>CM040809.1:6924323-7414323 GCA_022829025.1 Squalius cephalus | reverse complement strand
AAGATTTGTATTCATTTCGATATGCCACTAGAGGGCAGAATAAGACCGGGAATTATAGAATGCATTGTAGTTATGTTGACCTACTGTTTTCATAACACTGGATATTCTACTAATTTATACTTTTCTAAAACGTTGCATATTAATGGCAATTAACTTTGGCAATTACACTAATAATAATAAAAATGATAACAGCCGCAGTAGTGGTATAAGGCAGTGCAAGCCAAGTCAAGTAAAACATAGTTTCTGATCTGCAAAATAGGCTATCTGCGATTGAGTTGTGTAAAGTTAACAAATAAACCAAATCTAGATAAACTATCAAGCTGGCTGAAAGAGCAATACTGACAACAAAACTAGCACAAAACTATGTGTAATTGCCAAATGTTAAACAGTTTGAGAATTCATGAGTAGGCCTACAGTTTATAAACTGAGCGGACGGGATGGGTACTTTTCAATCAACATCTCTACTACATTCATAATCTGGACACCTGTTGGGTACGCACTGCGCAGTGTAACGAAATATTGTCTCTGCTAGTGTCTCAAGGACACTTCTCTTCACTTCAAAATCTTTTGTTTATTTGTGATAATCTTAGCACTTTATTATTATTGTCTAACCTGTATTATGACTGATATTTGACGAATTGCCTTGTTCCTTTTTTTGTAAGTTTTGGACAAAAGCGTCATCTAAATATGTAGCCTAAAATGTTATTATTAATATTTGAGTTTATAACTATAAATGAGTTAACTTAAGACAGTAATATGTTTATCATAAAATAGTTTATGAATGCTATATTTGTAAGCAAAAATTATGCAAAAAATGTAGGCCTATTTTATCCAAAACTGTAAAAGCGTTTATAAAAATAAAGCATTGATAAATCATATTATTAAATTATATTATGACAAACATATTACTCTATTACTAAGTGAACTCATTTATAGTTATAAACTCTAATAATAATAATAATAATAATTATTATTATTATTATTACATTTTAGTCTACATATTTAGAAGACGCTTTGTCCAAAACGTACAAAAAAGGAACAAAGCAATTCGTCAAATATCATAATACAGGTTAGACAATAATAATAAAGTCCTAAGATTATAACAAATAACCACAAGATTTTGACGCCCATCATTCATATTAAATCGTCTATTCCAACATATTCCACCATTATTGTGGAGCGCACACTGCATGATAAGTCCAGAATTCCACTGTTGATAGGAAGATGCAAGTGATCTCGCCGCCATGGAGGCGCCGGCGAGATCACTTGCATCTTCCTATCAACAGTGGAATTCTGGACTTATCTGATTTTTATACTAGGCCTAGGCCTATTCTATATTACGATTTTAGTATCATATTGATTAATAAATGCACGCACAATTATCCGTGAACTTGATAAATGTTGCAGATATGTTTTAGGCTACTATCCACAAACAAATTGCTTTCAATTATGTGTGCAAAATTCAGAATTCAACGAATGTGCAGCAATTTGTACAAATAGAGACATTTTTGTGAATAAAATACATTTTTGTTTTATTTTGTATTTACACACACACACACACACACACACAGTAAAATACATTTAAAATTCAAAAGCATATGAATGTTGTTAAATAAGGTTAGATGTTAAAAAAATGGGTAATTTAATATTCGGTTTAAAATTTCGACCACACACTGCATTCTTACAATAGCCGTTCTTACAATATCATTCATTTACGTCAGGCAAATACATAGGGCAAACATTCGAGGTCCTATGTATAACTTCCGGCCTAAAGAAGTCAATAGGTGGAGGTAGGCCTACAGAGATTGCTAACCTGTTATGGATCTAAATCGGATTGTAGGTTTTTATTTCTATTTGGGTTTGCAATACAGAGAGATTCTCGAAGTTCTTAGCCATCAGCATGGGATAATAATGTGCCTCAGAACCCTCCAAACCATATTGAGGAAGAATAGGCTTTGCCGGAGGAAGGACTTTACTGATGTGTATGATGTTGCTAACTTTGTTAGTCAGCAGCTTGAAACATCAGGCCAGATGGTTGGCTATAGGATGATGCACCTGAAGTGCATTCAAGAGGGACTTGTTGTGAAAAGGGAAACGGTCAGATTGCTCTTAAATGTTTTGGATCCAGTTGGGGTGGCATACAGGCGAGCGCGAAAACTGCGAAGGAGGAGATACCACAACCCAGGGCCAAATTTCATGTGGCATCTCGATTCTTATGATAAATTAAAACCGTATGGCCTATGCATAAATGGATGTGTCGACGGATTTTCACGTCATCTGATGTGGTTGAAAGTCTCTTTTACAAATAGCGACCCAAAGGTGATTGCATCATACTACATTCAAACCGTGAAAGAAAGGAGAGGATGCCCTCAAAGGATCCGTGCTGATCGAGGAACAGAGAACGTCGCTGTTGAACAGATGCAGATATTCCTTCGACGTGCTGCTACAGATGACTTCGCCTACCACCGCAGTTTCATATACGGTTCCAGTAATCACAACCAAAGGATTGAAAGCCTTTGGAGTATACTGCGCAAGGAAAATGTTCAGTTTTGGATGAATTTCTTTCAAAATCTAAAAGAAGAAGGCCATTTCACTGGGGATTTCCTTGATCGATCCCTTGTGCAGTTTTGCTTCATGGGGATTCTGCAGGTAAGTTAAACTGGTTGAATACATATTGAAAAGTAAATACTCAGGACAAGTCGACTACATCCCAGCAAACTCAAAAATGTTGTAAATATAAGTAATGAGTAATGTCATTTTTTCACGTTGTGAAAAGGTCGTAATAACGTTGTTATCCGACGAACTTAATGACAGATGTGTGTGGGGGGGGGGGTATTACAGATTTGCGCAAATGTTTTGCGCTATTATCTAAATATCGATAAAAAACTATTGCGAAATGACGGCGTTTCCATTAACCGATGTTATGCGACTAAAACGTCCTTTTTTCTCTCGCGATAAGTCATTCCAAAAATCACGCCAACTGACGTTGGTTTATATAATATCACAGCCACCGCATTAGACATTATTATTATTAATGGAACATTATTATTAACACGTGGCGTGTTATCCAAGCATTAATGGCAGGGAAAGACCCTTATAATGCGAACGACACATGGAGTTTCTGGGTGTTTCGCCCTCATTTCTGCTCCGAGGTTTTGATTGTGGCATTTCTTTGAGATTTAGAATCCAGAATTCCTATAGTCTAATTATTTATTTTTTTAATGAATTTAATAAAGAACTATGTCTCGTATTCTGTCCAAACGATCCATGTAGGCTATTTTGTGTCCATTCGTTTTTCCTTTTTTAACCCGTAATTGAAAAACGAAAATGAACGGTTGTTGTCTTTTTAAAACGCAAAGTTGAACACCAAAATTTTAATTTGAACTGGCTACACCAACTGCTGCGCAAAAAAGTAAATATCGACGAATTTTCAGATTTTTGTTTATGACTTTTTGCCCCTTAACATTTAAAATAGTCACAAATTAATATGGAAAACATGTCGATTTTACTGGTTTTCTAAGACCAAATTAGAACCTGGAATTGATGTTTTCCCGCAGTGCTGAATGAGAAGAGCCATTAATATTAGGCTATTAATAAACTATTTTTTTGGCTAAAATCACATCCCCATCTCCGCTCCGCTGTTAAGCAGATGCGCTTTTAGAGAGAAATGCACCTTTCATACGAATTACAAAATCAGAAGGTATTAGCTTTCGATTCGAATTTGTTCGTTTTAAAGTGAACATTTCAAGCTTTAGCCTATATTTTGTTTCAGTTCTCGCGCTCCAGTTTACGGAGATCATGAAAGTGCGTCTGATTGTTTTCTTTTACTTTACAAAAGCACAACGTTTTATTTTGTTATTGTGAGTTTACACAAATAAAAGTGGTTGAGAATAATGTATTATTATTTTCTGTATGACCAGAAATGATAGAGTATTTTTAAGTTGTTTCCACTGTTGATAGGAAAATGCAAGTGTTCACGCCCGCGCCTCCGTGCCATGCAGTGCGCGCTCCACACTCAGCTTTGTTCTTTTTTTGCATAAAAGCGTCTTCTAAATATAGCCTATTAAATGTTAAAATAAAATAATATAAAATAATTATTAGGCCTATTTGCGTAGCTATACATAGACCTCAAACACACCGCGTCTTCTAAGTCAGGTGACTAAATGCGCAAAAACTGTTTCCATTGCAGTTTTGCGAAATATTCCTTTTTCGAATTGCCTGAAAAACCACCTCATGAGAGCGTAAAAACTTTTTTGCGATAAACGGGAGTTTTTGCGAAATTGACGTGTTTCCATTGAGCGTATTTTTAATTCGCAATTTCAATTTGCGCAATTTGAAGGGCAATGGAACTGAATGCTTGCCAGCTCCGGGAGAGAGTAGCCTATGCTACGACAGGAAACATACTATCATACAGCATAGCCAGGTTTAAAACATTTAAATAGACACATCAAGTAGGCCTAGTTAGTAAGAATGTATATGATTCGGTAGTTGGTATGCTTCTGACAAGCGATTTCTGAGAGAGGCATGGCAGCTCGTCTATTTGATTTAGGCTATAGGCTACTATCGCGCTCATTTCATTCCTGTTTGCACTATTTCATATATCATATCGTGCAGCGTTTTAACACTTAAATGCACACAGCCTATCCAATAGTAGAAAATGTGTATGATGTAGGTATTGTCTTAGTCTTAGCTTACTCTTGAGTTGATAAAGCTTTGGGCTTGATTTCCCGATAACGTTGTCACTTAGCGCCCTATCTGGTGCTGAATTGGCTTGATATCGATGGCTCGAGAATAATTCACACTAGGGGCTGCTTCATTATGTTATGTGAAGGCAGTGGTCTTTATAAAAGACGCACTTCAGAAGTTAAAATTGCATTTATCAGGACTTGTGGGATCTTATAGCCTACAAATTAATCCAAATGGCAAACTAAATATGTAGCTGAGCCCCAAGCATGAGTTTTTTTTTAGGCGACCGTTATTTTAGAACGTATTTATTCCTTTATTCCAGATATAGGTTCAGTGTATACACATATTCACAAACTCGTTAACTATTTCATGAATTATATGATTTATACCGATTGTAGTGAATGCGTTTTGTGGCACGATGAGTTTTCACCGCAATTCAAAAAAAATTCCCCGAAATGCATAAAAGTTGCCGGTGAAAAAAAACAAACAATAATAAATAAATAAAACACACAGGGTTGATTTTAATCCTTTGAAGCATACGATCACACCGGTGTGATTAGAATGTTCTGTGCATCATTCAGTGTTTTGAGCCACATCAGGTTTATTTTAGGTTTCAGTAGGCTATATAAAAACGACATATAGGCTATAGTTTGTTAAATTCAAATTCTGTACACTGATGTCTATAGAAGCTGCAATAATCCTTTCAATTATGAAATTCGACGAAGTGTTTTATTCACATCATAGGCTATATACACATTGTGTATGAGATAGGCTATTCTTCTCCCAGTTCTTCACTGGCCACTTACTTAAATGTATTTAGGGGAAAATTTGTAAATCCAACAGCTTTGAATTGCGGTGCAAACTCATCTCGCGACAAAACACATTCACTTCCATATTTGACAATATCATATAATTCATGATATAGTTAACAAGTTTGTGAATATTTTGAATAAAAAAAAATACAAATACACAATATCTACATATCTGTCAGCTGCATTAGCCTACACATCTCCAAGGAATAAATTCTAAAATAACGGTCACCTTAAAACAAAATCATTCTGGGGGCTCAGCTAGAATGGCTAGTGCCCCCAGAATATATAGGCTACATCAGAATATAGATGTAGTAGGCTATGCTATTTGGCGCTAACGTTATCGGGAAATCCAGTCCTGGTTGCTGAGTGACGCGCAGAGAGTGAAAGGCGGCAAAATAATTAATTATCGCGTTGTGCTCATTTCATTCATGGTGCTCACTCATACGTGTCATAAAGAACAAGGATTTAAAACGTTTAAACAGAAATACGCACAACCGGCGCAGCGTCATAGAATGTCTCTGAACAGATTCACGCCCACTTTTAGGGGAAAATAAAAAGACTTCCCATGGAATTCAATACACAATAGCGTCACAAAACAACGTCCGTACACAGCCGACAGGCGTGAATAACTTAAGAAATCACTAAGATTAAACATTTCAAGTAATTATATGTCCACCCTGCCTGCCATAGAGCGTGAAAGATGCATCAACAAACTTAATTTTTCGCTCAATGCCAGCGCGCTCCACTCTTGTAGGCTACGCTCACGCTCACCGGTAAAACGACGTTCACTCAAAATCACGCTCCTACATTAAATTTCTCTGTGTAGCCTACTGCACTATATGTGTTGTAACCATTAAAGAAAACGTATTTAGTTTAATATTTATGTTTCAATATTATAATGTTATTTTTTTATTTCATATGTTGATTATGAAAAGTGAACGGCATAAGTAGATGGGATGCATCATAAGATGCGCAATATATCGGGAGTTATGGAGACATGATTTTGACCACTTCATTGAGTTTTGTTTTGTAGAAATTGTCTTAACGTTAATCAATGTTTCATCAAACAATTGCAAACATCAACAAATGCCTGAATTTAACAAATACGCAGCAAAAATAGCAGACAATCATGGAGACACGCCGGCGCCATTGCACGTGCTACTTGATTCATAGAAATATAGCCTGAAATAATTTCAAATGAAACAATTAAAAACGAAAATAAATAGGCTATTCTCTGATTGTGTAATCCTGTGCATTTCTCTCTTTAAGCGTTTCATTTGAATAGACGAGATAGCCTACATTACATTTAAAACCTAAATAACACGGCATATCTACATTGGCATTTGGCCTGGTTCTGCTTTGGTAGGCTACCGTCATGACGTTTTTTGAACGTCTTATTACAACGTGCAAATTACGTTATTTTAACACCTAAATAAAACCTCTTTCAAAGTTGTAGTTTGGTCTGGTTGTGTTTTCGTTGAAACGTTTTATTTAGGTTAGGACTAGGCTACATTATATATTTAAATTTAAGGTGTGGTTTGTTGTAGGCTACTGCAACATGACTTAATTGCAAAAAAAAAAAAGAAAAAAAAAAGGTGAAAAGTTGTTAAAACGTTTTGTGTTTGTAGGGGCATTATCAAACAATTTAGGTTATAGCTTTGCATTTGGAACTTATTCTGTTATGTCTTCGTGTTTTATCCTTGTCCACTAAGTACTAAACTGCTCTGTTTGCATTCGCGTAGTCTATAACAAGTTAAGTATACTAATCTTTATAAAGTATATTTTATAACAATATTTGTCTTTTTACTGTTATTTTCTTAGGGGGAGCTCGACGATTTTGCTCAGATGTGGAATGCACACCGCATACGAACACAACGTAATATTACTGCACCACATGGACGACCGGCCATAATGTATATGGCTCCTCATCTTTACGGGTCAGCAGATCATATCTTTCGGTGTGACCCTGCTGATGTTCAAAACTGCCAAGAGGAGTGCGTAACACCGACCCACCCATGTGATGACACAGTTTTTGAACTTTGTTGTCTGATAATGGATGAACTTCATCTTAATGTCCCAGATGATGCTGAGAGTGGCAGAACCCTGTACATTAGTCTTAGGCAAGAGATACTAAGTGTGTTGTGATTTGTCTTTACAATATCTTTGGAAAGATGTAGTGTAATCTTTTGAGTTAAAAATGTATTATGCAAGTCATTTTTATAGAATTTTCATTTGTATTTGAGTAAGAGGCTGTGATTTAAATTCTAAGATATGTAGTCATATTTTACAACACTTGGACATGATATTGTAAATTGTAGATTTTAAATCATTTTTGTTTTTAAGTCTTTACTTATAGATCTGTCAATGTATAATGCACATGTTATCAAATAAAAGAAAGCTTTAAGGATAGCCTACTTTATTTATTTAACAAAAAGCTTGCAAATGTAGTTACAGGAAATGAGAATGTGTACCAAGAGGTACTGACACAAGGTCATATAACACAAGATAAAATAGTATTGCAGGTAGGCCATTTCTATTTCTGGTTAAAATAAATTCTAAAACTTCCTTATAAGAACACAACTTGTATTCAACAGACCTTAGTAAAACACTAGTGAGACTGTAACATGAACTTCTGGGACTTAAATGTGTAAGGCCAACAAAAAGAAATGTATGACAATGTATGGTTTTCAGAACTGAAATGTTCTATAGGTTTTTCCCAGAATACACAAATGAACAGTATATGAAAAGAAGCCGGATTATTTTATCACGGTCTACATGGAGAACAGTTTGCTGGAAATGCACAAAATTTACCTTACAAGCTATTATCAGCTTACAACAGATCCATTTTCATGTAGTTGGCATCTAAGACACTCGCAAACTCTCTACGAAATTCAGAGTAGGTACTGTAAGTGCATGGTATCTGCAACAGTGGACCACATGTATGTGCCACTGGACACCTTTGTAACCCCCTGATATCTGTAAATTCAACATCAATGTGTGAAACACAGATAACATCAGCCCCAGTGGTAAAGCGCAGAAATTTATGCAGTTTATCTTTGTCAAGTGATCGAATGAACAGCTTTAAAAACTGTATCGTTTTACTGTGAGAAGGTTGTTTCTCATTGTGTTTAAGCAACCCAATAATGCCTTTTGCTGTTGGAATTTTGGATTCATAAAGGGATGAAACTGCGGACACAGTTGGAAGCAGACTTTTTAAAGTACACTGAGCACTAGCAGCCATCATTTCAAGAGCATACATTGGCTCCTGTATTAGTTGTTTGTGCGCAGTCTGTATGATGGTGTCCTTTATGGCATCTCCATCAGGAACAGCGTGCCCACCCATTCTGGAAAGCATGTCGAGTAGGTCATCCCTGTCATACTCTTTTCCTTCCAGCACAGAGCTGATGATGTCTCTCTCAAATGGCGTGACAAACCTTGAATAAAACAGAATGTATAAAACAGATCAATTAAGCCCTTTTCACACAGAGATTACGGAAATACATGGATAATGTGTCCCGAGCTTGTTTGATTTTGGTTAATTCACACTGCCAGTAATTTTCCCGGAATCTGTGTGTGCCTTCACACACATCACGTAAAGATGGCATTGATTCCGGCTTATGTTCACACAGAGCGCGTCCCGGGACTGATTCCGGCAATGTTACTAGGTCCCCTTCCCGGGATCGATCCCGGCATCAATCCCGGGACGTGTTTGCGTTCACACAGAAGGCAGTCTAGCAATTTTATGGCAATTTCCAGGGATGAACGCGCTGAGTGAAAGGGGCTTTACAGTGCATAGTGACAAATATTTGTCATAAAATTCAATGGCTCATTTCGCATGCAGTACCATTCAATTGTACAATTGGCAAAAATACTATACTACATACCTCACAAAAGATTCAATCAGCATGTCTGGTGTCACTTTGTTCTCTCCATGAAGGAGACACACTACAAAGGCCAACGACAGCTTCACTGGAAAGAATCCATGATCCTGGTATCCTTTTAGTAGAATTCGACCTACTGCCTCCCATTCTTCTTTTCCATACTCAGGCTTTAGTGCAGGGACACACTCAATTTCCCCATCTGCACAATTCAGGAAAAAAGCTTCCCAAAAACCTGAATATGCATCCCGGGCAACACCAGATGCATCAATGCCACATTCATCAACAAAGATAACTGACAGTCTGGCCTCCACAACACTGGCATCTTTGAACTGTTCCACCATATCATGAATGATGTTGACACGATGCAGTCTCAGCATCTTCGGAGCAGAATCTTCATGTGTTACCAAATGTGCTACCTCTCTTGACTGTGATGGTATCTCTTCTTGAGGTGCATCTATGGAAAGAGTATCATCAGAGTTGTACTCAGGATCCTCCACTGGACCAAACTGTATTTCATCATCAGATGACAAATATGTCTCGTCTGCTGTGTAGCAGTCATCATTTTGTTCTGATGGTGTGTCTGAACTTTGAAGATCCTCAGAAGCAGCTTCAGATTTTTCAAGATCAAGTGTTACCAAGTAGAATCTCAGTACTCCCAGTTTAACCGATTCATACAGCCCTCCAACGGTGATATCATGTGGCATTTCACACTCTTGAAAATCATATATTTTGAAGGAGAAACTGACTTCAGGACCTTTCTTTGACTGACCCCGAGGAAAAAAAAGCTCCTTTCCCAGCTGGATGAGGTCATCATAACCAGCAGTTTTTGGAACAGCCAGCTTTCTTGTCCCACCACCACATTTGGTTCGAACTTGTTTTCCATTGTGCATCCATCCAAGTTCAACCCGTCTTGTATCTTTACAAGCATTTTTGTTTCCAATCAATGAGTTTCTCGTGCTCCCACATTCCTCATTTTCACCGGCGTCCTCTGAGAAGTTTGAGACATGTCTAAGTTTCATTTTCTTCCTTAGTTTTTCTAGAAGATTTAGTTTTCTGGTTTGTTTAACATGGTTGCCGTTGCCACAGTAATGCCTTAACGCAACCCTATCACCAAGGGCTGGCAGGAATCTCTCCAATGTGTTGTCATCCATTGTTGTTACTGTCGATTGGTCAATCTATGAACATATAAATGTACACATGTTTAGGGATACATAAAGGCTGCAGTTTCACCCAGCATGAGCACAATTACTGACACTTAAAACTTACAACTCTAGTCCAAAAATGGATTAGGTCTGATAATGTTCTATTGGTTACATTTTAAATGATTTCTCTTGCAATGTCCTTTTTTTTACAAAAATTAATTACCAATATAATTACTAAAATAAGTTATTCATTTCAAATTGAATATATGCGTTAGTGGTTCATTGGATCACAAAACTCACGGTTTGGATCATATTAAGTTTTTTGAGTCACGGATTGGATCATTTTTTGGATCAGAAAAATAATAATAATAATAATTTGGGGTAACTTTGCTTTCCATTTATCACTTAAAGCTCACTTTAAGTAACCTACTCCAATACCACAGCAAAAAAACTAGCCTAACTAATAAAGTTAAAACAATATTAAAGGCAAGTGAACAGACAGTAAGAACAAACAGCAATTACAAGCATAGATAAATAGAATGTAACATTTATAAAGTAAGGTCTAACTGTAGTATTCATGTCAGGTAGGCCTACAAAAAAAATTTAATTAAATGTAAAATAACGCTATGTTTACTGTATAAACTTAATAGATTATTCTTTATTAAAGCTGTTTTGTTTGATTAACATTAATGACAAACAACAGCATACATTTAAAGGCCGCTGTCACTTTAACAATGCACGGCTGTATAATGATGATACACATCCGAGTTCTTTCTTAACTCGTTCACAAAGACATAACCGAATGTGTTTACGAGAATACTTGCTTACTTTGACTATGTGTGTGTATATAATGTCCACCGAATAGTGACGCGAAAGATTGAGGAATCGATTCGGAGTTCGCGCACTATCTGAAACGCGCCTGTGTGTGCGGCTGTGAGCACAGATAACAGCGTGGGACGCTGAGTAACGTTAACGAAATAAATTCTCCTTTGCCTCTCCCAGCGCCGGCATGTTTTAAAATATATTGAATTTGTAAACTAGCAAGTGCAAAATACGTGCAAACGATAACCTTTCACTCTATTGCGGTTAAACTCGCAATGCCGCGAATCACATGCGCGCCGAACCGGATCAACGATCCGTTTAACCCCTAAGTAACGTTAACTGCATTCAAAATAATGAATATGTTTAATAAATATGCATGTTTAAATCACCTTTTGCTCAATCATGCGCTTTAACGTGTCCTCTGGCACTCCACGATTGCGAAGGAAGTCACACAAGTCATCATCCTCCTCCGCCATGACTGCGAAGATCTGTGGCCACTTTTTTTTTTTTCTCCGTTTGCTTCCGCCAGCTTTGACCTTGTGTTGCGATCAAATCTGGCCGATGTACAAATGTCCTATTTGCAAAAAACTCTTCTATCTATTCTGAAGTAGGTTTCAGTCTACTCTTAGCACGCACCATACGCAACAACAATAGGCCTAATAGTTAAATTATTATTATTATTATTATTATTATTATTATTATTAATAATAATGATAACAGCCGCAGTAGTGCTAGGCTAAGGCAGTGCAAGCCAAGTCAAGTAAAACATAGTTTCTGATCTGGCCAATAATGACCAAGCATGAAGCAAAATAGGCTATCTGCGATTGAGTTGTGTAAAGTTAACAAATAAACCAATCTAATAGATAAACTATCAAGCTGGCTGAAAGAGCAATACTGACAACAAAACTAGCACAAAACTATGTGTAATTGCCAAATAATTTATTTGCCATTAATATGCAACGTTTTAGAAAAGAATATCCAGTGTTATGAAAACAGTAGGTCAACATAACTACAATGCATTCTATAATTCCCGGTCTTATTCTGCCCTCTAGTGGCATATCGAAATGAATACAAACCTTAACATATTTACTAACAGACCAAACACAGTAAATAATCATACTAATAAAGTATATGCACAACAAAATCTGATGAGCTCAGAATATACGCGTTTAATTCCACGTTAAGCAAATTGCCGAATACACTCAAATGAGATCGACTCAGACGTCAATAAATGGACGCGCAAATTATAATCACTAATACAAAATAAAACAAAAAAATGTCTTTTATACACAAAAATGTCTCTATTTGTACAAATCGCTGCACATTCGTTGAATTCTGAATTTTGCACATTTGAAAGCAATTTGTTTATGGGTAGCCTAAAATATCTGCAACATTTATCAAGTTCAAGGATAATTGTGCGTGCATTTCTTAATCAATATGATACTAAAATCATAATAAAGTATACTACAAAAAAATCAGATAAGTCCAGACTATGAACGCAAAGAAACTCTGTTTTACTTGACTTGGCTTCTACGGCGACCTTTATTATTATTATTATTAATAATACTAATATTAATTTAACTATTATTGTTGTTGTTGCACTGCATTCGTTGAATTCTGAATTTTGCACACATAATTGAAAGCAATTTGTTTGTGGATAGTAGCCTAAAACATATCTGCAACATTTATCAAGTTCACGGATAATTGTGCGTGCATTTATTAATCAATATGATACTAAAATCATAATAAAGTAGGCTATAGGCTACTACAAAAATCAGATAAGTCCAGAATATGAACGCAAAGCGTTTAATTTGACGTTAAGCATTTTCCTCCCATAGAAACTCATTATAAGAACGCTAAATGTAGCTTAATGCATATTAGAATGTCCCCTTATTATGTCGAAATAACGAGATATTTATGTCGAAATAACGACTTATTATGTCGAAATAACGAGATATTATGTCGAAATAACGACTTATTATGTCGTAATAACGAGATATTATGTCGAAATAACGAGATATTATGTCGAAATAACGACTTATTATGTCGTAATAACGAGATATTATGTCGAAATAACGAGATATTATGTCGAAATAACGACTTATTATGTCGAAATAACGACTTATTATGTCGAAATAACGACTTATTATGTCGAAATAACGAGATATGTCGAAATAACGACTTATTATGTCGTAATAACGAGATATTATGTCGAAATAACGAGATATTATGTCGAAATAACGACTTATTATGTCGTAATAACGAGATATTATGTCGAAATAACGAGATATTATGTCGAAATAACGACTTATTATGTCGAAATAACGACTTATTATGTCGAAATAACGACTTATTATGTCGAAATAACGACTTATTAAGTCGAAATAACGAGATATTATGTCGAAATAACGAGATATTATGTCGAAATAACGACTTATTAAGTCGAAATAACGAGATAAGTTTTCTTTATTTTTTTTCTCACCTTGCGGTTCAGGGCTTCCGTAGTGAGGAGTGATGGTAATGAAGATGGTAATAAATAATAAATGGTTACCTTGCTTATGCATATACACACTCACACACTCACACTCACACACACACACACACACACACACACACACCTATACATTTACACACTTTTATTTCAATTCTGGAATTCTGGAATTACTAGATTGTTCGTTACTGCACTATTTTGGTCTGTATGTCTGTCTATAATAATAAAAAAAAATAAAAAAAAAAAAGAACAAAGAAAAGTGCTCTCTGGTTCAGAGAGACAGGAAAAATGATGGCTCCAGGGAACTTCTTTTTTCCTTTGAAGGTGTTTTCCCTGAAAGCCCCAGACTCTGAATTTGAAGTATATGGCCGAAAAAGTCTTGACCTGGATGTCATCTTCCCTTGATGATGATGATGCTTGGCTACTCTGAGAATGAGAGGTGGATTGATAAGGTCACCAGCGGGTGGAGGTTGTTCTGTAGCATGGGGTGGTTGGGAACAGACAGTGAGAGGGGGGCCGAGGAGGCATCAGAGATGGGGAGGATGTCCCTGGCTGGAGTTCCTTGTGAGGAGGTCAATCTTTCTGCCAGTAAATTTGCGGTTCTTTGTATTTGGTGAAGTAATTCTCGCATGTCTTCTTCTGAACTCTTAAAATACATGCACAAATTAAAAACATTTCAAATATTACACTAAAAAATACTTTTTATTTATTAAATTTGTTTAATATTTTAACTTCAAAAGAATGGTTCAATGTAAAATGAAAAATAAAGGTCATCATTTATTCACCCTGGTGTGGTACTAATGCCCCTTTTTTTCAGAGCACTAAAAGGTAAAAAAAGAAGTCCTGTTCATGCTAGTCCATATCATTGCAGTGAATAGCGACCAGCTTTTAAAACACTTCCAATTTAATACTTTTTAAAACTTTCCAAAGCATTTTAAGACCTGAAAATCACTTCAACTTCTATGCAAACACACACAATCACCCTGCTCAACAGAGATATATGAATGAACAATGGGCATTTCTGGCTTTAAATGGACTATAGCAGAGTAAACGGTCTATAGGATTATATAGGTGACCATAGCAAACAATATTTTTGATTTACAATTTGCTCTGATGGTGAAATAAAAAAAATCCGATGTTGACTTTCTGTGACCTTACAATAGAGGGGAAAAAAAATATGGAGAAAGATTTTAAATTTACTATCACTCCCTCAGCATTAGAAACACACTCGCAGCAGTGCTTACTTTTTTTTTGGTAATTTAATGTCAGCGTACTGTAACACAACATATACTGTTATAAATGTACTGTTTTTTTTTGTTAAGATATAAATTGTACAGCAGTGCAAAGTTGATTCTTTGCTGATTTGATCTAATAATTTATGCATTTTAAAATGTTGTAGATGTATTTAGCAAATGAGAATCACTAACATTATTCTTTGTAGCTTGAAACAAAGTACTTCTGTATGATTTTCAGTTTTGTTTAAGGTAATTAAAGCAACAGTTTTTCAATGACGGAAGATTATGTAAAAGTATGTTATTTGGGGTAAAAGGCACAATAATTAACATGATAATAAACAGCTGCTGACTTTTCCATTTTTTTGGAATGACATGGTTAAATTTAGATTGTAAATATAATATATATAGTTGGGTGTCCACCTTAGAGATAATCACCATATTTATAATGAAACCATTATATTTAACAAATATGATATTAATCATATCTACGGAGCCCCTGAGGGGACCTGTGAAAAAAAAAAAAAAAATAGGACTTTTGCGTGCGCACGAGAAACTTTCGGTTTGCGTTATAGCGTCACTAATACAAATGTGGAAATATGGATGATGTATATATCATTTATGTAGTTGTTTGACATGTTTTGAAGTGTATATTTTAGCAAAAATCTCAAGCAAGGTGCTATTAAAGACAAGACTTAGAGGCATATTTTAGTCACAATTCAAATAATTGTATTAACATCTCTGATCTCGCAGGTCTCAGATCCACTACGAGAAGAGAGAACTGTCCGGCTTGCCTGCGCTTTTTTCACTCCTCCTCTCACTGCAGCGCCTACTCTCGGCTACATTTCAGGCGAGGCGAGGCGAGGCGCATCTCAAACAAGCCTAATGTCAATGTTGTATTTTATTTACAGGTCTTTTACACTATTTCTGAATAGACTAGCCTAATAATATAATACGTGTTTCCCTCTCAACATGACTGAGTGCGCCACGCACAAGCTCGCATCCTTGAGATATAAATTGTAAGGCCCGTGAAATTGGTCCAATCTGCCGGTTCGCCAATACACGGGGAAGGTCTCACGTGTTCTGTCCTCACTCGTGCAAAGTATTGGTTGGTTAAATTTACAATACATTTAGTTATGTATTCTCTCGTTTATTTCATCTGACTCCATAAATGAAAAGGTTTTAATGATATCTGTGGATCATTAATCATGAGTGAATGTTTGACTATTCCTTTTAACCATTAAATGAACAATGTCAAAATCAGTTGGAATAATCACGTAACAATTTATTATGTCAGGTAAATGTATCATGCCAATTTCATAATCAATTCAAAGATAATCGATACAAAACATCAAATTCTCCGGAATAAAGAAAAGATGCAAACCCAACATTAAGAAATACACGAGGCTGAGAGATCTCGGTCTCTCAGCCTCACGGACCGATCTGAAGTACAGAAAAGGCCCCGAACTCTCTGCTGCATCTCCTTATATACATAAACCTTTCACAAGGAAACATGTACTAACAAAAGAAATTTGCATGCAGTGGTCGCACCTTCATGGGGGTGGGTGACCATTTGCTTGAGAGACCACCTTCCTTTGTAAGTCAGTTATCCATAAACTCTTAAAAACCTTATTACCTTTTGTTTTACTTATCTGGAAAGAGACATTCATACCAGTCGCACTGTGACATTTTAAACGATACCAAACATGAAAATACTCTGTGATAATCATTTACATTAAACTATACATTTTCTTGGAAGAAATCAGGTGATCATCTGAGCATAAGAGAGAGGGGGTGAGGGGAGAGGGAAAGAGATGTAGATTAGGATGATTCGGAGGTGAGACTTTCGTCTCAATGGTGCACGAGAGCCAGTTCAAATGCTGATCTCCAGAGAGGTCCTTTTGTCCTCTCAGGGTCTGGTCACCCCCAAAACAGACTGTCTGGAATTTCCTAATTTATCAGTTCTTACAAATTATAGGCCGATAAATTTTAATTAAAAAAAGGCCTACTTCATAAAACTCAGAAGAGTATGTATTTTAATATCTCTGATATTGACAGTTCATGCATAGAGTCAATTATTACCTTTTTGTAGCTATTGTTTAAAATTTAATTTACAACGAATTATATTGATTTATATCTTAATTTATTATTATTATTATTATTATTATTTAAAACTTACTGGACGAGGGCGACCATGGTAGGCCAACAGTCGTCATTTACCCCGTATACAGTATATCTATACAGAAGAAAGACCTGTCTAGGCTCTTCGGTATGGGTTGTGTCGAACCATTCGTTAATCTGGTTGTTTGATGAGAAAAAGATGAAAAGTAGTTGCAATAAATGCGTTAAGAATCCGTACAACTGCAGCAGAGGATGACTATTTTATTCTGCAGTGCGGAACTGAGGAAGAGCTGATGACGGAACTGATCAAGATAAATAGCAATCTTGTGAACTTTACTTCTTTAAAAAAATGTTTCCTTCATCTCAATAGCAGAAGATTATTAGCCTGTTGTTTATTTTTTATCAATACACATACAAATACAAAGTTTATTAAAAGTAGGCCTATATTCAAAGTTAATACAATTATTTGAATTGTGACTAAAATATGCCTCTAAGTCTTGTCTTTAATAGCACCTTGCTTGAGATTTTTGCTAAAATATACACTTCAAAACATGTCAAACAACAACATAAATGATATATACATCATCCATATTTCCACATTTGTATTAATGACGCTATAATGCAAACCGAAAGTTTCTCGTGCGCACGCGAAAGTCCTATATTTATTTATTTTTTCACAGGTCCCCTCAGGGGCTCCGTACATATCTCATATATAAAAAAAAAAAAAAAAAAAAAAATGTATTGTTACAGTAAATCTTAAATTATTATTGGATCTTCTTTGATGCTTTCAGAATATGTAATATATAAAATATTTTTGTTCTATATTTTTATATTAACATATTTAATGACAGTATATTTATTGAACAAAAATACATTATTTTATTTATCAAAATAAACAGAATATAGTACAAACTTTGCAAAAGTGATTTGAAGAAGAATTAACTTAGACATCAATAAAAACATATTATTTTAGCTAATGTACTTGCATCAATAATGTGGGCCTTTTACTACGTGTATCTGTGGGGTAAAAGAAACCCCTCACCACCTCATACATTTAAAAGATTTGCAAACAAGATAAACCCCTTTTATGATTTATTTGTACACAAAATCTGTTGCTTCATAAAGGTTCAATCAAACATATTTTTCTGCAATCATACACTATGAGAGTGGTGAAAAGCTATTTTTTTTCTTCAGATGTGCCTTTAGCCCTGTTGTAGCTCACAACATGCTTCTATTCACATGATAAAAGTAGTCATACTATTAAAGGGATAGTACAAACTAAATTTTTAATTCTGTCATAATTTACTCTCCCTCAGGTTGTTTCAAACCTGTGTGAATTTCTTTTTTTTTTGCACATAAATTAATATATTTTGAAGAAGGTTTGTAAACAAACAGTTGATGGACCCCAATGATTTCCATTGGATTTTTTTCCATATTATGGAAGTCAATGGGGTCCATCAACAGTTTGTTTACAAACATTCTTCAGAAATATTATTTTGTGTTCAGCAGAAGAAATAAACTACAGGTTTGTAACAATTTGAGGGAGGGTAAATTATGACAGAATTAAAATATTTTGGTTGAACAATCCCTTTAATATTATGAATACTTTTATCATGTAAATAGAAGCATGTTATAAGGTACAATGGGGCTAAAGGCACATCTGAAAAAAAAAATCTTATATAAATTACGTATTTTAGTTTGTCAAGAGATTTAAAGCACTGTTTTTGAAGACTGCGCATGTGTAAACATGCTGTACTATGTAAGAACGAGCCTATGATTCCATCTGGAAATAAAGCAAAATAACTGAGAAAAATGAGAAATAGTCATCAGAGGCCATGTCTGTAATTTATATTACAGACATTATACGGACAGTATGGAATTTTTCGCCACTAGCAGTCGCTAACCTCTTTACAATAACAAATGCGTAGTTTGATGACGGAACATTTGCTAAGAATTATGGATCTTGTCGTCAACGTCAAGCCGACCGATCTAATAATGTTTATGGATGACTGAATACATCAATGTTTTTATCATGACTGTGATATGAAGCAGGTCGGGATTGCTAAGAGACAGCTATCAGCTCCACACGCGACGCGAGTCCCGCTGATATAAAAGGAATATATGGACATTTCATTCCACCGAACTGGACGCAGAATTACAACTCACAGATCAGTTTATTAGACTAATTAAACTTGTGAGGTAACGCAGCGCTGTTTCACTTGGTCTAACATTACACTAGCACACTAAACTGCATTTGAATGTGTTGAAATGTATGTGTTAGTTTGTCTGTATGAGACTAGCAGTAAACTAGATCAACATTAGAATAACATAGATCATATTCTAACATTTTATCATTGTTGAACTATATAACATTGATTAGTTTTATGTAAATGTGCTCACCTGTTTAATAAAGTACATGTAGGAGCGGTCGAAGTCTCGGACGTGGAGCTCTCGTTTATATACTGTCTATGGGAGCTCTCGGCATCTCGAAAACACCGCGCTGATATTGATTCTCGTTTTAGTTCTCCTTTTTTATCCAAAGTCTGCTTGCCATGGTCCATAATGTTTGAACGAAACAACAACAGCGTGCAGACAGACATTGCGAACTACACAGTTGTCCGCGTCAGTCGCTTTGGTTACTATCAGACGGCTCTGGTTCATAGCTCTGGTTGCCATGGCAGCACGAGCGGAAACCAGGGACAACGCGGATATGACGGCATTGACTGCGACAAAAAAACGGAAATAAAGAAACGTGCCGTGTCTTCGAATTAAATTACAAATTTCTCCTGGTTTGAAAGTTGTTGGAAACAGTCGGGATAATGTAAGTACACAACTAAAAACATATATATAACATAGATATAGTGATTTTTGCTATTTTTAAAGCAAAAAAGTTACATATTGTGCCTTTAAATATCATCTTAAGGCCTGCATGCATCTATATTCTACAGACACGCATCCGATTTTCTTCTAAACGTTTAATTTCACTTTAGACATAACCAACTGTGTTTATGTAAACCTGGTGTGTATTTGACAGTGTTAGGACAGAAAGACACGAAAGATAACTTGTCCAGTAACGTTAACCAGTCATTGTTTGACAAATTTTTAGTGTGCGTGCGCTTCGGGCTCAGAAAAAGTGCATGTCAGAACAGCACATGAATGAATTGTTTAACCGGCGAAGCTTTTAAAGGTCCCCTAGTATGCCCCTTTTCACAAGATGTAAAATAAGTCTCTGATGTCTCCAGAGTGAGTATGTGAAGTTTTAGCTCAAACTACCCAACAGATCATTTTTTTACAGCATGTTTAAACAAAGAAAAACGCGCTGTTTTAGTGTGTGCCCTTTAAATGCAAATAAGCTGCTGCTGCACGGCAGAGGGGGCGGAGCTTCATGAGCTTGCACTCAGTCTCATCTCAGGGAATGATGATAATATCAGAAACTCTCAGTAACGGTGTTCATTTTGACCTGGAGTCGGACAATAATGCCTACAGAGTTAGAGTACTGTATGGAGATGGAACAGGTATAGTTTAGTTTAATTACGGTTATAACGTATTTGTCATCGTATGTATCCACTATTAATAGCCTACAAGTCTGCTGTTTCGGTCCGAATGATGATCAAAAATATACTGATGAGTTTAATAAAGTTTATTGTACATCACACAAAAGATGAAGCGTCAGTTTTACTCCAGAAAATTACCGTAAGAGCTGAGTAAACACAGTATAAGAAGTGCATAAGTACATAAATGAATTTCGGTGGAAGGCCTTCCAGCTGGAACTGGCCGCTAAGTTTTTTTTTTTTGGATGCCCCATTTGTGCAACATCGAGGCAGTATGCCTCACCCCTTGGAGTCTGTTCCACTAATTCCAACAGCTTGTCACGCATGAGGGAATTGCTAGACCTCAGTCCGATCGGATCAGCAAGTGTGGGTGAAGGTCCTCCTCCCCTGGAGACATGGTTTAAGGGGGAACTCCAGAGGCTAAGAGTTCTGTGCCTCTTTCCATTGTCAAATTGCCTTCTGACTGGCCCACAAATAGTGGGTAAAGAGTTGGTGAGGATCCTTCTCTCAGACCTATATGAGAGGAATGACCGGATTCCGATGGACTCTTGGAAAGGGCCTGACCGTCCAATCGGCTGTTTGAGTGACTGACGGACGGTTGGTGAGCTGTCAAGAGAGGTGTGCGAAAGTAAAGGGTTTGGCTACCCACACACGTTTGGCAGGGCCGTGGAAATGGTAACATCCTTTAGCTTAGATCCAGTCCGTTGTTTAGAGTTCGGGTTGTCGAAGCTGAAGTTCTTCCCAAAAATTAAGTATTGGGATGAGAACCGGAACAAGAAGGCGCGCTGGAACTTCAATAACTTTGTCGAACTCTACCGTCCTACTCAAGTTCCATCTGCTGCATCGCGCGCAGCAGCTTACCTTGGAGACGTGTGTGCCAAGATTGAAGAGTTGGAACTTTCCTACTCCAGGAACTTAGTCAAGTATTGGGAGCATGGGGTGCCATGGTTGGAGACCTGTCTTGAGAGGCTACCTAAGTGTTTACCCAAAGACCGACTAATGACGGTGCTGGCCTTCCTGGGCTCTGTTGGAATGATCCACAATGGTGACTTCCCGTACAGCTTCCCGTAACGGAGAGGCACATGAAGGAGTTGCGCATCCTTTCCCAACTTCTGTTGTTGCAGTCTCCTGCAATCTGGAGATTCCACGACTCAGTCCCTACAAAGCTGGTCCTGCCTCCAGTTGTGCCACCCAGACTGGCCCATCCACGTCCTCCTGTAGCCCAGGAAAGAAGAGAGTTGAGGGAGCATTTTCTTTGAAAACAAAACAATTCCACCTCGTCTTCAGCGGCTGCCTCAGATTTCGGGAGTAAATAGAGAGAGAGCTATGTGGATTAATACATCCAGCCACACAACACCTACAATGCTCAGTGCATTCTCGTCAGTGCAGCAATGGTGGATGTGTACAACTCGCTGTGAACTCGTCCAGGCGGGTCTATGTTAGAACGGCAGTGTCTGTCAACACTCGTGGGCGGGGTCTGTGGCTTTAGTGACGTCACTAAAGTCGCATTCTGAAAACAGGTTGTTGGGAGACACTGCTTATGATTTATGGGGATTAATAAAAAAGGAGTGAGTGGATTTTTATCACTATTGGGTGGATGTGTACACACACTGCCAACACACATTTATGTCCAAACAGCATGCAAAAGTGAATTTTGCATAATTGGTCCCCTTTAAGCACATGCAAAAAAATTGTGATTGCGAATAACGACAGTGTCATGTGAGTGTAAATCTATTGCTGCCTTAACATGTGATGTGAATGTACCTACGTCATGTACGTCATGTACTGTATTGGATGGAAGGCGCCAGAACTCCCAGCAAACGCAGAACATTGGCACAACGTACCCAATCTTCTAACAAAGTTTTAACAACTTGGCCAAAAGGTCGCCATAACTACGTTGTGTGGTGAAGGTTGTTAAGGCATTGTCAATTGAACCACTATTCAGGGGTGTGTTTCCCAAAAGAATCGTAAGCCAACTATGTCCGGAAATTCCGTCATTATCAGCAGTTCAACGAGTCGGTGTTTCTCGAAACCGTCGTTCCAACGAACATTCGCAAACAGCATCGCAAAGTTGTGTAGTTGGAACGACAGCTCTCAACCTGTGGTTAGATGAAGAGTTTCTAGTTTGCATGACATGTGGACTTAATAAATCCTCATCTTGAGCAAAATAAGCAAGCTGACATTCAGTACAATCTGTGTCTTTTATTTAGAATACATACAAATGTCATTTACGTCTTTTAGTTTTAATTTAAAGCACCGTTTCTGAAGCGTGCACATGTGTGAAGGTGCTCTACTATGTAAGAACGAGCCTATGATTGAATCTGGAAATAAAGCGAGAAAATAAACGCAACCCAGGGCCGTAGCTTAAGGTTGTTGCCAAGGGTGTCTGTACAACCACTGGACAACATATGTACCCAGGGGCGTATTAAGGTGGTCAGGGACCCCTAGGCTGCTCTTTGTGAAAAAAAAGAAAAAAAAGAAAAAAAAAAACTTTTAATATATTCTAATTGCTACGGAAAAACCTTCTGAGATATACCCCCAGGGGAGCCCGAGAGGGGGGGAGAATGAGAACCCCAATAGGACGGATCTAATGTTATTGACCCAGGCAAATGGAAATTCGACAATGCAAGCAAGATGCATCTGTGGAAAGGTATGCAAGAACCTGCACGGCCTGAAAATACATCAGGCAAGGATGAAATGCACGGAGCGGGAGAGTGTACTGCAGCGCACAGGATCTGATCCTGGTGAGACGCAGGAGGAGCCCGGCCAGGATTCACCCCACAGAGCCCAGTCCCTCCAAGCAGTGGAACCCTCCAATCCCTGCAGAATAGTCCCACAGAAGCGGATCAAGTGGCCTTCAGCTAACAGCCAAAGCATGTGGTCGCAGTTTGACATCGATGTTAGCAAGATCCTTGAAGCTACAGCTAAGGGAGAAGTGGACAGCCGGCTGGAGGCCATGACGGCAATTATAGTCAGCTACGCAGTCGAGAGATTTGGCTATGTTGAGAATGGAAATGCCAAGCCCTCCTATGCTAGGAACCGTAGAGCCACACAAATCCATAAACTGCGTCAGGAGCTTCGAAGTCTTAAACAACAGTATAAGGTGGCTAGAGAAGAGGAAAAGCAACCACTCGCTGAGCTTCGTAACATCTTAAGAAAGAAGCTAATGTCCCTGCGCAGGGCAGAGGGGCACCGGAGGAGGGGTAAGGAAAGAGCAAGGAAGCGTGCTGCCTTTATTTCCAACCCCTTTTCCTTCACTAAGAAGCTTCTTGGTGACAAGCGCAGTGGCAGCCTCACATGCTCAAACGAGGAGGCGAACTCTTTTTTGCATAACACCTTGAACGACCCAGATAGGGACCAGGAACTGGAACCACACACAGCCCTAATAACCCCACATCCGCCGACAGTTGAATTTGTCATGAGGGAGCCCAGCTGGACAGAGGTGCAGGAGGTGGTGAAAAAAGCTAGATCAGCCTCCGCTCCAGGGCCTAGTGGAGTTCCATACACTGTGTACAAGCGCTGCCCACAACTCCTTCGGTACCTGTGGAAGAGTCTGAGGGTGATCTGGCGTAGGGGAAGAGTTGCCAAGCAGTGGAGATATGCAGAAGGTGTATGGATCCCCAAGGAAGAAAATTCCAAGAACATTAGTCAGTTTAGAGTCATCTCACTGCTGAGCGTCGAAGGCAAGCTTTTCTTCAGTGTCTTGTCACGACGACTAACTGAGTTCCTCTTGAAGAACAACTATATTGACACCTCTGTTTAGAAGGGGGGAATCCCGGGAGTGCCAGGATGTTTGGAACACACGGGAGTCATCACACAAATCATTAGGGAGGCTTGTGAAGGAAAAGGAGACCTTTCAATGTTATGGTTGGACCTTGCCAATGCATATGGCTCCATACCACACAATCTCATTGTGCTTGCCCTCCAGCGACATTATGTTCCCAGCAAAATCACAGACCTTATCCTGGATTATTATTGCAAGTTCAGGTTAAGAGCCACTACGGGGTCAGGTGTATCAGACTGGCATCGGTTAGAGAAAGGCATAATTACAGGTTGTACCATCTCAGTCATTCTCTTTGCCCTTGCCATGAACATGATTGGGAAGTCGGCAGAGGTAGAGTGCAGAGGCCCCTTGATGAAATCTGGAGTGCGACAGCCCCCAATAAGAGCTTTCATGGATGACCTAACAGTCACCACTACATCTGTACCGGGCAGTAGGTGGATTCTCCAAGGGCTAGAGAAGCTCATCAACTGGGCAAGGATGAGCTTTAAACCAGAAAAATCAAGGTCGCTAGTGCTCAAAAGAGGGAAAGTAGTGGACAAGTTCCGATTTTCACTAGCCGGAGTCACCATCCCGTCCATAACTGAGAAGCCAGTCAAGAGCCTCGGCAAGGTTTTCGACTGTAGCCTCAAGGATTCTGCCTCCATCCAGAAAACCAGCAAAGAGCTTGAGTCTTGGCTTAGCAGGGTGGACAAATCAGGTCTACCTGGGAAGTTTAAGGCATGGATTTACCAGCATTCTATCCTGCCCCGGATCTTGTGGCCCCTGCTGATGTACGAAGTGCCCATAACAACTGTCGAGGCCCTGGAGAGAAAGATCAGCAGTTATCTGCGTAGATGGCTTGGGTTACCTCGCAGTCTGAGCAGTGCTGCCTTGTATGGCACCAGCAATGTCCTGCAAATCCCAATTAACAGCCTTTCTGAGGAGTTCATGGTGTCAAGAACACGGGAAGCATGGCAGTATAGAGAGTCCAGGGATCCAAAGGTGGCAGCAGCTGGCATACAGGTGTGAACAGGCAGGAAATGGAGTGCAGGAAAATCGCTGGAGGTTGCTGAGTCACGGCTGAGGCAGAAAGCACTGGTGGGGCCCATAGCAACAGGGCGTGCAGGCTTTGGCTACTTCCCGGTAACAAGAGTTGACAATGCTCAAGGTAAAGAGCGTCAACATCTAGTTCAGGAGGAAGTGCGGGCAGGCGTGGAGGAAGTTAGAGCTAGCAGGATGGTGGGAATGGGACAGCAAGGAGCTTGGACAAAATGGGAAAATGTTCGGCAACGGAAGATCACCTGGGCCGACATCTGGAAAGGAGACTTCCACCGTATCAGGTTCTTAGTCCAAACTGTCTACGATGTCCTACCAAGTCCAGCAAATCTCCACATCTGGGGCAAAATCGAGACACATTCCTGTCCCCTTTGTCCAGGAAGGGGATCCCTAGAGCACCTCTTTAGTAGCTGTCCAAAAGCCCTTGGAGATGGGCGTTATCGCTGGCGCCACGACCAGGTGCTTAAGGCAGTTGCTGAGAGCATAGCCACAGCCATTAACACCATCAAGGGCCACCACAATCCAAGGAGCATCAAGTTTCTTAGAGCCGGAGAGAAAGCCCTTCCACAACCCAGAGCAAAGTCTGGCCTCCTCACTACTGCCACTGATTGGCAACTGGAAGTGGATATTGGAAAACAGCTAAAGATCCCAACCAGAATAATATCCACAAGGCTTCGTCCAGACATGATTATATTCTCAGATTCTACCAAGCAGTTGATCTTGTTGGAGCTCACTGTGCCTTGGGAAGAGCGCATGGACGAGGCCAATGAGAGAAAGCGCGCCAAGTACCAGGAGCTGGTTGAAGAGTGTAGAAGGCAGGGCTGGCAAACCCGTTGTGAGCCTCTGGAGGTGGGCTGCAGAGGATTTGCAGGGCGATCACTCTGCAATGTGTTTAAAAACCTAGGCATCACAGGGGAAGCGAAAAGAAAGGCGATCAGATCCGCAACTGAAGCTGCAGAGAAAGCCACACATTGGCTGTGGATTAAGAGGGCAGAACTGTGGGCAATTGCTGCTGGGACACAGGCCGGGGTCTGATCAACTCCGGTCGGGTCGCCTGGGCGAGGGTGTCTGATGTTGAAAGACCCGAAACACCCAATGACCCCAGGTAACATCACTGAGGATGTGTCCCAGTGCATCTGCATGATGTATCCTTTACATTACAATTTTGTCAAGAATTATACGAAATCGGCAATAAGCTCATAATTTGTGCTAAAATAGTCTAAATGTTAAGTTTTAAAAACAATTGGTTAAGTCTATTTTGATGTTTCTGCGCAAGTTCAGCAGACAGTGAGGTTCGGGTTTGTTCGGGTTTGTTCCGATCAGAGCATGTGAGCGGAGAGCCGCGCATTTCTGAATATTCCGCTCCGCTTGCTCATTCCGCAGGGTCGCTCGCTCAAGAATGGCCTGCTGCTTGGTTCGAAAATATGTGGGGCTGCCTCCGACAAATTTTTTTTTTCTAGTCGACTAGTAGTTGTTCATTTAAGCCATTCGTGGACAAATCGCCCATTTATATTAAAGAGGAACTCCGGTCAATTTTAACATTGAGCTAATTTTTTTGTAAATCTGTCAGTACAGAGAACAACGACAAAAATCGGTGTTGCCTACACCGTGTTATTCTCTTTTTCAAATTTGCACCCTGTTGACTTCAATGGGGCAAGTTTTAAACCTGCTTTTAGCCTCTTAACATCCTTGATGTGTCATTACAAGTGCCCAGCCATGTGAGTGATTCCTTCAGCGTGAACACGGGTGAATCTGACTGCAGTAGATGTAAAAGATATGAATAAAAGTGGCGTTTATTCAGCAAGCGCACATGCCTGTATTTTCTTCCTGTTTTCGGTCGAAGTCCACAGTAGTCGATTGTCGAGTTCACGCGCGTGATCATAGGTAACTAAACCTATGCGCGTGAACTCGACAATCGACTACAGTGTGAAAGGAGAACGATTTTGGGAAAAAGTGTTAGAAGGAAAAAACCCTGGAGCTTGCGGAGGAACAGAAAAAGTGGGAAAGGAAGGGAGCTGGGTAGGCAGAAAGGGTGTCTGGGCCTGCGCCTCTAGCTGAGACAGCCTCGCGCTAGAGTCTGTAGGTGGGGCTGCAGGCCACGGACAGGGGAACGAGTTGGAAAAAGTAACAGGAAAATTATATGGTAGCTGAGCCTGCGCCGTTGGTGGAGGCATAATCACGCTGAAAGGGCGGCCTGTTTCGCTTAGAAATGACATTGAGACATGAGGCGCGGTGCTGGCGAAAGCTGCGGTCTGTAGCTCGGTGGAGCGGAGAGGAGACTGGGGCCTGGCAGCAGCGGCGGAATCTGGGGCGCGGCTCAGGCTAGCTGAAGGCCTGCTGCGGCCTGACGCTCGCGGAAAACTGGGCCCTGCGAGAGAGGGAGTAGGTGTTTTCTGGGAACGTGAGTTCGGGGCCCTGTAATTACTTGCCTTTTTTGCGGATTTTGCAGGTGGAGTGGATTTTGGAGACGGGAAAGCTGATTGGAGTGAAACAGGTTGTACAGTATATATATATATATATATATATATATATATATGCTTCTTGCCATGCTGATTAGGGTAGACGTAATTGTTTGATGACAAGTAGATTGGATTGATTATCTGATCGTGCTCCTCCCGAACTTTGTTTATAAAACATCATTTAAATGTGAACAAAGGGCTATTCTGCTCTGAAGTAAACCAATTATTACTACCAAACTTACAGTCATTGCTCGAGATCTATAACATTTATATTGCATATTGATGACAGAATCACATATTGTAAAAATCTACTTTTGTTTTAACGCAGATCATGTATCTTGGTGTTGCAACCAACAATCTGGCTTCAACAACCCTTTACTTCTTCCAGTGCTCAGTTGAGAGATTTGGTCTTCCACTCAGGTGAATGTTGGCTTTGATTCAGTTTGCTTTTGGTCTAGAGCAGGGGTTTCAAAGCCAGCTCCAGTCCGTTACCCTGCATTAGCTGCTTCAAGTGTGTTTGGTTAAAATCTGAATTTAAACTACTTTACAGTGTAGTAGTGGGAAGTTCGGATCATTTTACTGACTCAGATCTTTGAATCTCGTTCAGCAAAATTAACAAATATTTTTTCGAATCATTTCGTTCATTTCAGCAGAATATAATTAAAATGTCATGTTAAATAGCCCAACACATCTAGTGTTTACGAAAATGTTGATTACATTTGAAAAAAGTAAAAATAAACTTGCAGCCAAAGCCAAATTATAAGAAACCGAAATGTTTAATTAATTGATTAGTTGGGTCTTAAGTTGAGGCTAAGGCATTCTGTTAGTTCACCTCACCTCCTGATCCAAGACGTTCTTTCTTTTGCAACTTCAAATTTATCATGTCTGTTTCCCACCTCGTGTCTTCGGGTTCGGACTTTGAGACGTTACGTTAGTTCAGTCGACTCATTTATGCATTTGAATGCACTGCAGGACCGGTCCGGAAAGAGAAATGATTAGTTCATCACTCGCATCTCGAGTCAGTCTTCGGGTTCGGCCAGATCCGAGTCTTTCGTTCTTCCTGTCAGTCCCATAGAGACTAATTTGATAATTTTATGTTAATTCCTATATAGACCTTATGTAGCCCCCGCCCCGCCCCTTTTCAGCGTTGCGCTCGTTGTCTTTTGACTTCCGGTTTTATTTTCACAGCGATCTTACGTATTTATGAATGAACGGCTCGTTTTAAAATATTCCCGGTCTACTCACATTTGTTAAGACATCTGGTTTAAACATTACAATCCTCATGATAACTTTCGTTAACTTTTGTTAACTTTATATTAAGTAAATCCACTTCAAAAGCTAATTACTCCTGGACAGCAATGCCATAGGAATATACAGAGCGACCGCAAAAAACGGAAGTTCAGAGACAATATTCTAAAGATGGCGGCGCCCTTGTTTCTCTGGTGCATAAGGTCTATATAAAACATACATTCAGACACAGTCGATAATACAAATCTAATGTTGTATTTGTAGCGAGATACCAGCGGTCACGTGACAAAAGAACGAAGGACTCAGACCCAAAAGACTTGAAAGATGAACTAATCATTTGTCTTTCCGGTACTGACAGCATAGTCTCTATGGGACAGACAGGAAGAACGAAAGACTGGGACCTGGCCGAACCCGAAGACTCGAACTAATCATTTCTGTTTCATATATAGAACCTATGGGATGTTGCGTGCATGCGCAGTCAACACAAAATTAACAAATCACTCTCTGAGACAAATTGGTAGTCCCGAGTCATATTAAAGATTCGTTCAAAAAGAACGTTCATGAACGACACATCACTAGAACAGTGGTTGTCCAGGAACAGGCTTTGACATCCCAGTGTGAGAGTTTATGCCAACATGGGTTGTAAAGTAAATACAGTAAAATGGCAATAAGCTCAAAAGTAAAATGTTGTATTTGTACTAGTGTAAAAAAATGTTTTGTGAGATATTTATTTTTAAAATGTGCTATCTAAATATTGTTTTAGGGTCAGGGGAGACCAAGGGGTTGAAAATGTAGAAGTGGCCCGTATGATGTTTTCAGTTCGAGGTTCAGGAAGAAGAAGCTTCATTACAGGGAAGAGTGTCCACAACCAAAGGTGGTAATGTTGTTATTCCTATTTCAAATGTTAATTCAAAACAGTCAATATTGTAACATAGAATTAATACATTAACAGAATAGAGAGGCTTTGGAGAGATGTCTGGGTTACAGTCACAAACATCTACTACAATGTGCTTCATCAACTAGAGGAAGGACAGCTGGATATGTCTAACCGTATGCATCTCTTCTGTCGCCACTACGTGTTTGTTCCACGACTTCAGAGTCATCTGGACACTTTCCGTGACGGATGGGATAATCATCCCCTAAGTACAGAAGAACATCTGACTCCAGATCAGTTGTGGGAGATGGGAGGACATCATTCGTGTCTTCCTGAAAATGAGGAGGTGCCGTATGATGTTTTATGATTGCATGTCTGTAACATTTAATTCAGTTGAAAATTATTTTATGATTGGACAAACTTCTCCAACCTTCATATATATATATATATATATATATATATATATATATATATATTACTTTTCAGTGTGTGTGGTGTGAAGACATTCTTAAAAAGCCTTGAACAGTTTCACAGCTCAGGACAAAGCAGGGACTCACACAGAACTATCACAAGAGATATAGTCATTGACCTTCCAGGAAGCATTTGTCATTGTTTCTTATTCTCACAGTAATATTAAGCTTTAAGGGAAGGCATTATTTTCTAAATGTACAGCAAAATCTTTTTGTTTTGTTTTTTTTGTCTCATTCATATAGGACATCAACATGATTGACTGGGAAAGCCTGAATCTGGGATCCAGGTTCCAGGAATAGAGGGCCCGCTCACTGCAGAGGCGTATGTAACTTAGGCCAACTCATGAGATGTGAATCACTTCAATGACACCATAACACTGACAAGAACGTTGAACTCGGAAAGCAGCTGGATTAGGGAAATGTATTTTACAACATATGAAATTCAACAATAGTAATTGTTTCTGAACTGTCGTTTATCAGGTGGTGATGTGTTATATTTTAATTCAATCTGATACATTATGAACGTTTGGCTAAGAAGCAAATTTATGCCAATTCAACCACACCTTTACACCAACCCACATCCAGTGTCACATGTTGCAATACAGGCTCCAGATCCATAGAAAACTCATTAAATGTCCTGTAGTGACCAGGTAAACGTAGGATTTGAAAACATGTTGATGATCTTGGATGATTAGCACAGACCACTTCAACCTTCAGGCCACATGAGGGAAGCTCCCATCCAACCCAGAACTTCACAAGTTGTTGAAGTGTACCAGCACTTGCTTAGAAGCAATAGAATTAATAATATATATTAGTAAATACATTTGTTACATTTTGAAATAAGTCTTGATTCAACTCAGACACAGAATAACTATCATACCACTTTCAATGAAACGACGGAGGTACTCTGCAATGCGACATTTAATGTGAAGTGAGTGTGTATCCTCATCGTCATCATCCTCCTCCTCAGCAGGCCATTTATATTATCCAGGATAGTCTTTATTTAATTAAGATTAAACAGAAGAATAGCAAATTATAGATTCAAACCAAAATATTTTAATGTAATCCTGTCCAATACTACATAAAATTCATGTAATAATACCTGAGCACAGCATGCAGCATCTGAGTGTCTGGAGAACCTCAAAGGAACATCATCTGGACGTTCTTGCAGCAGCGACCAAAGGTTTGTGTTTACACCATTGTGTAGTTTGTGATCCTCCATCAGCAGCTGCAGTTTCTCTCAGCTGTATCAGTGCAGTCACTGTGACGTCTGACTGACAGAGGTTTTTGTACGACTCTTTAGCACTGTCAAGTCAAGTCAAGTCATCTTCATTTATATAGCGCTTTTAACAATGTAGATTGTTTCAAAGCAGCTTTACAGAGATAAGCGTATAATTTAAGGTAACAGAGATTGTTTCGGCTTTACAGCAGAGTTAAGTTATTTCCATCTAAAGTTAGTTTTGATTGATTTGCTTCCGTCGCAATGATCATTTGTTATTAAATTAGGGGCCGCTAAGACGACATTCCCTCTACACAGACTTTAAACGCGAACCTGTGAGAAACACTGATGGCGTTCACATGAGCATTTAGAATGAGTTCTATAGTTATGTGCGTTTGAATATATGCAGGTTTGGAATTCCCTACAAGCCAAGCCTAAACAAAGTACTTGTCTTTCCCTATAAATTTTGATAAAGAATTTTATTTTATTTTGTTGCTTTGGGGTAGGAACGCGAAACGGATTTTCCCGACAACGCCTTATCTGTAGAGTGGTAGTGGGATCCTCCATAGGGAGAGACTAGTTGGCACTTCAGCACTGCGTTGTCATCGGTCCAGGCGAAGGTCCTTCGTCAGATCTGGATACAGCCTGGATCCGGCAGGCTGCAGGAAAACCTCGGGATAAACACAGACACTAAAATTAGCGTAGATGCCATTCTTCTCATGATGTAACGAGTACATCAGGATTTTTGGGAAGTGTTCCCGGTTCCGGCTGACCTAATCTATGCAGCCTAACATTAAATTATAGAAGTCTATAATGTATTATGTGAAAGCTAGGTCAAAGAGATGTGTCTTTAATCTGGCTTTGAACTGACAGAGTGTGTCTGCTTCCCGGACAATGGTAGGAAGACTGTTCCAGAGTTTTGGTGCTAAATAGGAAAAGGATCTACCGCCAGCAGTCGATTTTGATATTCTAGGTATTATCAACTGGCCGGAATTTTGAGATCGCAATAGACGTGACGGACTATAATGCGTTAAGAGCTCGCTCAAGTACTGCGGAGCTAAACCATTTAGTGCTTTGTAAGTGATCAGCAATATTTTAAAATTGATGCGATGTTTAATAGGGAGCCAATGCAGTTTTGACAGAACCGGGCTAATATGGTCATACTTCCTGGTTCTGGTAAGAACTCGAGCTGCTGCGTTTTGGACCAGCTGTAATTTGTTTATTAAGCGTGCAGGACAACCACCCAGTAGAGCATTACAATAATCTAGCCTTGAGGTCATGAACGCATGAACTAATTGTTCCGCATTTGTCAATGAGAGAATATGGCGTAATTTAGATATATTTTTAAGATGGAAGAATGCAGTTTTACAGATACTAGACACGTGACTTTCAAATGAAAGATTGGTATCAAAGAGCACACCCAGGTTCCTAACCGACGACGAAGACTTAACAGAGCAGCCATCAAGTGTTAGACAGTATTCTAGGTTATTACGTGAGGAAGTTCCCCTTCGTTACGGGGAACTCCCGCTGCGTCGAATACAACGCTACGGGGAATGCCTTCGGCATGCGTTATCTGAAGTCACTATACAACTATTCCAATCTGGATTGGTGTGCGTCATCGTGCGTCATGACGTTGCATGTGACGGTGACCCGGACGCTATATAAGGGTCAAAGGAACAAGGAAATGACAGCTTCTGTTCTTCAGCAGCGTTCTATGTCAAACTGTACGTCTTATTTGGTGTTGTCTGTCAAATCTACTATGGCGAAGGCAGTGTGCGTCTCCTTGATTTAAGAAAAATTAAAGAAGCAAGGATGGCGCACACTTGCTTTGTGGTGTTGGGTTGTGAGCGGAGCTTGCACGGACAGTTCTCGAGGGCACTGTCTATTTTGTGCAAACTGAAAGGATTCTGTGACTGGGATCTCGCGTTTGCCGAGGCAGCGCGTAGGTTTATGTCTGCATTGCAATACAGAATCTATAGTGGCTCGGATCTCGCGTTTGCCGAGGCAGCGCGTAGATTACGGCTACTCTGCAATAAAGATTCTGTGACTAATCTCGCGTTTGCCGAGGCAGCGCGTAGATTAATGTCTGCATTGCAATACAGAATCTATAGTGGCTTGGATCTCGCGTTTGCCGAGGCAGCGCGTAGATTACAGGTCTGCAGGGTGTAGACTCTGAGTTTACTCTTCCGCTCCCGCCTGAGCCTGTTTAAAAATAATAAAATAGGCTTGCGTTCCTAGTGCATCAGCTCGCGTCTGTCGAGGCAGCGCGTTGTCTGTTTGCATTGGGTTCGCACGTGGAGCAGTGTTTACAGGTCTCGCGCACGGTTCGGAAGCCCGCGTCACTGTGGCTTCTTCCGACCGTGTTAAAGACCCGGTGTTTGATTTATTTGATTCTGAGGAGTCAGATACTATCAACACTGAACCACGAATATTCACCACATTATGAGGAGTTGCTGGAGAAAGACGGGGGCTGTAATGAAATTAAATGTTTGGTAATTTAATAAGAAGGAAGCGTCTAAAAAGAGTGCTTCCTGCAAACCCAGTCAAAATCCTTGTGTCAGAGTCTTCCTTTTTCAAACGATCTCCATACTGAGGTACTGAGATTGTGGAATAATTGAAGAGGAAAATTAAAGGGGAATTTAATGATGCAGGGGGTAGAAGAATATTTCTCCCAGATATCGTATTACCTCTGATGACTCAGACACGTCCCTCTAAAATTAAAGTGGAGCTAATATAAATATTATCTCGAATTTGGTAGGGAAGGCTTATATGGAGGACAGTCACCAGCTCCTCATATTCTGGGAAGTCACCTCTTCCCCTCCCCTTCCCCCTGTACAGGGCTCGGGGTCAGAGGAGACGTTCTCATAAAAAAATAAAAAAAAAGTATTATTTTCGGTTAGTTCCTGCCGGTCTATCGCTTCAGGTCACCGAATCTCAAAACCTGAGGTCAGTCTCGAGGGACTGATCTCCTTATTAGATTATTCATCGGTTACGTCCTGCCAGTAAACTGCTTCAGACCACCGATAAGCACATTATATCACCTGAGACTAACCCAGAGAAATTGATTCCTCTTGTAGATTGTTTAGACGCCTGGTCAGGCCTTCCGAATATATCTAAATGGACCCTGGGTATAGTTAAAGGATATAAAATCCAGTTTAAAGTAAGACCACCCGATTTTAACGGGGTATTTCACACACTGGTTTTCTCACATCAGCGCCAGGTGATGGAAAATGAAGTTGAATCTCTTTTAGCAAAAGCAATAGAAATTGCCCCTAATCAGGAGAGGGATTCAGGTTTTTACTGCCGTTACTTCATTGTTCCGAAAAAGGATGGTGGACTTCATCCTATTGTAGATCTTAGAGTATTGAATAAATCTTTGAGGAGATTTAGTTTCAATATGCTCACTATACCCAGTATCATTCAGCAAATCAGATCTGAAGACTGGCTTGTGACATAGATCTCATGGATGCTTATTTTCATAACTTCATCATCCATTATCATAGGAAGTTCCTTAGGTTCGCTTTTGGGGGGAAAAGCTTACCAATATAGGGTTCTTCCTTTCGGCCTAACTCTATCCCCTTGCACTTTCTGTATGGATGCTGCCCTTGCTCCACTGAGACTTCAGGGGAACCGCATCCTAAATTATTAGATGACTGGCTTATTCTGGCAGAACCAGAGACGCTAGCAATCCAACATCGAGATGTTGTTTTGCGTCATCTTCAGTGCTTGGGGCTAAGGCTCAATGTCAAGAAAAGTTCTCTGTCTCCTCTTCAAAGAATAACATTTCTTGGAGCTGAGTGGGACTCGCAATCTATGCAAGTTCACTTGACCCAGCCACGTATTTAAAGTATCGTGGCTGCAGTTAGAGCTATCAGGTTAGGCCAGGCCATCACTGTCAAACATTTTCAAAGAATTTTGGGCCTTATGGCAACCGCATCAGTAGTGATTCTACTCGGCTTGCTTCATATGAGGGCCCTACAGTGGTGGCTCAGGACCAGGGGGTTTTCCCCAAGGGGCAACCCCTTCCGTACGATTAGAGTTACGTCCAGATAACCTCGTTCTCTAGTCATATGGCAAGACATACGGTTCCTGTCCCAAGGCCAGGTGCTTGGAGCTTCGTGTCCCAGAAAAATTCTGACCACGGATGCTTCCCGCATGGGCTGGGGTGCGGTCATGGAGGGCCGGTACACCCGCGGGGTCTGGAAGGACCATCACCTCGCATGGCACATCAGTTGCCTGGAGATGCTGGCAGTATTCTTTGCCCTTAGGCATTTCCTTCCAGACCTCAGAGGCCATCAGGTCCTTGTTAGGTCTGATAATATATCGGTGGTCTTCTACATCAACCATCAGGGGGGCTTGAGGTCTCGTCCTCTGTGCAAATTGGCCCATCATATTCTATTATGGTCTAAGGACAAATTTCTCTCTGTGAGGGCCATGTATATACCTGGGGTTGATAATGTGGGAGCAGACACCCTGTCGAGGCAGGGGCCCAGGCCAGGGGAATGGAGGCTCCACCCCGAGGTGGTGGAGCTTATATGGGAGAAATTCGGCCAGGCGGAGGTAGATTTATTCGCTTCTCATGAGAATTCTCATTGCCCTCTCTGGTTCTCTCTCTCGCATCCAGCCCCGTTGGGTCTGGAGGCCATGGTACAGACGTGGCCGAGGCAACGTCTGTACGCCTTTTCCCCCGGTCGCTCTACTCCCTGGAGTTCTGGAGAGGGTCAGAGGATTTTGAGTAGATCTTATTCTCGAAAAACCACACTGGCCTTCTCGAATAGGGTGATCTGGTGGCCGAGGTCATCAGATCAGCTACCTCCAGAACTCCCCGGCTCAGGAAGTTTTAATTGAGTTAGCTGGACCCAGCCTTTTACTGCCCTATGGCTTCAGTACTGGGATTCTTCTATACTCTAATCGGGACCTCTCGTCCACGCTCAGAGCCGCTATGGCGCCTACGGCCTCCGTATGCTCTCAGGGTGGTCCACCCGGGTCGTCCCATGACCTCCATATTTCCCTGTAGCCTTCTAGGATGAATCCTGTTATCCTTGCAGGCTGACAGGTCTGTGGAAAGAAAAGCCCCTGTCGGTTCTGCGGGATACGTGTATATATGTCAGATTAAAAGAAAATCTACATATTTTGGAAATCTGTTAGCTTTCTAGTAGGAAATTTCCCCGGTCACCAATAAGGGTACCGGAGGCTATCTTATGATTTCCTCTGGCTCTTCATCCTTCGTTGCTATAAGTGTGACAGGAGAGCCTTCTAGGCTTTTAGGGTTATCCACTAATGGTGCCTTGGAGTCAGTGTCCTGCCTTTTTAGGCATATGTATATATTGGACCTCACTTCTGAGGCTGTTAACTCAGCCTTTTTCTTACACCAAAAAAGACAAGAATAAAATTCTTAGTATAGTGGGTTCTATAAATTCTCCCCTGTCCTTAGCAATGATCCTCACCTTCAGAGTGCTTTCTGCCTCTGTATGCTGCGTCAGAATCTGGATGAACCCTGTCTCTGCAGGCTATCATATTAAATTGCTTAGAGCCTTTATTCGGCTCCGCAGAGTATATCTATATAGGGTATTAAATGGGAGTTTGTTAGCTTTCTTTGAGATATTTCTCCCCGGTGACCAAGGTACCGGAGGCTATTCTAAAAATTCCTCAGCTCTTCATCCTTCGTTGCATGTACGGTGTAAGCAAGAGAGCCTCTTAGGCTTCCAGAGATTATCCACTAAAAAGGGTGTTAGGAGTTAAGTGTTCTGCCTGTCATTAATCAGGCCTATCTACTTGGACCTTAATATCGAGGTTGCTGATGCGACCTTCCCTTTGTACACCAAACAAGAAAGAATAAAATTCTTAGCACAGTTGGATCTTTCACTCTCCCTTGCTTTAGTGCTCTTGAGTGTGCCAGATGCTTCACACCCAGGGCGCTTGTTCTCTGTGGGGGCTAGCTGGTACTCGTTCCCCGTAGCGTTGTATTCGACGCAGCGGGAGTTCCCCGTAACGAAGGGGAACGTCTCGGGTTACTGGATGTAACCCTGGTTCCCCGAGAGAGGGGAACGAGACGCTGCGTCCCCTCTCCCCACCTTCGGGGCGCCCTGAGAACAGCTGCTTTGAACCTTTTTCGAAGCTGTCATTTCCTTGTTCCTGTGACCCTTATATAGCGTCCGGGTCACCATCACATGCAACGTCATGACGCACGATGACGCACACCAATCCAGATTGGAATAGTTGTATAGTGACTTCAGATAACGCATGCCGAAGGCATTCCCCGTAGCGTTGTATTCGACGCAGCGTCTCGTTCCCCTCTCTCGGGGAACCAGGGTTACATCCAGTAACCCGAGACGTTTTTTGTCCAATAATTAGAATCTCTGTTTTTTCAGAATTTAGAAGTAGGAAATTACAAGTCATCCAATTTTTTATATCCGCTATGCATTCCGTTAATTTTGTGAATTGATAAGTTTCGTTAGGTTTTGAAGAAATATAGAGCTGAGTATCATCGGCATAACAGTGAAAGCTAATGCCATGTTTCCTAATGATATCTCCTAAGGGTAGCATGTACAGAGTGAACAGCAGCGGTCCTAGTACTGAGCCTTGTGGTACGCCATACTGAACTTGTGATCGATGAGACATCTCATCATTTACTGCTACAAACTGATAACGGTCAGATAAGTATGATTTAAACCATGCTAGTGCAATTCCCGTAATGCCAACATAATGTTCTAATCTATTTAAAAGAACGTTGTGGTCAATGGTGTCAAACGCAGCACTAAGATCGAGTAACACTAATAGCGAGACACAACCACGATCGGATGATAAGAGCAAATCATTTGTGACTCTAACGAGAGCTGTCTCGGTACTATGGTACGGTCTAAATCCTGACTGGAAATCCTCGCAGATATCATTTCTTTCAAGAAAGGAACACAGTTGTGAGGATACTGCCTTTTCTAATATCTTTGACAGAAAAGGTAGATTCGAGATCGGCCTGTAATTGACTAATTCTGTAGGATCAAGTTGCGTTTTTTTAACAAGCGGTTTAATCATAGCCAGCTTAAAGTTTTTTGGTACGTATCCTAGAGACAAAGACGAATTAATGATATTAAGAAGAGGATCTATGACCTCTGGAAGTATTTCTTTCAGTAGCTTAGTCGGTATAGGGTCTAACATACATGTTGTAGATTTAGATGATTTAATGAGTTTAGTAAATTCTTCCTCTCCTATAGCAACGAATGAATCAAATTTTTCCTCAGGGAGACTACAATGCACTGCCTGATGCGATACTGTAGTAGACGGTTGCATAGTTATAATTTTGTCCCTGATATTATCAATCTTATAATTGAAGAAGTTCATAAAGTCATTACTGCTGTGTTGCTTGGAAACTTCTGGGCTTGAAGCTTTATTTTTCGTTAGTTTAGCCACCGTTTCAAATAAATACCTAGGATTATGTTTATTTTCTTCTAATAGGGTTGAAAAATAAGCAGATCTAGCTTTTAAAGCCTCTCTGTAAGCAATAGAGCTCTCCTTCCATGAAATGCGAAATACCTCTAGTTTTGTTTTCTTCCAGTTGCGCTCCATTTTTCTAGCTGCTCTCTTAAGGGCCCGAGTGTGCTCATTGTACCACGGCGTTGGACTATTTTCTTTAATCTTCTTTAAGCGCAACGGAGCAACTGTGTCTAAAGTGCTGGAAAAGAGAGAGTTAAACGTTTCTGTTGTAATATCTAGTTCTTCTAAGCTATCTGAGATGCTGAGATGATGAAACTGATTAGGAAGATTATTAATAAAGCAATCTTTAGTAGCAGAAGTGATAGGTCTCACATATTTGAAACACGGAGTCGGCTTTGCAGCCTTGGCTAAATGCAAATTACACGAGACTAGGTAATGATCTGAGATGTCATCGCTCTGCTGCAGAATTTCAACGGCATCAACATCTATTCCGTGTGATAATATTAGATCTAGAGTATGATTACGACGATGAGTAGGTCCTGACACGTGTTGTCTAACTCCAATTGAATTTACAATGTCTTTAAATGCCAATCCCAATGCATCTTTTTCATTATCGATGTGTATATTAAAATCACCAACAATTAGTACTTTATCTGCAGTCAATATTAATTCTGATAGAAAGTCCGCAAATTCTTTGATAAAGACTGTATGGTGCCCTGGTGGCCTGTATACAGTAGCCAGCACAAATCTCAAACGTGATTTATCGTTTACACTATATATTTTAACATTAAGCACCAATGCTTCAAAAGAATTATATTTAAAACTTGATTTCTTAGTGGTTTTGAAACTATTACTATAAATTACAGCAACACCACCCCCTTTGCGTTTCGGACGAGGCTCATGTTTATAACAGTAATCTTGCGGGGTTGATTCATTTAAAGTAATGTAATCGTTTGGTTTTAGCCAGGTTTCTGTCAAACACAGCACATCTAGGTTATTATCTGAAATCATATCGTTAACAACGAGTGCTTTTGGAGTAAGCGATCGAATATTCAGCAACCCAAGCTTTAGCATTTGCTCATCTGTAATATAGCTGTTTTTTATTTGTTGAACATCAATTAAATTTTTAACCTTAGATGGGTTTAAACGTTTTTTGGATTTCCAAATTCGGGGAACAGACACAGTCTCTATATGATGATAGCTAGGTGAAAGAGGCTCTATGTGATAGGATTTATCTGACCTTGGTGACGCGAGGCCGCTAGCAGACGGTCGGTTTAGCCAGTCTGTCTGCTTCCTGACCTGAGCCCCAGATTGTCATGTTTGAGCTCTAAGACTATGAGCCATATTACTAGAGAGAAGAGCAGCACCATCCCAGGAGGGATGAATACCATCTCTTTTCAACAGGTCAGGTTTGCCCCAAAAACTTTTCCAATTGTCTATGAATTCTATATTATTAAGCGGACACCACCTAGACAGCCAACCGTTAAGCGAACACAATCTACTGACTATCTCATCACTCCTGCGAACAGGAAGGGGGCCAGAGCAAATTACAGTCCTTGACATCGTACTTGCAAGTTCACACACCTCTTTAATATTAATTTTGGTGATCTCCGACTGGCGGAGTCGAACATCATTAGTGCCGACATGAATAATGATCTTAGAGAATTTACGATTAGCATTAGCCAGCACTTTTAAATTTGCTTTGATGTCAGGCGCTCTGGCTCCCGGCAAACATGTGACTATGGTGGCTGGTGTCTCTATTTTCACGTTCCGTGTGATAGAATCGCCAATAACTAGGGCACAATCATTCTCAGTGGGTGTTTCACTGAGCGGGGCAAATCGATTTGTTATGGTAATCGGAACGGAAGAGTGGTTTTTAGATCCGCGACTAGAGCGATCCCTCACTGTCACCCATTTGCCCGGCTGCGCAGGCTCTACTTCAGCCGGAACCACGCCATGTAAAGTGTTCACTATTCTATGCGCATCCAAAACATCTAAAGCACTAGCACTCTTACTATCCTCAATTAAAGTTTGGATGCGTGTTTCTAATTCTGAAATCTTCTCTGTCAACCTAACTGTCTCCTTACATTTATCACATATAAATCCTATATTGTCGACAGAGAAGGCTATACTAAACATGTGACATGAAGTGCAAGTGACAATAACAGGACAAGACATTACTCACCGTGTTTGTTGACTGATTCTTACTCACCTGAGCTTTTTATGAACTCAAAGGCGCGGACGCGCGAGAGAAAAATAAATAAATAAAAATAGCTGAGCGCACGGGTGGCGCGTTAACAGGCTAGCGAATTACTAGCGTTTTGTGCTAGTAGTACTAATAACAAAAGCTAGCGATGTCAGGTTAATCTGAGATGTTGGGTAAAATGTAGTAGTATAAACAACTAGAAATGGTAGTAAAATGATGGTTCAAAACCAAGAAATATAAGGCTAAGACGGAGCTTACAGCACCGGAGCACACAAACACACTCACAGCAGGCAGCGAGGCAGACAGGAGCAATCGATCGGCAGACAGCAATCGGCAGACAGGAGCCTGTGTGAACAGCCATTTACTGTTTGGATAGTGTACACTCTGACAGTAATAATCTCCTGTATCTTCAGTCTGGACTCCACTGATGGTCAGAGTAAAATCACTGCCAGATCCACTGCCACTGAATCTAGATGGAGCTCCAGTATAACGGCTTGTCCCATACAAAAATGTAATATATGGCCATATATGTACTTATATTTTAAATAGCATGACATATATCTATACATATATTCGACTTATCTGAGAACACAATATATGTTCAACATATATCTCTACATATATTTGACTTATCTGAGAACACAATATATGACTGCAACATATATCTATACATATATTCGACTTATCTGAGAACACAATATATGACTGCAACATATATCTATACATATATTTCACTTATCTGAGAACACAATATATGCCTGCAACATATATCTATACATATATTTGACTTATCTGAGAACACAATATATGACTGCAACATATATCTATACATATATTTGACTTATCTGAGAACACAATATATGACTGCAACATATATCTATACATATATTTGACTTATCTGAGAACACAATATATGACTGCAACATATATCTATACATATATTTCACTTATCTGAGAACACAATATATGACTGCAACATATATCTATACATATATTTGACTTATCTGAGAACACAATATATGACTGCAACATATATCTATACATATATTTGACTTATCTGAGAACACAATATATGCCTGCAGCATATATGAACATGTATGTGTCCAAACATGTGAAGAAAATATTTGAGTTCATCCATATATGATACCATATATCTGCATATATTACAGTATAGTATTGGTTTCTCGCATATATGGACAACATTAATTATAAATATGTGACATACATATTTGTTTTCAACATATTTAATAAATGTATGTAAACATACACTGTAACCCTTTACTGTAAATTTACAACGAATTTCTTACAGAATTGTAGGCTACTGTATTTCCATAATACAGTATTAAGCTGTATCTTTTACAGAACAGCTGTAAATATACAGCACATTTATGTTTTCGTCCTGATAAATTCGTTACCATCATACTGACTGAAAAGGCATTGCATTGTGGGATTGATTTCTTTCGCGCTCAATTCAGTTCAAATGTGACGCGTCATGCGAGCAGACAGTAACGTTAGGCAGCTACAACAGGCAAACTCGTTTTGTCAGCGGGATTCAACTGAACAAATAATCATTCCTGTTATCAAGATAAACAATGTCTGCGAATCTGTGAGCAATTTTAAAGCTTTTTTGAGGTTCGGTTCGGTTCGGTTCGTGTTTCAAACATTAGTTGCCTGTGACGCAGCAGAAAATGGACGACGTTAACGGTAGCAGCTACCTGAAGACGGATGGAAGAATTTGTCATTGAATAATCTAACCTGCGCGTGACGATAAGTGGGATTTAGAGTTTGAGAAGATGGAGAATTGTTCAACTGAGTGATACGGTAAGCCAATATATACGTTTTTTTTTTTTTTTTTTGCGTTCGCATTTCTACATTGTTTTCACGTATTTGGTTTGATTTTGCGAACGCGGTTTACTACCGTGGCCGCGCAAGCAATTCTGACTCTGTTCCACCTGTTTACCAAGTAACGTTAACTTCGACATTTCATATAATAGACAACCTTTACCATGCTATTTGCATGACGTGCATTTGATATTTTTTTCATTTTAGGCTTTGTAATCTGATGGCCATTGTTAATGTAAGTGCTTTTAAGTAGTGTTACAGTTATGTTGTAAAAAAAAAAAAAATGCTGTCAAATTCTGTCAGTTCTGTGATCGTGCTTTTGAATCGTTGTCAGAATTTTGCTAGCACATGAAAATCCATGTTCCTAATGCTGTTTTCAAATGTAGTAGGCCTATTCCTGATTGCCATCCCATGGTCCTACAACTACTCCCTAATTCAAAGAAGTTAGACGGTGTTATCCTTCAAGCAGATAAGTAGAGATTATTCAGCAAATCTCATTAATTTGTAATATGTTTTATGTTTTGGGTTCTGTTGATCAAGGTTGTGCTGTCCTTTTTAAAAATTGTTTCAGAAATTTGCATCGCTGATGTCCAGCAATCTACATTTGCCAGAAAGTCCACGACTTATTTCCTGGTATGTAAACATTAAAGGGGTAGATGAAACCTAAAATGAAAAGCCATCATTTACTCACCCTACTGCAAAATATGTTTTTCTTAATTAGTGTTTTTATTTTGTTTCCAGTCCAGATATCTACAATTCTTACATGAAGAAGCATTTATTAGACACGTAAAAATTGTCTTGTTTTCTGAAAGAATAAGTCAAAATTAAGTGAGTTTATGCTTAAAACAAACAAAATTATATGCCAGTGCATTTTAGCATTCTAACCAATTTTAATTTTTAGTTGAAAAATTTAATTCATAGAACTATGAATAGACAACTACATCGAACCACAGTGGAACCCACAGTAGTTATTTTAATTATTAATATTATTTATTTATTCTTTTTTTTTATTTTCTTTTTTATTACATTACAGGTCAATCTCTAAGCAACCAGTGCTGGATATTAAGTTTGGAAGGTCAAGGTGTGTGTGAAGGATCACAGCCTCTTCATCACTGGCCTGGCAGCGCTGTTTGCCTCCTCCTATAACTTCAGCTTGCAGTACCAGGAAGAGGCAGCACCTTGAGTTTGGTCAGAGGTTAGTCATTGGCATATTTGCCATTCATACATATATATATATATATATATATATATATATATATATATATATATATATATATTAGACTGAATTGTGTCACTAACCTTGACTTGACAGTATTTATTATGTTGACTACTGGTATGAACAATATGGCCCTGGTTTCCATACAGGGCTTAGCTTAAGCCAGGTCTAGGCCTTAATAAAATTAGGGTATTTAAGCAGCTTTTATAATAATGTATCATTAAAAAAAAAAAAACATTACTGGTGTGCATCTTGAGATAAAACAGTGGCAGTCATATATTTTAAGATATGTCAGTGCAAGTTGTTTTCAGTTGAAGGATTAGTGAATTCTGTCATTAATTACTCACCCTCATGTCGTTCCAAACCTGTAAGACCTTCGTTCATCTTCAGAACACAAATTAAGATATTTTTGATGAAATCTGAGAGGTTTCTGAACCACCCATAGACAGCAACGTCTTTGCAACTTTTAAGGCCCAGAAAGCTAGTAAAAACATTGTTTAAATAATCCATGTAACTAGTGCAACCTTAAAGGAGAACTCCGGTCAATTTTAACATTGAGCTAATTTTTTTGTAAATTTGGAGTGCTGTCAATACAGAGAACAACGACAAAAATCGGTGTTGCCTACACCGTGTTATCCTCTTTTTAAAATTTGCACCCTGTTGACTTCAATTTTTAAACCTGCTTTTAGCCTCTTAACATCCTTGATGTGTCATTACAAGTGCCCAGCCATGTGAGTGATTCCTTCAGAGTGAACACGGGTGAATCTGACTGCAGTAGATGTGAAAGATATCTTGTTGAAACATCTACAAATGTCCGTATATAGGTGAAAATGCCCCTTGAAATCAATTTAAGGTGGCAAATATATTACCCCTTAATAAAAAATGTTAATTTCTGTCACTGCTGTAAACTGACCACTGCATAGAATATGAATATCTTTGTCAGTCAGCTGTCAACAGGCCTAAACAAGCCATGGCACCAAGCACAGAAACACAATCCGTAAAATGTTATCTAATTATTATCAAGAAAACTTTGAAAATATCGATCGAGACATATTTTGTCAATATTGCTCACCCCTAATGCATGGTATTAATTTTGATTTCTTCGGGTCTTAAAAAGGTCTTAAAAAGCCTTAAATTTGACTTTAAAAAATGTGCAGAAACCCTGCTTCATAATATTTAGGTTGAACCACTGTAGCTATATATTTACCAATGTTTTTACCACTTTTCTGGGCTTTGACAGTTGCAATGATATTGATATCAATGGAAGGACAAAACTATCAGATTTCATCAAAAATATCTTCATTTGTGTCCCGAAGATGAACAAAAGTCTTGAGGGTGAGTAATAATGACAGAATTAAAATTTTTGGGTGCAAACATGCATTTAGTCTGGTAAATCATGTTGTCATATATGCAATAAACTTGCAAGGCTTGCAATTAAGTTAAATTATTTCTGTCACAAAGGTTTGGGCTGGATTCTGGCAGTGTGTGCTCTATATAAACGGAGAGTCTAAAGACTGCCTTTCCACTGATACTCTGATGGCACCGGATGAGGGCATGATATTGTTAATGAGCTGGGTGATGAGTAGACAAAAGTTGTAGAATAAAACTTTAAATCTGGCAACCCCACTTCCAAAAATTTAGTTAGTTGACAGTGTGCATGTAAACAGACACATTGAGTTGATGTATTTTACCAGGGCAGAAAAAATATCAGTTATTGATCACAACATCCAACATTGCATTTTTTTTTTCACAACATCCAACATTGCATTTATTTTATTTTTTTTCATGTTGTTCAGTTTTAGACCGCTTTTGTGCTGTCTCTCTTTGTCAAAATATATACACTCAGTTAATAATATTTAATTGTTGTTTTTTTCTGCCTTTTAGACGCTTTCTTGACATCAATCCTGAACGTGGATCAAAGACAAAGAAAGGACAAGTAACTTCAAAGAAAACTGGCCAAGTTGTGCAAAACAAGAACACCACTGTAAGCCTACAGGTGTCCTCACTTCTGCGAAACCTTGCAGACTTTGAATGGGATTTCGTTTGCACTTTTATGGACTATGGTCGTTATAAAGCTTGGAAGAGCCAGGACATTTTTTAATAGAACTCTGATTGTATTCGTCTGAAAGAATAATGTCATATACACCTAGGATGACTTGAGGGTGAGTAAATCATGTGCTAATTTAAATTTTTGGGTGAACTATTCCTTTAATTAAGTGCTAACTGTTACCTGTTTAAGTGTTAAAATTGTATTTTATGTTTAAAAAGTAATTCAGCCAACATGTTCACAGAAGGCAATTTAACTAAATAAATGTTTTAAAACCCAGAAAATGTTTTCTTTTTCCTAGTGTGACTACTCTTATGAAACCTTAAAGTATAATATTTTAATTATGTAATAATAAAAGCAGTATTCCCTGTAAAAATACAATTTATTGCTGTCGACAAGTTTAATGTAAAATGTGGTATATGCTGTATTTGGTAATTACAGTGGAGTACTGTAAATGCTGTTTACTGTAGTAGTGTTGTAAAAATACAGTATGTGGATAGCAACCCAGCAGCCAGTATTTAACTGTAAATTTACAGTGAAAAGTTTTACAGTGTACATGCATGTGATACTGATGCATTTTTAAAGCTGTGGCATATGGTTATGGTACTTTGTGGATGTATTTGTCAAAAATGACAAAGAAAACACTGCATTATTGTATTAAAATACTATATTTGGTATTCACACAATAGACAATCTCCAACTATAGGCATTTAATTTCAAGGCATTCAGATATAAGGTTTGTATCCCTAATACATGTGAAAGTATGTACTATAGAAATAAGTACATATATGCATGTATAAATATATGCGTCATATATGCGTGTATACATATATGCGTCATATATGCGTGTATACATATATGCGTCATATATGCGTGTATACATATATGCGCCATATATGCGTGTATACATATATGCGCCATATATGCGTGTATACATATATGCGCCATATATGCGTGTATACATATATGCGTCTTACATATATTTCACATTTATGTGCATATACGGGAAAATATATGGCACTTACATGAAAACGGCCATTTTTGATATATTTTGAAATATATGTTTCATATATGTATATGTGTTTTACATATATGAATTTTGCATATATTCTCATATATGCAGCAGACATACATGGGCACTAACATTATATATGTAATTTACATATATTGACATATATTACATTTCTGTATAGGGTTGCATAATATATGAGGAGTTTAGGAGCTTCTCCAGGTTTCTGTGAGTACCAGTGTAAGTAACTGCCACCATACACATCACTGCTGGTTTTACAGTTTATTCTGACTTCTTCTCCTGGTTGAACTGCTGTTATTGATGGACTCTGAGTTACAGTGATCTGTCCTCTACACTCTGAAAGAAAATACAAACAAAAATGAAAATTACATATATGATGATATACAGTATATGATAAATATATACATTTGACAGTTTAAGTAATAATTGATAATAATTGTTGTAAAAACTGTATTACACAAACCTTGAATAAACAGTGCAATGGTCCAGATGAAGATGTTGATTGTGTTCATTGCTGTAGTTTAGTCTTGTGTGATGATGAAGATTGTGTTCTGCTCTCAGTCATGAAGTGTTAAACTCACAGCACTATAAACACTCTCAGAGCACTGAAGCATGTGCTAACAATGCAAAGAAGTGGGCAGGATTTACAACAGCTTGTGCTGAGAACAAACTCATATACACTAGAGTTACAGAATCATGACTTTATTTAGTATTTTTATTGTGACTCCTGAGACACTGAGGATGTGCAGATGAACGTCCATCTCTGTGTCCATATTCAGTCATGTGACCATCATCACTGCTACACTTCCACTAGATGAACCGCCATCACTAAAGTAAGATCATGAATCATGAGTCTGTTCAGAAAGTATCAGGACTGATTGTGAATCTCTAATCAGAGTTCATGGTGTCACTCCATCTATCATGAAGCCTCATGTGTGTCTGAAATCATCAAATGGAGAAGAAACAGGCTGTTAAAGATGGAGACATATTAGAGCTTGTTCACGTTTCATGATCTTGTGTGGAGATTCATAACCAGTCCAGATACTTTTAGAACAGACCTTGAATATGAAAACATGCTTGACTGTGGAGAACATGCAAAATACCTTTTATATTTTCATTGTTGACACTTTCTATTGACTTTGGCTCTAATATTCAATAAACTCATTATTTGAAGAGATTTTCACTGAAGATTGAAGTCTGAAGCTGCAGGTTTCCCACATGGAAATAACCTATATAAACATATATGTTTTAATATATGTTTTGATATAGGTTTTAAATATATGTGACATATATAAAATTGGCCGTTTTCCTATATTATATGTACATATATGCACATATATGTACGTATATGTTCACATATATATGCACCTATATATGTGTGCATATATGCACCTATATGTTCACCTATATGTGTGCATATATGTACCTATATGTTCACCTATATATGCACCTATATATGCGTGCATATATGTACCTATATGTTCACCTATATATGCACCTATATGTTCACCTATATACAGTATGTGTGCATATATGCACCTATATGTTCACCTATATGTGTGTATATATGTACCTATTTGTTCACCTATATATGCACCTATATATGCGTGCATATATGCACCTATATGTTCACCTACTATGAAGTTATGTATAAAAATGCATTAAGTACATAAATTCAAACACAAAGTTTGTATATTTACAGTTTTAATTTTTGCATTTCAAATTTCACAACTTTAACCAATCTCTAATTAAGTACTTAATAATAGCAAATGTACAGTCAATGTCTGTTAAATTAACTAAACATACCTGAATACCTGCACATTTACAGTATTACTCATTAAACAAACACTGCACATCAAGATACGTGAATGATAGGAAATACAATCTTAGTATATCATTTAGAACAGGGGTCGGCAACCTTTTTGTCATAAAGTGCCATTTTTAAGTTTCCGAGTTCATCGCTGTGCCACAACACACATTTAGCCTATATATATATATACATACATATATATATATATATATATATATATATATATATATATATATATATATATACACACACACACACACACACACACACACACTTTACATTTTCATAATAGCTAACACAGAAATAGTACAAAATTTTTAAATATTCTCTTGAAATTTGTTTTAGATTTAGATAGACAAATTATAGTATTTATAACTCCTAACTAGAGATGCACCGATTACAATTTTCTAGGCCGATTCCGATTTCCGATTTTTCATTGAGTTTGACTTGCCGATACCAATTTCAGCCGATTCCTATTTCATTTTACACTTTACAGCACACACAAATATTTATTTTCTATATATATATTTATCTTTTTTTAAAAATAAAATACCATATCCTTTTACCCAAACTGAATAATAAAAACAAGTTTAAATGGGTACATTTTTTATAAATATTTTTGAGTCTTCATTTTCTTTTCTGACATAACCTAATCCAGTTCATGTTAAACACACTAGACATGCACATTCTGTGCATTTTGGGCACTTTTGTTTGAAATCATATTTATTTTGTCCATCAAAAGTGGGCTTTCACTTTCATTGAGCGTGAGCAGCGCAGACAAAATAGACTCGGCGGCGAATCCCGCGCTTCACTGCTGCTCACGCGCTGCTCCTGCTCCCGCGTGAATGCACTCGATTAACATGCACGCCGAAAAAAAATATGCGTGAAACGGCCGTAATTCACGAGGTTTCCGACATGTGCGTTCCGTGTTTTTTTACTATGAGGAATTATTACATCAAAATGTAGATCTGTGTGCAGGTAGACTACTTTATCTGAATGAAATACATACACTTCTCTCGCATTTGCGCACGTGCCAGCGATTAACCCTCCGCGTGCCAGTGTTGGCACGCGTGCCTTAGGTTGCCTACCCCTGATTTAGAACATGTAAAAATATCCACATTAAAAGGCAATTGCTGTATGCCTTTATACTCTAATATAACTTATTTTTACACATTTACAATTACATATTATCTAAAGTGACTTAAAAATTAAGAGAACAATAGAAGCAACAAGTGCAGTGACAAGTCCCAGTTAGTGTAGCACAGTACACATAGCATTTTTTTTTTTTTTTTTTTTTTTTACAAAGATTTAGTATTATTGGGTCAAGTGTTTATGAAAAGATGGATCTTTAGAGTTTTCTTGAAAATGTGTTGAGTTGGGCAGGTCATCCCACCAGCAGGGAACAGTCCAGGGAAAGGTCAGTGAAAATGATTTTGTGTCTCTTTGGGATGATGGCACCACAAGGCAACACATGCTTCTAGAGACACACAGATCTGAAGCAGTGAGTTTAGGTCTTGCTGCAGCATCTGGATCAGTTGCAGAGGTTTGACTGATGCTGGAAGGCCTGCCAGGAGAGCATTACAATAGTCCAGTCTGGATAGAACAAGAGCTTAGACAAGGAGTTGTGTGGCTCCGATAGGAAGGGCCGGATCTTTCTGGTGTTGTATAAGGCAAATCAGCAGGATCGCATGGTTTGGCTGAAACCATAAGCAGTTCTGTCTTGGCAAGGTTGAGTTGAAGGTGAAGGTCATTCATCCAGCAAGAATTGTCCATCAGGTAGGCTGAGATGCGAGCAGCAACCGTCAGATCCTCTGGCTGGAATGAAAAGTAGAGATATATGTCATTAAGTGATAGGAAAACCCATGTTTCTAAATGACAGAACCTAGTTACAATACAAAAAAGAAAAAAGAAAAAATAGATGGGTGAAATCTAACACAATCGTGGTATTACTGTAGCAAAACCAAACCTTGTGCAGCTCCAGTGGCCTCACAAGGATCAAATGAATACTCATATTGGAAAATATAAAATAAAACAAATTAATGTTACATTTTCTGCCACTTTTAGTGCAATCATATGGAATCAGAAGACTCAGCCATTACAATATTTTAAATTACTTCTTCCCATACCTTGTTTGCCATGATCATTCTGCTTTCCACTTGACCTGAAATCACAAAAAAAAAAAAAAAAAAAAAAAATTTACAACTCAGTATTACATTTACACATGTCAGAATATGTTCCACTTCCAGACAGTGTTTCAAAATGTCCCGCCATTTAAGAGATTGATTTACTGACAGATACTATCGCGTATTAACAAAGATTTTATATACAATTAAACGGACTTTGATATGTATGCTACATTTTCAGTGTTTTGCCTCCAGCTCTCGCCAGTTAACTGAACATCATTTAAAAATGCTAACGTTAGCTTGAAAACTGTAACGTAAACGTAACACAAATGTAATATAAAATATCGTTCACATGTAGACTCTTACCTGCAGCCGGTGATCGGTTGGCATGATGTCCGCTGTGACGAACCAGGCTCACTGAAAAGGGCGTTATTCCCGAAGAATCCAAACCACTGATCTATTATAACGTTAAGTGATCAAACGCTGACTGACAACAACAGGGATCCTGCTCACGGCTGCTCTCGACGAATACGATTGCTTTGAACCACTGTTAGGCCCAATCCCAATTCTATTTTATACCCCTTCACCTACCCCTACCCCTTCGCCTACCCCTTACCCTTGTCCCTTGAAACAGAGTGTCAAGGCGTAGGGGTGAAAATATTCCCCTAAGAAATGGAACACCACTACTACACCGTCATTATACATCGTCGTTAGCGCCTACGTCACAGGAGATGCGCCAATGTTTATCACAAACTTTCAAGATGCCGTCGTCAGCTGTAGTCATCACAATTGATTGAGTTACAGATATATATTTTTGCATTTTTCTTCTGAAGTTTGCAGAAAACAACGGAGATGACGATATCTTCGACGCCTAATAATGCTGCGTTCACACGCGCGAATAGAGCGTCTGGCGCGAGTGATTTCAATGTTAAGACGCGTTTACGCGCGTCTGGAGGTCTTGCTGCGCGAATGAGGCGTTTAGCGCGACGCGGTGGACGCGAATTCTCCTCATTCGCGCGTCCACTTCACTTCAAACTTTTGCTTTTTACACGCGTCATATTGTTAACGAACTTTAACGATTTTTTTGCAACCGTTTCTTTGAAGAACATGACCGTAAATATGAACACAAGATTGAATGTGACATAAAGAAAATGATTACTGGCAGTCATGTTGCCTCTGTAGCCGGTGTATGCAGGTACATTTCTCATAGCCCTTCGTTTGAAGTGTGGTCCCGAAAAATCTTCGTTTCAAGGGCTATCTGGCCCTTCCCCCTACCCCTACCCCTCCAACCAAAAGAGAATTGAGACAGCCCTACCCCTTCACGGGAACGCGCAAAACGGAGGGGTAGGGCCAAGGGGTAGGGATAAGGGGTGAATTGGGATTGAGCCTTAATCTCACAATCCACTTCACAAGAGTAGACTGAATTCAAATCTCCCGCTTGCCCTTGATACAGATCCAAACAAAGTCGACTGGTCAACAACTAACCGTTGTGGGCGGGACTAAACAGCGTAAACGTAATGGCGGCGAATTTGAATCTGCGTCATTGCGTGCACACACACACACACACACACACACACACACACACACACACACACAAAGCCCTGAATGTGCAGCAACGGAGATTTGGAAAATATTAATAAAATATACATGAAATTATGGGAGAATAAGACAATGAAATAACGATCAATATGAGCATCTATTTGCAAGACAAGATTAAAAGACTATAGCCTATGCAATAAAAAAGAATTCAATACAGGCCTACTGTAGCCTATGTGCAACTCACTACCCACACATGCTTAATAATCTGTAAGGACAAGACAACATATTGAATAGATGCAGATTTCTGCAGTTACACACCTTTTCTTTGTTTTCTAATTTCACATAAAAAAAATCTGTAAAATATTACTTTGTAAAAATACAGACAAGTTCCTTTAAAAAAAATGTAAAATTGATGTAAAACCAAAATACAAACAATTACCTGTAAATTTAATAGTGGACCTTAAATTACAGCAAATATCTGTAAAATAACAGGCATTCACTGTATAATGACAAAATAATAAAATCCTGTAAAAAAGAAAAAAATACAGACCATTACCTGTAAAATTACACTTTTTTTTTTACAGTGTAGGCAACATAAATAAAAGCCCAAAATGTAGAAATGTACATTATTTATTTACTTAACAACAATCAAATAGTACAAGAACATAAATAAGACAAAAAAATGAACAGAAAAATTTTTATCTTTTTGATCTTCTCGAATTGATAGTGCCTATCAGAGCTAGGCATCATGTATGACAGTTGCCAAAGTGAGATATGAGCTACAAAATGACCATCCTGCCATGAGCTATATAGGAGGCATATCTTGTATGTACATATAGGGCTTATATGTGGATATAAAGAAGCAATACAGGAGACCTATATGGCCTGTATGCACATATATGCACCTCAGTTTTGCCTATATGTGGTATATATACGCATATATGCAGCATATATATTATCATATATGTGCATATATGCACCTCAGTTTTGCCTATATGTGGTATATATACGCATATATGCAGCATATAGGTTTCATATATGTGCATATATCCACATATAGGTTCTTTCCGTGTGGGTTTTCTGTGAATCATGATGATTGATCTGCATATGAAGAACAGAAGCATCATTATGAGAAACTCCACAACATCATCCATGATCAAAGAGGTCAAAGGTCACCTCAGAGGTCACAGCTCATCAAATATATTTCTTTAAACAGTGTTATATCAGAAAGCATTTAGTCAAATCTGAATGAGTGAGTGTTGAGAAGAGCTGAGGATCTTCTAATATCAGTGTGTTGAAGTGTTGTTTCTCTCTCTCTGCTGGAGTGTGTGTTCACTCGAGTGGAATAGAGGTTTTTGTACGAGCGTTTCATTAGATTGTATCACTGTGGTGGACTTTCGGTGGAGGAACTAAACTGGTGATCGGTAAGTCTGTCTATTTAATCACCTAATAAAAAATACAATTTAGATTTCAGAAAGTGTTTTACAGTGGAAACAAGAACAACATATATTAATAATAATGATTATTAGATATTGTGGCGAAACTTTACTTGAAGCCTTTATGTATAATGCATTATAAAGGTATCAATAGCGTATGTTATAATGTCATATATGTTATCATTAATGTAGATTATTTTATATATTATTTAGATTGATTTAGATAGATGTTATTATATATTTTATCTTTTCATAAATATTTGTAACCAAAGTTAAAATGCATTAAAATATTTGCAAATTCCTTTTTACATCTTAAAGTTTTTTATAATGTGTTTTATTGTATTATAATGTTTGGGAGGTGTAACAATGAATAGATAATATTATAATGTGTTATAACTTTACAGTTATTCATGTGATCATACATGCTTTATAATGTGTATAGCAATATTCAAAATACTTTTTATATTGCAATACATATAAAGGCTTTAAGTGATTAAGTTATTCATTCAAAAGAACGGCATTTCTGTCTCACTATGAGTTTAATCAGTTTATTACAGGTTTGTTTTTCCTTCATTTATTTCTACACTGAGTTCATATTTAGTTCATCTTTTATTGTAGAAATCATACATGGAAAAAGAGATTTGACATCAGAATGTAAATGTTGCTGCTTTCTGTAGTTCAGTCAATGATACTGAATCTCTTTTGCTCATGTTGTGCTTATAATTCAGTGTTTTGTTCATTCTGTATGATTCAATTGTGTTTTAACTCTGTTTGAAATTGAGTTACATTTTCAGTTCAGGCGAATATCTCAAAATGTAAGATATTAATGTTCAGAGTGAATAATTGCTGGAATTAAAGCAGTCAGATCGGCCTGATAATAGATAATATGTGTTATAACTGCTGTTACACTTATTGATTAGATCATACATGCATTTTAATGTATATAGCAGTGCATAATTAATGCATTCAAATACTTTTATAATGCAATATGTATGAAAGCTTTAAATAAAGTGTTACTGATATTGTTTTATAATGATTTATAATGCAGTGTGTGTGTGTGTGTGTGTGTGTGTGTGTGTGTGTGTGTGTGTGTGTGATTGTGTTGTGTTTGTCTCCTGCAGCTGGTCCCACAGTGAAGCCCTCAGTGTCTCTGCTGCCGCCCTCTTCTCTGCAGATCTCTGGAGACTCAGCCGCACTGCTCTGCCTGCTCAGCTCTTACTCTCCACAGGGGGCGCTGGTGAGCTGGACACTGGACGGGTCAGAGGTCACCGAGGGGGTTCTGACCAGCGCAGAGAGCCAGCAGGACGGCCGCTACAGCCGCAGTAGCGTCCTGACCCTCAGCAAAGCACGCTGGGAAGAGGGAGAGCTGTACGTCTGCAGAGTAACACATGATGGAGCTCCTCATGAGGTCTCGTTCCACAAGAGCTCTGAGTGCTGATGTTTCTCTCCTGAAGATGAGCCGTATCTGAGTGTCCTGTGTCAGGCAGGATTCACATGAGTCTAGTGCTGCAGCTGTAGTGATTTACAACTCAATACTGAAACTGAGTGTGTGTGTGTGTGTGTGTGTGTGTGTGTGTGTGTGTGTGTGTGTGTGATCTTTCAATCTGCTGTGTTTGCTGCAACATTCAATAAAGCTTCTCAACAAGTTCACTTTGTGTCTGACAACATCATTCAACTAACAGATGAAGATGCAGGTGCTTTTCAGAAGGTTGATGTAGCAGTAAATGTCAAATAAAGCTCTTGGGGTTTGAACATGGTCTCTGGAGACAGAGCTGCTCTATTCTGAGAGGATCACAATCACTCCACCCTGACAATGCAAATGAGTTTTCAGTCTCACTCTCTGATTGGTTACATGATCTGGACTGGAACACTTTCACTTCTGCTTTAGTGAAGCAGCGCAGACAAACTGATCATTTATAGGAGATTAAAAAGTTTATTCTATAAAAATATCATAAAAAAGATCAAGATCAAGAATCAGCCGTTCTGACACTAATTGTTACATAATCATTACATTTAAAGGCGATAGTGTAAATATTTATGAAAATGTTAGTAAAATCGTAACTAATACATGATCACAAATGAAGAATCAGTGTGTTGTTAATAAATGTTAATATCATAGTGTATTTGTTCATGTTTATATTAAAGTGTATTTGTTAATTTTATAATAAAAACTCTTGGTTGAATGTGTGTTTCACTGCCAGTTTCTGCCCAGCCGACTCTCAGCCAGATCTGTCTTACAGTGCCTGGGCCAGACCTGGGCCATATCAGTCAATAAGAGTCACTTTACAGGGTGTGGGCCACATCTGGGCCAGAGGAAGCTCTGTGTGTCCATGTTCAGTGTGTTGGGCCAGTTTTGGGCCGGGGACCCAGCCAGAAGTGGAGGTGGGCCAGGCAAAGTTTGCTCTCTGGCCTGCTGTTATCAACTCAAGAGTGAACCAACATCATGTTGCTCTAGTGATGGAGAAACAAAGCTTTTAGAAACCATTGAACCGACTGATTTGCATAATGATTCACTGTATTGAAGCTCTGGAAACGCCACACGCTGGTCAGAACAGCGGAAACTCAGCATAAAAACACCTTTTACACACCAAATGCAAATGTTTTAATTTAAAGTCTAATCTATTCAATGCAATTACCAAATCATCTAAAACCAGTAAATATGAAATGTCTTTATAATATGTGTTAGTTTATTAAATTGAAGGGCTTGTTTTGTTTGTTTTATGGAGAGCTTGGTAATCAGAACAATTAGACACTTTTAACTACAACTCCTTTTTTATTATAAAAATGTGTCAATAAACATTAATATTTTAAAAACTGATCTGAGATCAGGTAAAATGAAATAGACAGTGGTTCATGGGTTCACAGAGATCATCGCCCCCTAGTGACGAACCAGTGACATTTGGAAACAGTGATGACATGAAGCCAGTGCTGCCAGATTTGGGCAGTTTTTGATTGTTCTGGTAAAAATTGGTTTGGCGGTTTTCAAACACCTACATTTTATAGACTAATTGGTTAATAAACAAAACTCGAGTGTGCATGTAGTCCATAAAATCAGTCATCATGATGTGTAAATACACCGGCCCACTGCAGATCTGATTCAGCCAATCAGAGATCAGCAATCAGACGTGATCATTCATGACTGACGGGTTTTTAGTGAGATCATTTGTAGCTGTATATTCGAGTGATCAGTATGTCAAAGTGGCATAAATATACAGTTGTATCTACAGTAAAGAGTGGGAGAGTGACCCAACTCTCTAAACGTGGATTACACCTGGTGGGACTCGAAGGCTCTTTATGAATATAACTGTAACTCTGAGAGCACAGTTGAATGACTTCATTGAAATGGAGTATGGGACTATGACTCCTGTCCATCATCATGTGCACACTGGCCTGATCAGGACATCTGCAACTTCTAAACCGTCCAGACTGCGCTCTACTCGTCCCGACCGCTGCTGGAAGAGGGTTCAATCATTCATCAGTTTTGGCTGTGCTAATTTCTGTTATGATCTACAATGTGCACTTCAAGAAAGACATACTCGTTCTGTTTAAAGTTAAAGCACAACACAAAGGTAACTTTATTATTATTGAAGTTATTTTTCTGAACATGAATGACACATTTGAGGCTTTTAATGTGTGTGTGACTTTTAAAGTCTGTTCATTTCTAGAAATGAAGTTCACCCGCAGGGGAACCGCCTAACTCATCTGCAAACTCGACCGGAAGAAACAAGCGTCTTTTAGAGGAAATGTTCTCTTTTATAGAGATATTATCTTGCTAGAGAATATTCTCCTTTGGAAATAAAGGAAGTGTTGAAGTGCCCAGAGAAACTCTCTTGCTGACAGATATGGAACTCAGTAATATTAGAGATCTGTCCTCTAGTGGTGAAGGATGGAAGTGCAATTAAAGTGACTGACTTTCCTACAGTTAGATTACATTGTAGTGGCAAGTTTTACAGGAACAAGCATCACTCACATTTTCTCCACATTTGTGTCCAGTTTAGTAAGGGATATAGACCCTTTCCAAAAAATTAGAATATCATGGAAAAGTTTATTTATTTCCATAATTCCATTCAAAACATTAAACTTCCATAGATTATAGATTCAGGGCCCACAACTTAAAGGAGAACTCTGGTCAATTTTAACATTGAGCTTAATTTTTTGTAAATTTGGAGTGCTGTCAGTACAGAGAACAACGACTGAATTAACATCACTTTTATTCATATCTTTCACATCTACTGCAGTCAGATTCACCCGTGTTCACTCTGAAGGAATCACTCACATGGCTGGGCACTTGTAATCACATCAAGGATGTTAAGAGGCTAAAAGCAGGTTTAAAACTTGCCCCATTGAAGTCAACAGGGTGCAAATTTTAAAAATAGAATAACACGGTGTAGGCAACACCGATTTTTGTCGTTGCTCTCTGTACTGACAGCACTCCAAATTTACAAAAAAATTAGCTCAATGTTAAAATTGACCAGAGTTCTCCATTAAACAATTTCAAGTATTTATTTGTTTATTTGTACATAAACCCACGAAAACAGGATTTCAAAAAATGTGAATATTAAATCAAAATCACACAGTAATTACACAGTAATACCATGGTCATTGAACCAGGTTTTGGTTATTTTGGCAGTGTGGGCAGGTGCAAATCCTGCTGGAAAATGAAGGAAGCATGAAGTGCTCTGGAAATGTCCTGGTAGACGGCTGCGTTGACTCTGGATTTAATAAAGCACAGTGGACCAAAGTCCTCTTTTCTGATGAGAGCAAATTTTGCATCTCATTTGGAAACCAAGGTCCCAGAGTCTGGAGGAAGAATGGAGAGGCACACAATCCAAGATGCTTGAAGTCCAGTGTGAAGTTTCCACAGTCTGTGTTGGTTTGGGGAGCCATGTCATCGGCTGGTGTTGGTCCACTGTGCTGTCCACTCAACTCAGCCGTCTACCAGGACATGTCCAGAGCACTTCATGCTTCCTTCAGCAGACAAGCTTTATGGAGATGCTGACTTCATTTTCCAGCAGGATTTGCACCGGCCCACACTGCCAAAAGAACCAAAACCTGGTTCAATGACCATGGTATCACTGTGTAATTACTGTGTGATTTCATGTAATATTCTAATTTTTTGAAATCCAGTTTTCGTGGGTTTTATGAGCTGGAAGCCCAAATTATGTACAAATAAACAACTAAATACTTGAAATCATTTAAGTTGTGGGCCCTGAATCTATAATCTATGGAAGTTTAACGTTTTGAATGGAATTATGGAAATAAATAAACATTTCCATGATATTAAATTTTTTTGGAAAGGGTCTGTATAATGTTATGTTAAATGTGTACTTGCATCATATTAAATGAATAAAGTCTGTGAAAGGTTTGATATTGTGTAGTTTGTGATCCTCCATCAGCAGCTGCAGTTTCTCTCAGCTGTATCAGTGCAGTCACTGTGACGTCTGACTGACAGAGGTTTTTGTACGACTCTTTATCACTGTGTGAACACTCCATTACCACTGCTGTGATAACTCTGACAGTAATAATCTCCTGTATCTTCAGTCTGGACTCCACTGATGGTCAGAGTAAAATCACTGCCAGATCCACTGCCACTGAATCTAGATGGAGTTCCAGTATTACGGGTTGTTGCCCAATATATGAGGCGTTTAGGAACTTCTCCAGGTTTCTGTGAGTACCAGGCTAATAAATGATAACCACTAGACACATACACATTACTGCTGGTTTTACAGTTTATTCTGACTTCTTCTCCTGGTTGAACTGCTGGTATTGATGGACTCTGAGTTACAGTGATCTGTCCTCTACACTCTGGAAGAAAACACAAATGATAAATATATACATTTCACATTTTAAGATAATTAATAATCATTATAAAAACTGTATTACACAAACCTTGAATAAACAGTGCAATGGTCCAGATGAAGATGTTGATTGTGTTCATTGCTGTAGTTTAGTCTTGTGTGATGATGAAGATTGTGTTCTGCTCTCAGTCATGAAGTGTTAAACTCACAGCACTATAAACACTCTCAGAGCACTGAAGCATGTGCTGACAATGCAAAGTGACTCTCTCTATTTAAATCATTATCCTGAAGACTGTAGATCAGTCACAAACACATTATCAAACAACTTCCTCATGTTGAGAAATGCTAAGCTATTATACACACATTTCTGAAGAGTATATTGACAAAATCATACATATTATTGATTCAGACATTATTAATATTTACATTGCACTTATTTAACAACTGATGAGGAAGCTATTGATTTGAAGACATTCATATATTGATACTGGCGGGCAACAAACGCTGACAAAATGGCGACGAACAGTGGTCAGCCAGGGGAATTGCAGCCTTGCAAATTTCCAATACTACAATCAATTAACTATTTAGACCATATGTCACCAAATGTTAAAATGTGTGATCCATACACAGCACCCGCTGATGTTTTCATTGCTTTGAAGCTGGCAAAGTCTCTACCAGACTTGGAGTTTGGAGATATTTACATATATCTTATAGAGAATCCGTCACCTTACACCGCACAAAAAATGAAAGCCTACAAAAGTACAAATAGCTATCTTTTTTTCAAGAGTGGGTGGGTTAACAACGCTGTCGTATGGGAGGTGAAAAACAGGAATATCTTCATAATCAAAGCAAAGGTGAGTGCTAGATATCTAACGTTACCCGTTTGCTAATGTTTGCATGTATGTTTGTAGCTATACACAAAGTGACATCTGTTCCATCGTGTGATGAAGTCTTCATCTGAATATGTACACCCTGCCTGCCGGCGAATGACAGCTTGATTCTCCATGTATTCTTCTTCTCATATCATATCAAATCATGAACAGATGAACACGTTCTCGCTGGCGAACGTGTAAGCACGTTTATGTTAAGATTACACGATTGACATGAAACATAACATCAGCGAATCATCAGTCTAAATGCACGTCAACTGTCTCTATGACAGGAGAATTTATGACTGTCACTGAAGTAAAACCCAGCTGGACGCATAGCTTGCAGTTCGTCTAAATTGTCTTTCCACGTGATGCCACACATGTAAGCATATCTGGTAGCCTAATTTAAAAAGGAAAGAAATGTGTAGATTTAAAACAATTAATTCATTTATAAATTAAAAAAATAAATATATTTATTTAAAAAATATCTGTGGTAGGCTACTGTGCTTGTGAATGATAGACTTTATCTAACTAAAACCTTTTTCTATGTTAGGTACATCATTCCTACAGCTTGAATGAACCGCCTCTGACAGCTTGGGTTGCTGTGGAAAAGGAGGGACTGGTTCGATTTGGCCACTGCACCTGTATGGCCGGGTTAGGTGAAGTGTGCTCACATGTAGGTGCCATTCTGTACACATTGCAGGCAGCAGTCAACAAACTGCGCGGCACTACTTCCACTGACGAGGCCTGTACATGAGCCTAGTATAGCAGCCTGTAGAAAAATAGAGTGTGTAGAGGAGAGCCAGATAGTTTTTTCTAAGGCCCAGAGAAAGAGAGCAGCAGATGGGTGTGGTGACCTTCCCCCTGCTAAAATTCCACCTCCAACTCTTGCTGAACGTGCAGCACTGTACAACATGCTACACCTTTCCGAGAAGAGTGAGAAGGAACCAGTAAGGAGTGCCATTCTAGCTTTAGTTCCTGGCCATGCACAGAGATATATACCTCGGGCTGTACAAATGAATATTCCTAAATCCCTTAGCAAAATGTACATGCCATTGAACAGGGCACTCTCACACGCAGAACTGTACTCAAAGAGTGAAGCGGTCTTTGCAGGCTTGAGCATAACAAAGGAACAGGTACTTTATACATCAGTGAGTGTGGTTTATGGAAAAGGGCATTTTGAGTGCAGGATCAAAGTTTTCACAAAATTGTCAAAATGTAAATGTATTACTGGTGATTTGCTACATGAATTTCACACAGCATTTTACATTTTAGTGCTGTGCAATAGAAAGCGAGACAACACTTCAATCCAAATCCACTATGTGGTATGACCAGAAAGCAGGAAGGGTCACTGCATCTAACATCCGAGCAGCCTACCACACTAGCTTAGAATAACCAGCTGTGTCCCTGCTGAAAAAAAGCTTTGCTACCCCATGGCCTACAAAGCTCGAAACACACCACATTCTCTCAGGTACAACACACATGGACTACTTTGTCTAAAACTGTTAACCCTTTGGGGTGTTCAGCTTCACACATCTGTATACTAATAGTACTGTACTTTGTAGTATAGTGTTTCGGTTTCTTGTTTCACCGATAACTCTCTCTACATGGATTCTTACGCGGCAAGTCCACGTGTGGACTCCAGCTCTACTGGGCTCAATTGTTTCCTTCCTTTAGTGAAAGCTGGGATCTTCAGCTCAGCATTATACAAGATAATAGATTCTGCCACGTTAAACCCTCGATTGGCCAGTATTACATCACCTACACTGATGCATTCCAGAAACCCAGAATTTTCCGTGACACGTTTGTCTGATGTTCTGCCTCCCCATCCCTTAGATATGAATATGACTGTTCCTTGTGGGGATATGCCAATTAGGTATTTCATGGTGTGATGATGTTTATAGGTCGAATATGTTTGTGCTCTTGCTTCTAAGTTTTTGGGTTCTATAAAATTTTCGAAACAATCAATTATGCAGGCACATATAGGGTAAGTTTGTCTAAATATCATGGGCATTGACAGCCGAAGCTCTTCTCTCTGTGGCCAAAATAAAAATGATGGGACAAGCTTTGCATGTAGCATGTCAAGGGTAGTTTTAAAAGTTCTGCTTGCTGTTGCTATCGAAATTTGGAAGAGAACACTAAGTAGAGCAAGGGACAGGTTCATTTTCATCCTCATAAGAGTTAATGTTCTTTCATACTTTGTAGGTTTTTTAGAGTTCATCACTAATTGATGTCTTGATGTTTCGGATAAACTGCATGTTTATGGTAGCCTGGGTTTCCCCATACTGCCTTGAGCAGCGCGATTTTATTCACGCTGCAAGGTAGTCTGGCTACCATGGGCTAATTTTTCCCCTGAAATAGGGAACCAATCACAGAACGGGGAGGGAGCAGCAAGACGATGACGAAGTATATGCGACACACCGAAGCAGTTTGTTTATCTATGGATCCAACATGACAGACGTAAAAATATATGCATATTTAGTTTAGCAAGCAAACACATCTACAAAAATATGCCTGTATTTCAAGTTGATAAAATAATTTAAAATCCACACCAGTTTATTTGTGCCCACGCGCCACGCCCTCCCAGGATCTATAACGTTACCTAGGCTACTTCCACTTTTAAAAATTCTTCATAACCGCGCGCGCGATCTGCTTGCAGTCGTCGAGATAGATGCTGAGGAGTTGAAGAAAAGAATAGCTAGTGGAGATTGTAAAGTTGTCGACAATACGTCATCAAAAATCAAGTCCAGTGTGTGGGAGAAATTTGGAGTTATCTGAGGAAAATATTGTAAAAAGCTTTGCTGCAAACATTTTCGTGTTGGATAGCCGCAAATGTGGAACTTCATCCCTGAGGAAGCACGCAGATAACTGGTAACAAAGCAGTTCTATTGAACGGTATTTTTCATATTTAACACTGTTAGTATGTGTGGTGTGCAGGGTGTGTTTGAACCCAAAATTGTCAGATTTAGGCTAGACGAAATTGCGTGGCATATAGTGGTGTAGCCGCGTCTGTTCGATTTGTGTGGTAACGTTAGCCATGTTCTTCATGTATCGGCCTTTTGACAGCTTCGGCTGAAGTTGTCCTTGTGTTAATTGTCGTGTAATAACTTCTGTATGACCTGGCAATAAACATTTTTGTAAGTGTGTCTATAATGTGATAGTCTAAACTGATTTTATTTCGGGTGCGGGTCGGGTGTCGGTTCTATGTTAAGCGGGTCGGTGCAGATTTTTATTAGTGCTGCTGTTGGAAAACGGGTCGGGTGCGGATTTACAAAATTGGACCCGTGCAGGACTCTGGTGTACACATAAATCTCTGACCCATCGTCGTCTGACTTCTTCGTTGAATATCTGTCGCTCTACATACGTCATCTGGTATAATTTGAAACGATTGGCTATGAGCTACGTACAGGCGCATTTGATAGACATTTGTAGCGCCCAATAAACGGCTCTGGGCATTCGTAAACCAGGCCTCAAATACGAGAAAATGAACATGTAGTATCCAGACCACGTCTCAAAGAGAAAGTGGTCTGACGTTAGCCAGGCTATGTTTATGGTGGAATCAGGGCTGTTTCAAAGAGTTGATTCAATGACTAAATTGGTTCATTGATTTCGTTCCTAGATGCAGAGAGTGTCTGCCAGATCAGTGGTTCTGTGAAACCTGCGATACCAAGAATCACAGGAGATGGCCACTCCACGATAGGGAGTCAGTCCTTGAGGGCTTTTTTAAAGCTATTCCCCCATCCACATATTTTGTAAGAGGGGAGGGAGGATACAGCTCACACAACCAAGGTAGGTAATTGCAAAACTCTTTTGTACTCTTGTCTAATAAATCTAGTAAGCTAATTTTGTGTTTATCTTTCCTTTGCTAGCTTGTATTTTGCCAACGGTGAGAGTGACTCAAAAATGTCCCTGTGAAGTCCCCAGCATAACTCTGTCACCTGGCAAAGCGGTCATTTTAATTTCCATCAATGGTAATATTTCTAAATTCTGATCTTTTTTTCAATATTCAGCTTTTTCCCTCTTTTTTTGGCTTTACAATGAAAATAACAGTACTCAAAAATTACAGAATACATCTTGTCATTATGATAAACCAACAAAAATATACTTATTTGAACTATGCTAATGTGATTCTACTCAAGATGTAGCCCAATTGTCTTAAAGTGTGCCAGCTGATTGTTTCTAAAAGCTCAGGTATCCATGGGTTTGTTTTCTTATAACCCAAGGGCGTTATGACATGCACCAGTCATTGTTTGCATGCTAAACATGCCAGCAGGAGTGGGCTCCAGAGTTCATGGACCTCATAAACAGTGGATACTGGCCAGCTTCCTCCAGCTCTTCTACTTTGTATTCCCTCAACCTTTTCAGCAGTGTAAGAGAACTGAAAGTCATTGCGCCAGCACTGTCCAGACCAGGCTTGTGCAAAATTCAGAATTTCAGAATTGGCCTCCATTCAATTCATGAATTGGAATTTGAATTGAATTTACTCCGCCCCACAGGACGTTGAATTGAATTTGAATTGGAATGACAGGAAGTGGAATTAAATTCATGGCAATTCAAAGAAATTCCACACAGTCACACATGTACAGAAAGAATGTTGAGTCTCGCATGCATTCAGTGTTAGGAAGGTTACTTTGGAAATGTTATTGCTTACTGTTATTAGTTACCCATTATAAATGTGGTTTGGATTACTTTATTTGGATAACTTTATCAATGCAAAGCAATTTCGTTTTAAGTTGATTAGTAACTATTTGAATTAAACATTTTATCTCAGTTATACAACTAAATACAATTACATTAATTTTTTATTTCATTTTCATTTACATTAGAATTTCATTCCACGTAACTATTTAGGCTACTTCTCAACCCTGCATACTAGGGATGCAACAATACAGTTAGCCCACGGTTCAATACATACCTCGGTTTTTTAACCACGGTTTTCGGTTCGGTTCGGTTCTGATGGCTTGACACATAATAGTGTTTTTTTGTTATTCTGTGCTTAGGCAATAGGAACAGTAAGAGGTTAAGGAGAAAAAAATAAAAACGATTTATTGCAATACTCCTTTATTTTACTTAAAAGCTAAGCAAAGTCCACTAGTTCTTAGTGTATTGTATAATATACAATTAACACTGACATCTCTTTACCTCAGAGCGTCCGTTAACTGAATGTCACCTGAAAATCCGATAACATCATCAATTTTCATTCAAGCAGCTGATTTCTGTGAATGAATGTAAAACTAAATGTATATTGCAGCACAGGGTGAAGTCAGTAGGCCTATATACATTAACGACGATTTGAGACAAATAAATGTACATTTAATGTAAAACTATAGATGGCATTCTGTGGCGCGGCAGGATTTTGAACACGGTCCTGAGCCGAAAGGCGCCGACGGTGTGTGTAGCGCTACGTACACTCATAGAGAATAATGTTTTCGAATTTAAAAGACGTGGCGCTGCGCGTCCGGTGTGCGACCCCTTTAAATTGACCATTTCAAATAAACATATTTGTGCCTTCAGACAGTGATATTGGGTGATGGCGCCGCAGATGTGCAGTCATGTTGGAAGTGTTTCCGTTTGAGTAGGCTACACGTGTAAAACAATGCTTGCACACAGTTATTTTTATTGTTTACCGTTTTTTCTTCCTCGGCACTATACTCAACGGCAAAACCGAAATGTCCCCACACCACGGATTTGAAAGACGCCGGCGCTTCCTCGTACTGTAGCCTCACTTCACCGCCGCTCGCCATGTTAAAGTGTGGAATGATGGTTAAGCGCCCCCTAAATTTAGAGCATATTAAATATTTACTCGCGGGGAATTTCCTTATCAGCTTGTAGACTTACAGGCACACACAAACAGTCAATTCGGAGAGAAATAAAACGCACATAAATTATTTAAACGTAAAACCGAAAAAACCGCAATTCACAAGCGCGTATTGAACCGTGGATGTCGTACCGAACGGTTCAATATTATATTGAGAATTGTGGCATCCCTACTGCATACATTTTGTTCTAAAATAGATATTGATCAAATTCTTGAAATAAATTACCCCCTCAATGTTTTTTAATCAGTTTTGTTCCAATGTAATTTTCATTTCAAAGTAATCACACAAACACAAAGTTGTTGTAAATGCAGTTAGCATTTATTCCACTGCAAAAAATTACTGAGCAACACTGTTGCATCTAATTCTCAATAGCTACTCAAATGTTTTTTCATTGAGTCTGCACCGGTCTGGTCTGAATATCTCTCCTGCAACACTAAAGATTCTCTCAACAGGTGCAGAGTGAAGTTGTAAGGGACTTCTGAAACTTAAAAAGTCCAGTGTTGCCCATCAAATTGTGCTTTCAAACAAATGTCCACCTCAAATTGTTTAGCAAACATTTTAAATACTTGGGTAAAGTAAAGCATTCTGGGAAATGGAGTCATGTTCCATCATGTTCCACAAAATTACAAATACAAAAAATCAAACGTAATTATTTTTTCTGTGACTAGAGCTTTTAACATTCATTGCTGGGGGAAAACATATCCTTTTAATGTAATGTAATCTGTACAAGTAGTTCAAACTAATATAATTTATAATACAATCATATCTGACATATACTGTAAAGCTTAATTGTTAAACACTTCACATAAAATATGTATATGAATTTCTTTGAATTTTTATTGAATTGCAATTCTGCTTCTTTTAATTCAAATTCGAATTGTAATTCTAGATTCTGTTTTTGACATCAATTCAAATTCAATTCAAATTCAAGAATTGAATTGGAATTAAGGAGTCATTCTCAATTCAATTCTGAATTGTGCACAAGCCTGGTCCAGACAAGCCTTTGCAAAGCTGCTGGAGCATCGTACAAAGTGTGGTGGACGGGTAAGTGTTCACCATATTATAGAATTGTTTAACATATGCAGACATCTCCAAAGTAACAATTAATATAATGCATCTTTCAGTCAGGACCAGTGTGCGGGGACACGTTGCAGCGCAGCTTCCTGGAATTTTCCTATTGTGCTTTTGAGGAAGATAACTTGTCCTGCGGTGCACCTTTCACCTGCCCCGCTTGCACCCCAAACATGCTGGCAATCTCTGTGGATGGCAACAGGAAGCTATACCGGTTTCTCCGAAACGGAAGGTGATATTATTGTCTTCCAGTATACAGTAGATTGATCTGGATTTCAGCATGGATAAATGTTCTGTTTCATTTCTTCCTCAGCTCCGACTCCTCGTTTTTTGATGGGGCATTTATCGCAGAAGACACGTGTGTCTGCATTTGTTGATGTCTTGCATAAAGCTGTGAAACAGGCAGGTTTCAAATTATTTGTTAATTACATTACTATGATTTTACAGCCCAGATTTTCTTTGCATTGGTGAAAAACTGCCCTCAACTTCAAAATACAAGGTGTATATACAGTATGTTTATAGTGTGTTTCATTTACATCACAGCTACCTGGACAAGGCAGATGTGGGAGCTCCTCGTGGACAGCAGCGAAGGAGACTTCTAGGAGGACCTTCAAGTTGGACGAAGAGGGCATGGAGGTTGCGGTGTGTCGGCATGGTTTCCTCCTTAAAGCACTTAATATGTTCAGAGGTGAGATTATAATAAATTGTTTGCTGTTAAATGTAACTTTGTATTGTTGTTATTTGTTTGTCGCTTTGGACAAAAGCTAAATACCATAATCATATGGAGAAGCATCTCAATTATCACTATTATTTCAGCTTTTACCACTGCTTGGTTGAGTTTCCCATTATGATGCTCTCTTTAGAATGTACAATAATAGGATATTTGCATTTCTAATACAATTTGTAAATCCCTAGGTGAAATCTTTGCCTACCCCATGTATCTGCACAAGGAGTTGATGAGTTCAAAGCCAAGGTTTATCGCCATGCATGTAATGTGTAAATACTGGCCATATTTACACAAATCAGCAAACATCTTTCCTGATCTCCAGGGGCTAACATCAATTAGGCCTTTCCTAAGCGTCATGCAGGCTACAGCACATTCCACTAAGTGTGAGGTATGTTCAGTCCCTCTGCTGCGTGTCAGGGTCCGGTTTGCCTTGTTACTTATTATCCGATAATGACCGGCGGACATTACATTATCCCTTACATGTCTTCTTACTTCTAGATTACATGGAGTGGCAAAAACCAAGAAGGAGCAGGGTCAACTGCAGGGGAGGAGATTGAACAGGTGAACTGCTACCTCTCCCGCTGTGCCTTAACGGCTAAATACATGTCGAAAGGAGGTGATTGTAGTATTTCTCTTCTAATACAATATTTTACTGCTTATTGCATGACATTCACTCAACATTTACTCTCAACAGCACGTGTGGATATGCTTACAATCCATGCTATGACCTGGAACTACAAAAAAATCACAACACTACATCGGGCATTGTCTGCAAGATATGTGAAGGTGTGTTCTCTGTAAATGGTTTCAATTTGTGGTTATTGTGTAGCTTTGTGTAACTGCATTGTTTAACTGTCGCATTAGACTTGCCAGAGGCTTCAGGAGGAGACTGCAAGTCTAGCGGAGCTTAAAGAAAGCTTGGCTTGCACCGATGCAGCAGTGTGGGTGTCTGATGTGAGGGAATGGGCAGCTGGTGGTAAGTTTGAACCAATAACATGTTTCACTTTGTGCTTCTTCATTGGTGGCGATCATTTAGATCATGATATTTAAGCTGCCTACTGGTTACTATACTGCATGCCACTATCTCTGTAAGCCTAATTTGGCACCCACCCCCTTCCAACTCGTCCTTCTTTACACTATTGTGTTTTTGTGTTGTGTTTCCAGACACAACAGGTACTCCCCTAGAGCAGTCGATTGAGGGACGTTACCTTAACGTGAGGCAGCGGAAGCAGGCTCTATACCGTCAAAATGGTATAATTACATTGTTAATAGATAATTGCTCACTGTATTTTTGGTCACTATTTTTACCTTCTGCTTCATGTCTTTACAGATGGTGGCAAGTTCCGTCACCGCCTGCGGAGGAAAATTGCTGAGAGCAAGAGACTGCTATTGAAAGACATAGAGACCTATAACACTCATGAGCCTGCCATGCCAATTGATGTTAATGAAGTGGAGCAGTCGCTATCAGGAGACAACCCGTCCCCAACCTGGCCGTGGGAGGTTCATGAGGCCTCTGATTTATTTTGTAAAGACTCAAGTCAAAATTGTTATTTATACATTTTCTTTACCTCTGTTGTAGCACAAATCGAAGACAAGTTAAAACATTTTAAAGGAGTCATAACCTGCAATTTTCACTTTTCCACGAGAATCAATGTATGTTATGATCGACTAATGATTATACACTGGCCGGGAAGCCGATATTTAAAAGTGAAGCGTTTGTTTACCTCAGGGTAAATAAACCAGCGCGCGTGCACGCGCACTCAAATACGATATTTTGATTTCAGCTCCCTCTTGACGTCATGAGGTAGTAGGATATACCATATATGGAGACCGCAGCAGGAAGCCCCCCCTTCCCCTCTCCCCCTCATATTCAGTTGCGAAAGATGCAGAAACGTAGTGCACACGTGAGTTGCTCTGTGGTTGACTGCCAGAATCAACATGTAAATGTGTTTTCTCTACCAAGAACGGACCTAGCTATCAGGGACCAGTGGATTAAATTCATTTTTAATGACGCGGTTCCTTCAACCCTTCCCACTGGCTTATCGTTAGGTGTTTGTGCTGTGCTAAACATTGTACGCCGGAATCCTTCACAAATTTGGGGCAATATCAGGCGAAGTTGGCATCGAAGCTCGGGAAAAGCGCCATTCCAACAAAATTGCCTGCAATTGAAACGGTAAGACTGTGTTTTTATTGCACTACTGTGTGTAACAAACAGCATCTGACTGCTAATGCGGCTATTGTATGCTATTGCGTCTGTCACTAAACAAATAAACGAAAGACTCGAGGTGAAGTAATTATTTATGTTCCCTGTAAACAATTTTTGACTGCATTATAATGATTTCTTAATTCAGAATATGATCAAGATTGCGTAGGTTGATGTGTACGGGGAATTTGCCAGTTAATAGTAACATTTAAAGCCCCTTAAATGAACGAAATGACTCGAAAAAAGATTTGTTCATTTTGATGAACGAGATCGAGTTCACAGTAACGTTCATCAGGCGGTAATGCGGTACGTTCAGTTCACGTTCGCCCAAAATATGAACGAGTTCATGAACTATCGTTCAATGAACGCGTTCAGGCACAACACTGGCGGGAGTATTAGCTTCGAGGTAAACATGGGGAATGGCTGATACTTTGCAAAAAACAAATGACTGAGATCATAATGAACTCGGCTATTGTATATTGATTGGAAGCCGGTCGCGGCCAGGTCGGGTTCATTCACAACTTGCGCCATGATGTCATTTTGGAATGATATGCTAAAGCGTTACCTGCGGTGTCAACCCCCCTCCTTCCTGCAACCAATCAACGCGCCCCTCATTTGCATTATTAAAATGACCGTCCACGACAGCCAAAATATCGCATCAGATCTCGCGAGACAATAATGCCTTCAGAAATAAGGGTCTGAGGAGCTCTGTGTTTATTTTTTTTCCACTTTTCTTTTTTAGAAGGGCATGAAAGACTATAATACAGCAGTAGGTATCCAAGGTAATACTAGGTTATGACTCCTTTAACAAAGCCATGCTGAAAATGAGACTGGATGAGGAAAGGACAATACTTGTTCAGGAGATGGCCCAGCACTGCTCATGGTTGCAGAAGTTGCAGGCAACTCTTAAAAGAAAAACTTCAGAGGAAGGCAAGTTTCATCTTTGTAACCATACCAATCAAACAAGTAAGTGATGATGATAAGGACACCATACTTTAACTTTACCTAACAAGAGACTACTAGAAATCTTACTAGAAAGCAGTTGAAAAATGTTGGTGAGTTATAACAAATATTACAAAGTAAGTGGGTATGTCATGGTAATTTGGATTTGTTTTTCACTTTTCACTTACAGACAAGCGAAACAAGGGCCTTTCCTGTCTCTGCAGAAGACGACTGTCTGAAGTTTCGGATACATTGAAAGAGGTGCTCCTTCAATACAAGGCTGTTTTAGGCCCTCAGGGCTCTGCTATAGAACTGGAAGATAAACAGGAGAATGAAAGTGATTTCAGCAGTCCAGACACCAGTGAAAATGAAGAGGAGGAGTGCAGGTAATGAATATGTGAAAAGTGTCTTTTTTTTTTGAATACCCTTAATTTATGTAACCTGTCAAATTGAGTAAAGATAACATTAATACTACATTTGTTTTCCAGCGTTTGAATAGGGACATGTTTAATGTCTACTCTTTTGTCTGTTTGTGTCTGTGTCTCTCAGGGAGGAGCTACCGGGCAGGTGTCTGTAATGGCTTGAATGCGGCCTGGGCAGTGAGAAAGGACTTCATGGCTGCCATTCCGGGTTCCTTTTTCTCCTGTATCACATTGTTTTGGTTTTTGTTTGCCTTTTTGCCATATGACTGATTACGCCACACTTTCATTTCATATCATATAATTTATACTGATTATTGCTTATTTCTCATTTTTCATCTCACATATTTACTGTAATAAATTCCTATTTTTTTGTATCTTTTTCCACGTGTGGTCTCCCATTTCATGTTGCCTGGGCAAAAATGAAGCCTGGTCAGGGTTACACTGTTGTTCCATTTTTCTGGACTTGTAAGGTTTATATATGAGCTAAGTAAAATCACACCTTACACATTCACTGACTCTATAGTGCCTTCTAGAAATCTAAATTTTTCCAGTCTTATGCTCCGCCTCCTGACAACACACAAGCAGCTGGAGGTCTAAAATTTGACTAACAAGTTTATCATTCGCTGTATCAAAGTATGTGCCACATGCTGACATTTCATGAATTAATGGGTGTAACACTTACCTAGGCCTGTCTGGCCAATATGGGTGTCTGAATTGTAGTTTATAAGTATATCTGGTGCATCAAGCTCTCCACGGCAGGTAAGGTCAGTGAAATTGGATTTATCTCAGCAAAGCACACCTCTTTTTATCATAATCAATCAAAATATGGATGTTTTAATGGTTTGTGTATGATTTCAGAACATTTCTTAATCAACATATGTCAGCTCTCTGAACAGTAGTTTTTGAAGATGTCTTGTGCGTCAAAATTCCCACAGCACCTAAGAAGATAAGCATAATTAGGGTTAATGGAAACTACAGGGATGCAAGCAGATGAAAGGTGGAAAAAAGGAGTGTGTGAGGGGGGTGGGGATTGTGTTAAGGCTTAACAGGCTGTTTGATTGGACAGCCGTGTGGTAAAAGCAGCAGCAGCACCACCACCACCACCACCACCATTATCCACTGGAACAATCTCATCGTCTTGGGTCTTCTTTTTGGGTCCTTCTACAGTCTCACCACCACAATATAACAGGAGAGCCTAAAAATCAAATTGGAAAAACATAGATTTATGCCCAAAATGCCAGTCATTATTAGGAAATAAGTCCCTTCAGGATGAAGCAAGGATTTGGATGGCTGATGACTCAATATGTTCTAGTGATTCAATGCCAGTCCAGAGCCGGAAAATTGGCCACAGTCCCGACAACTGCATTTAAACATCCATTTCTTTCAAATGATTCAGTTGATAAATATTTCTCTAGGAGACAGCATAGGCTAATTATTAACAGCTTTCCCAAATCATAAGTCTGCTGTGCTATTACGTATTGATAATGTAAACAACCTTGTGTATTCGTTTACAGTAGCAGTTCAAATGTTAATGTAGTGATAGTCATTTGTCCTGCATTAGTTATTGATGAGTTCTGCATGAATTATGAAACTTTTTCAGTAGTTATCTGGGAAGCATTAAAAATAGTTATTGTTTTAGTGTGTCTTCCTATGCAGGGATGAGAGAGTAGGCCTTGATGTGAAGTGTGAAATTTCTCTTTCTAGACGCTCGTTGAAGTGCAGGAAAACTCTCTCGCTGACAGATAGGGAACTCAGTAATATAAAGATGTGTCCTCTAGTGGTGAAGGATGGAAGTGCAGTTATTACATTGTAGTGGCTTTACAAGAACAAGACGTTTTACAAGGACAGGCACCACTCACATTTTCTACACATTTTAGTGCAGTTTAGTAAGAGATATAAGATTATATGTTTACTTAGTATATCATAATAAATGAATAAAGTCTGTGAAAGGTTTGATATTGTGTAGTTTGTGATCCTCCATCAGCAGCTGCAGTTTCTCTCAGCTGTATCAGTGCAGTCACTGTGACGTCTGACTGACAGAGGTTTTTGTACGACTCTTTATCACTGTGTGAACACCCATTTACTGTTGATATAGTGTAAACTCTGACAGTAATAATCTCCTGTATCTTCAGTCTGGACTCCACTGATGGTCAGAGTAAAATCACTGCCAGATCCACTGCCACTGAATCTAGATGGAGTTCCAGTATTACGGGTTGATGCATAATATATGAGGAGTTTAGGAGCTTCTCCAGGTTTCTGTGAGTACCAGGCTAAACGATGATTAACACTATACACATACACATTACTGCTGGTTTTACAGTTTATTCTGACTTCTTCTCCTGGTTGAACTGCTGTTATTGATGGACTCTGAGTTACAGTGATCTGTCCTCTACACTCTGGAAGAAAACAGAAATAAAAATGATTTATATATATTTCACATTTTAAGAGAATGAATAATCATTATAAAACCTGTATTACACAAACCTTGAATAAACAGTGCAATGGTCCAGATGAAGATGTTGATTGTGTTCATTGCTGTAGTTTAGTCTTGTGTGATGATGAAGAGTGTGTTCTGCTCTCAGTCATGAAGTGTTAAACTCACAGCACTATAAACACTCTCAGAGCACTGAAGCATGTGCTGACAATGCAAAGAAGTGGGCAGGATTTACAACAGCTTGTGCTGATAACAAACTCATAAACTCTACATAGAAGATTTTACTTTCAGAATAATGTTATTGAACCATTTAGTGATTAATTGCACATATTTATTAATTGTGAAATATTTGTGTTTATGTTTGTCAGGCTGATAAGACACTAGGTTTTGTCTGGAGAATCATGAATGTAGATCATTTTAAACATATGTCATACGCAGCAGTTTCTCTGAGTTCAGTTCTGTGCTACACCTTTAAAAGCATGTTAACAATGAGAAATCAAGAACTAAATAAATCAGTTTCACTATATTTAGAGTAATAATAAAAAAAGTCCATTATGGTCTTTGGAATCAATGTTGACATGTTGCTCTCTGGGAAATATTTTCATGATATCTATTTTTTTCCACATTTTCCACATGCATGAAGTTCATCAGGACTCATAATCAGGTCATTATATATTAAACAATGTGCATCTGAAATGTTCAGAATTATTGATTCATTTATTTGAAGCTGCAGGTTTTTCTGTGAATCATGATGATTGATCTGCATATGAAGAACAGAAGCATCATTATGAGAAACTCCACAACATCATCCATGATCAAAGAGGTCAAAGGTCACCTCAGAGGTCACAGCTCATCAAATATATTTCTTTAAACAGTGTTATATCAGAAAGCATTTAGTCAAATCTGAATGAGTGAGTGTTGAGAAGAGCTGAGGATCTTCTAATATCAGTGTGTTGAAGTGTTGTTTCTCTCTCTCTGCTGGAGTGTGTGTTCACTCGAGTGGAATAGAGGTTTTTGTACGAGCGTTTCATTAGATTGTATCACTGTGGTACACTGCTGTTTACACTATACATAAATGACCTGCCAACTGTGTGTAAGAGTAAAATTATTATGTATGCTGATGATACGGTGCTATATGCACATGGCAAAACTGCGGAAGAAGTCGCTCAAAAACTGACCAAAGAGATGAGGACAGTTTCTTTGTGGCTGAAAAAATCATCCCTCACCTTAAATCTAGACAAGACTGTTTCAATGTTTTTTACAAATCGTTATAAAATACAAAATTGCCCTAAGATTTTAATTGATGGACAAATCATTTCAAATTCGGAGCAGGTAAAATATTTAGGTGTCATATTGGAACCAAATTTAGGCTTTAAAAAGCACATAAAAAAGTTATCAAATACAATCAAATTTAATATGGCACAGTTCAGATACATTCGAAATTCCCTTACAATTGAGGCCTCAGGAGCCTATTTAAATGCAATGATTGTTCCACATTTTCTTTATTGTATGACAAGTTGGTCACAGACTTGTAAATCTGCCCTCAGGCCACTTGAGTCATTATATAAAAGTTCTCTAAAGATTCACGATAAGAAAGGCAGACGATTCCATCACTGTCGTATCCTCGTTAAACATAAATTTCTTAGCTTTGAAAATATGATAATCCACACAAATGTGTGTTTGATGTATACAATTCTTCATGACACAGCTGCTCCCCCACTAAAAGACTTTATATCTTTGGGCTCTGAAACAACAGCTCGAGCTACTAGATCTACAGTGCGAGGTGAATGTAGGATACCTAAACGTAGGACAGCATTTGGAAACTCTGCCTTTTCTTGTGTGGCCGCTCGTCAGTGGAATATGTTGCCCACAGAGTTGATAAGAAGCACCAACTTTTATACGTTTTCACGCCTGGCAAAGGAATGGCTCTTGTCAAATCAAATTTGCACCCACATGTGACCGTATGTATGTATGTGTGTCTGTGTGAGCGTAAGTGTGTGTTCGGAGGTCTATAAGAGTAGACCATAGTAAATGAAAGTTGTGAATAAGAAGACTTGATTTTTTTTATTTTATTTTCTTATTGGTCAATGTAAATCTTAGTATACATGTATGTATGATATATTTTATTATAACATCAGCCTGCCCAGGGACTGCGGGTGGAAATTAGCTCTTGAGCTAAAACCTGGTACTATGCATCTCTCCCCTTGAGGTTAATGTTAATTGTACGCTGTCCCTGTTTCTCTAAATAAATAAATACAAATACAAATTCGGTGGAGGAACTAAACTGGTGATCAAATGTAAGTCTATTTAATTATATATTAAATAAAAAATACAATTTATATTTCAGAAAGTGTTTTTTATAGTTGAAAAAAGAACAACATTTATTAATAATAACAATAATTAGATATTGTGGTGATACTTTACTTGAAGCCTTTATGTATAATGCATTATAAAGGTATCAATAGCGTATGTTATAATGTCATATATGTTTTCATAAATAACTGTAACCAAAGTTAAAATGTTTTATACTATTTGCACATTCCTTGTTACATCTAGAATTGGTTGTTTGTCATGAGTTTGTGTATTTTTTTTTTTGGAGGTGTAACAATGAATAGATAATATTATAATGTGTTAAAACTTTGGTTACAATTATTGATGAGATCATACTTGCATCATAATGTGTATAACAATATATAATTAATGCATTAAAAATACTTTTATAATGCAATATGTATAAAGGCTTTTAATAAAGTGTTACTGATATTTTTGTATAATTATTTAATCTAAAACAATGATATTATTATAAGAATAGCATTATTCCTTTCAACAACAAAAAATAATAAAATTCTAAACATATTTCCACACTGTGTCTCACTATGAGTTTATTCAGTTTATTACAGGTTTGTTTTTCCTTCATTTATTTCTACACTGAGTTCATATTTAGTTCATCTTTTATTGTAGAAATCATACATGGAAAAAGAGATTTGACATCAGAATGTAAATGTTGCTGCTTTCTGTAGTTCAGTCAATGATACTGAATCTCTTTTGCTCATGTTGTGCTTATAATTCAGTGTTTTGTTCATTCTGTATGATTCAATTGTGTTTTAACTCTGTTTGAAATTGAGTTACATTTTCAGTTCAGGTGAATATCTCAAAATGTAAGATATTTATGTTCAGAGTGAATAATTGCTGGAATTAAAGCAGTCAGATCGGCCTGATAATAGATAATATGTGTTATAACTGCTGTTACACTTATTGATTAGATCATACATGCATTTTAATGGATATAGCAGTGCATAATTAATGCATTAAAAATACTTTTATAATGCAATATGTATGAAAGCTTTAAACAAAGTGTGTTGTGTGTGTGTGTGTGTGTGTGTGTGTGTGTGTGTGTGTGTGTGTGTGTGTGTGTGTGAATGTGTTGTGTTTGTCTCCTGCAGCTGGTCCCACAGTGAAGCCCTCAGTGTCTCTGCTGCCGCCCTCTTCTCTGCAGATCTCTGGAGACTCAGCCGCACTGCTCTGCCTGCTCAGCTCTTACTCTCCACAGGGGGCGCTGGTGAGCTGGACACTGGACGGGTCAGAGGTCACCGAGGGGGTTCTGACCAGCGCAGAGAGCCAGCAGGACGGCCGCTACAGCCGCAGTAGCGTCCTGACCCTCAGCAAAGCACGCTGGGAAGAGGGAGAGCTGTACGTCTGCAGAGTAACACATGATGGAGCTCCTCATGAGGTCTCGTTCCACAAGAGCTCTGAGTGCTGATGTTTCTCTCCTGAAGATGAGCCGTATCTGAGTGTCCTGTGTCAGGCAGGATTCACATGAGTCTAGTGCTGCAGCTGGAGTGATTTACAACTCAATACTGAAACTGAGTGTGTGTGTGTGTGTGTGTGTGTGTGTGTGTGTGTGTGTGTGTGTGTGTGTGTGTGTGTGATCTTTCAATCTGCTGTGTTTGCTGCAACATTCAATAAAGCTTCTCAACAAGTTCACTTTGTGTCTGACAACATCATTCAACTAACAGATGAAGATGCAGGTGCTTTTCAGAAGGTTGATGTAGCAGTAAATGTCAAATAAAGCTCTTGGGGTTTGAACATGGTCTCTGGAGACAGAGCTGCTCTATTCTGAGAGGATCACAATCACTCCACCCTGACAATGCAAATGGGCTTTTCAGTCTCACTCTCTGATTGGTTACATGATCTGGACTGGAACACTTTCACTTCTGCTTTAGTGAAGCAGCGCAGACAAACTGATCATTACATTTATAGGAGATTAAAAACTTTATTATATAAAAATATCATAAAATATCAAGAATCAGCCGTTCTGACACTAATTGTTACATAATCATTATATTTATAGGCAATGGTGTAAATATAATGTATATGAAAATGTTATTAAAAAAATATAATACATTGTGACAGTAATTGTGTAAGAATGTAAAAGTTTGTGTGTCTCAAATGGAAAGCATCACGTCCAGACAGCAGAAGTGACTGAATACAGTCTGTTCAGTTTGATTGACAGGATCATATATTACACCTAAAACATGATGATCATATTGAGACACTGACTCATTCTCTTCATAAACAGATTTTTGTATGACTCTTTAACACTGTGTGAACACATATTTACTGTTGATGTAGTGTAAATTCTGACAGCAATAATATCCTGTATCTTCAGTCTGGACTCCACTGATGGTGGAAAATACAAACATAAATCATTACTCAAACCTGGACAACGACTGCAGAATAGTTCTGAATGAATCGGCGGTAATAACCGCAAAATCCTAGGAAAGATTGTAACGTCTTCAGGTTTGTTGGCACTGGCCATGTAGTGACGGCCTCAATCTTGTTTGGATCTGGGGCGACGCCATCTGCAGACACGATGTGCCCCAGGTACTGGGCCCTTTGCAGACAGATCTGGCACTTGACAACTGAGAGTTTCAGCCCAACTTCACCCAGACGATCTAGGACCTTGAGCAGTCTCTCTTCGTGTTCCTCGATAGTTTTCCCAAACACTATCACATCACCAAGGTACACTAGCACTTGTAAGAGGTTCATGTCACCAACAGCCTTTTCCATTAACTTTTGAAAGGTTGCTGGAGCCCCGGTAATGCCTTGAGGCATTCGTTCAAACTGGAAAAATCCTAACGGGCAAATGAATGCCGTTTTCTCTTTGTCCTCTTCGGACATAGCTATCTGGTAGTAGCCTGAACGCAAATCCAGTGCAGGGAACCCCTGACTCCCTGTTAAGGCATTCAGTGCATCTTCAGAGCATGGTGTTGTATACTGGTCAGGTATGGTTCGGCTATTCAACAGTTTGTAATCTATGCACATCCTAATAGCCCCAGTCTTCTTTCCGACTACAACTATTGGGGATGCAGAGGGGCTTCGTGTCTCTGTTATGATCCCTGCCTGCAGCAGTTGTTGTAAGTGCTTTCTCACGTCTTCGATATCTGCAGGGGCCAGCTGGCGTGATCGTTGACAGAAAGGCTGGGAATCAGAAAGTCGGACTCTGTGCTCTACTCCTCTTGCTAATCCCGCGTCCGACTCATGCATTGAGAAGACATGAGACTTTTGAGCCAGTTTCTTACATAATCTGTTCTGTTCTGAGTTAGGAGAGTCTCCAAAGTTGATCATGCTCTCATCAAAGTCAGAGGAAGCAGTCTCCTTAGGGGGAATTGTCACAACTGAATCAATGTGGTACACACATCCAATCACTGTTTCCACGGGTATGGAAGTTTCTCTTGAAGATTCATTCTTGAATAGTATTCTCAAGCTGTTGCCATCCAATGCCCTGCTGGGCACAACCATGGGATGAAAAATCACATCAGCAGATAGACGGCGATTTCATCACTTTTTCTCTTTGTTAATCTGGCAGTTATAACACAGTTACAGCAGCCAAACAAAATCTAAAGTTAAAACTGTAAGGGTCAAGAGCCCAACTAAAGCAAACACTGATCACCATAATGGTGGCTTAAAAAAAAGATTTTCTCCTTTGGTGATTCTGCTTGTTAACATCAGGTGTCTTCAGTACTGATCAATCATCACTCAACGAATCACTTAATTAGCTCATTAACTTTAACACTCTTGATTGTGGAGCCAAATAAACTCCCAGGAGAGTTAATTTAACACTGGAGTTTTTGCTGTGTTGTTGATTTACATGTGAACACTTTTTAATAAAATAGCAAAACATATATGTACAAGGTAGATGTAAAGAAATCTTAATAGGTCAATATAAGACTTCTCATTAAATTATTTATTATTGTTTTTTTATTAGTGACACATTTGGGGAGATGATATATTCCAAAACTTTCTGAAAATACAGTTTGAGAATTAACTGCACAATTACTAGAAATGTTTACCTTGGATATTATACAATTTGCGTGTATGTTTTTGGAAAAAAAAAAAAAATTCCAAGATGTTTCCAACTCTAACTATGAACCAATTCTGTAGAATGTCCCATATAGCCTATTTGAACAGGATTTGTTACCGGAGGATTTGGTAACGCTATCCGGCTCCGTCAGGGTCTTTGTTCATCGTCGGTCTCGCAGTTCCACACAGGCTTAACTAATCGATTTGATAGGGACAATGCACATTAATGAACATCTGCATTGAAACAACAAAAACAGACGTAAACATGCCAGATTATAGCCACAGGGCTAATTTACATCTGTAGTCCCTAGACAAATTACAGAAATACAAATATTATAACATACAAAATAACAAAAATGAATATGTACAAGCAAAGTAAAAGAAAAGTCACTTAATGGTCACAAGACTGGTTTGCTCTAAGCCACACTTTGAGTTTGGTTTTAAATATAGGAAATGTGGGACATTCCCTGACAGTGATGGGGATACTGTTCCATAACTTACAGGCCTTCACAGACAGAGCATTTTGTCCAACGGCTGTTCTTCTGAAAAGCACCTCACAGTCACCTCTAGCGGAGGCCGTGTCCTGGCACCACTGTGAGTCTTTGGTTTAAAGAAGTCCGACATGGGAGGTGGGGCTAATCCATTTAAACCTTTGTAAACAAAACAGGCATATTTAAAATGTTTAAAATTCTCAAGGCTTAATAGATTATGCTTTTGTAAAATATTACAAATATGGAAGGACAAAATTAAATTTTACTGTACTTGATATTCTTTTTACATGTTTTTTAAAACTTAATGTGGAATCAAGGGTCACACCAAGGTACTTAAATTCCGAGACGATTTCTAATTCTTCTCCTCTTAAAAATATACCAGATTGTTTTATGTCGCGGGACTGTTTAGTGAACATCATACAAACTGTTTATTTAGTATTGAGTAGCAGACAGGATTTAAAAAGCCATTCATTTACAGGGAACAGAGCGGAGGTCAGGATGGCAGAAGCCTCTTGAACACTTTTAGCACTTGTGTAGATGACTGCGTCATCAGCATACATCTGAAATTCAATATCAACAAAGTGTTTGGAAGGTCATTTATATATAAAGAAAATAATAAGGGACCAAGTATTGACCCTTGAGGCACACCAACGGGGACATCTAGGAAAGACAATTTGACACTGTTAATATTCACACACTGTTTTCTTGAGTCCAAGTAAGATTTAATCCATTGGATGGCATTTGAAGAGAAGTTAAAATATGTCAGTTTAGATAATTAAATGTCATGATTAACAGTGTCAAATGCTTTTATTAGATCTAAAAACACAGCACCGACACAAGCATTATTGTCCAATTTACTTTTTCTACAAACAAACTGTTGGCAAATTCAGCCGAGTGATTGGTACGAAACCCAAATTGCATAGGATGCAAGGGGGAGTGGCCTTTATTTAGATGTTCATTTATAATTTTAGCAACCCACCTCTCAGCGATGTAGTTGGCTACATTTAATTTATCACCAGATTTAAAGATTGGGGTGACTAAGGCCATTTTCCAGAAGGATGGAACAATTCTCTGCTTGAATGATAAATTGATCATATATGTTATTGGAGCAATTAAGGAATCTTTACATAATTTTAGAGAATATGAATCTAGCCCATAAGCATCCTTTGCTTTGGAACTCTTAAGTGACCCAATGATGTTGTCTACCTTCAGCTCTGTTATTTCACACAAATTGAACACAGGCTTGGAAGGATCAATGGGTCTAGTTATTTTCTCTGGTGGCTCAAACAGTTCAGTTATCTAACAGATTTAGAAAAGTTTTGGTTAAATTCATTTGATAGAGAATTTGGGTTTTTTACTACAGTGTTGTTAATTTTGAGTTCAAAGTCTTCAATTGATTCTTTTTTTTGTCTACCAAGTAATTTGTTGATATTTTGCCAGATCTTTTTGCCATTTCCTTTGGCATCAGTGATAATATCCATGAAGAATTTTGCTTTTGCCTTTCGCATATAGTCTTCTTGTGCTGAGTAGTCCACTCAAACAGACAGAACTATCATTGCGTAACTGGTGCATTACATTAACATTAACAGTGTTCTCTTTCAGTAGACAACACTCTTTTCCCCTCTTACTCGTTCGTTGCTCTCCCTCCCTACTTTTTCGTTTCAATCGTTGTCTTCACATTTTCTCTCGCTCCGCTCGTCTCCTTGTCCTTTGATCTCAAATGTGATTGGTTCATTCACAAAACTTTCAGAAATAAAATAAATTCACAAAACATTTGTGTAACTCTTTCTTCCTATTCTTACAGGCATTTTTGAAGCATTTTCACATATTATTACACAACAAATATTTAACATTTTAAATGCTGTATTCAGTAAAACATGAACATTACCCAATATGCATTTCTCTCATTGAGCAAAGTCATAACTTCATTGCTGATCAATGAATCTTAACTTTTTAACCTTAAATGCAATTTATTAAACTATGATAATATTTATTCAAACTTGTATATCTTATATTAATGAATACATTTAAACAGGGTTACACTTAAATCATTACAATAATACTTTAAATCATTAGTTATTAAAATTTAATTAAACCATTAAAATGGAATCAAGAGAAAAAAAAGATAATTTGGTAAAAAAAAAAATATATATATATATATTTTTAGCACTATTTCATAGTACCCTAAACATGTAATTTATTTAAACATTTTAATTTTAAGTTATTGTTAAATTGTATAAGTTTCATGATTTCAATTAAAGTTTTTTTCAACTGCTTTCCACACATTTTCAAAACTTTGCCTCTTTTTTTCAAAACTTAACACAAATCCAAGAATGGCACACACAAAATGCAAAACGCCTCACATCTCTTGCAAAATGAAGCACTGCATTCAGAATACCACAAAAGCAAACATCTGTCTCACGTTGCAAACACCTTTGCCATAATATTATATTTTTGGATACATCATACACACAGTTATTCAAAACCTAAAGCTCTTCTTTCATGCGCTCCTATGTACATTTCTGTACAAGGTTAAAAATAATTGGCAGAGAGATGTAGAAAAATTCACGGTAAACACGAAAGCAAGATTGAAACCAAACTCTTTATTTTTTTAATGTAAGCATTTGTGGTTGTGAATATGGTATTACGCAGTCCGAAATACCTACTGTATAACTTGACCTTTGGCCTGTTTATAGGCCTATTCTAAAGCCATGATTGTTTGGTGTTTAGTAAAGCAATGAGTGTTTGCACATGTGAGGAGTGTGTGTGAGGAGTGTGTGTGAGACACTGATGAATTACTGAGGCATTTTGATAGGTTGTGTTTGAAAAAAGGAAATCAAGATATTTCCTGTTAGTTTTTTGTGTTACATAGATAATTGTGTGTTGTGGTTTTCAAAAAGTGTTTTATGTGTTTATTTCAGAATTGAAAACTTCGAAGTCGAAGGCTGAGAATTAGTGTACCCAGATTTTGGTGTGTGTGTGTCAGGTTTCAGAAATTGGGTGACAAGTAAGGATTTTGTGTGTAAGCAATTGAAAAAAGAAAACTGTAATTAGACATGCTTTAATACTAACATTTACATTTCATTGAACCATTAAAATGGGAGTCCAAAAAAATTTAAACGGAAAAAAACAGAATACATAAAAATCAAAAAAAAAAAAAAAAAAAAAAAAAAAAGAAGAATTTGGGGAAAAATAAAACTGATTTCATAGGGCACTACAAGCAGCTTTTAGTTGCATTACCGCCACTTTCTGCTCCGGACGGTGACATCACGTACCAATCCTTGGGCTGACACGGGAGAAATTTACTTGATGGAAAGATGCACACACTCCCGACACTGCTTTTGTTATAGTTATGGTTTTATATAGTTATATTGTCAGGGTTCTGTCACTCCTGTCTAGTTAAATTCCTGATTTTGTGACAGAGCTCTGACACGGGTTTTGTCTTGTCTTACGAGCGCTCGAGACGTGCACACACTTGTCTACGTGCCTTGTTACATGTGTGGGGCGTGTTTGGATCCCGGCACATCGGTCTAGTTTGGTTTCGGTTCTGTGTCGGGATTCAGACATCCATGCTCCGTGTGTTTGTCTTCTGTTGTGAACGCACAGGATGAGCTCACGCTCATCCTTGCGCGCTCTGTCTTGTGTTGTGTAGCACACAGCTTGTGTTTTACACTAGCTGTGTGCTTTCATGTTGTCATGTTCTGTGTGAACACGTGGCTTATGAGTGCTCTCATTGGCTGTGTTCATGTCTCTTCTGTGTGAGCGCATGGCTTGTGATTAGTTTTACTGGCCATGTGCTTGTGTTTTGTGTGAGCACATGGGTTGTCATGTGTTTCCTTGTGCCATGTGCTCTCCATTGTCTAACCCCGCCCACCTTGTTACCTGATTATCGATTCATTTTCCACACCTGTCCTCCCTCGTTACCTGCTTTGTTTGCTCTCCCTATTTATTCTCGCTCTGTTTGCAGTAGGGACAGGCGATATTTTTGGTACAATTTTAACAATACCAATACCGCTTATTTTTTTAATTGTACATGTGATTTATTTTTTTGTATAATGTCAATTGTGTGTAAAATTTGATCATTACACTTATATGCAAATTACATCTACATGACACATACTGGCCATTAATAAATTTATTACAAAAGCAAATATTACAACAAATAAATAAACATGTTTAAAATAATATTTTTTTTACAAAATAATACTGATTAAATAAAATATACATTATAATATAAATATTAATAAAATAAAATACTAACAACATAAATTATGCATATTTGCAATCATTTTCAACTTCATACATATTTTTCCTATTTATCAATATTCAGATAGACATTTAAATTTCAATGTCTTTTTATTTTTAATTGCTGATACAGTTTTTCTAATCTTTAAGCTTCAGATTGGTGTTAAGGAAAAGCAACATGTTAACATTTTTGGGTTTAAGCCGATTTGGCCTCTGACTAATTGTCTCTCCTGCTTTAGAAAACGACCTCTCTGCTGGAACAGAGGTTGCCACAATTCCAAGGTATTTTTTTGCGAGCAGTGGAAATGTGCTCTCATATTTTTTCCAACATAGCAAAGGGTCCTCACTTCTTGGGATCACATTTTCTTCCATATATCTGCGCATCTGAATGTATGCATCTGTATTTGCTGTGCGATTCCCCTGGAAAGCCAATATACGTGTGTCAAACTCCTGCCATAATCCTCCCTTGGATGTTGAACAGTCAGCATCCCTTTCAGTGTCTGCAGCAGATGACTCTTGTGACACTGTCGAGGCTGTTCCTGTAGAGGTGCTTGATACTGAGGGTTCACTGCTCGTTGCCTGTCTGCCCAGAGCTTGCATCTCACTGATGAGCCGCGATTTGATGGTTTCCACATTTCCAGTCTCACAAAATGGAATGTTTCTGAACCTAATGTCCAAAAAGGTGCTGGCTGCAAGAGTGTAGTTGTGCTCAATGTTTTCAAAGCGTCGTTTGCATTGTGTTGTAAGCTGTAAAGCTAGAGTATTACCATTCTGCCCAGCAGACATGCATTTTGAAGAAGCGAGACCAGATGTATGACTTTTGAAATGGTTACATACTTGTCACGGAACAGTGAACGAGAGACGAGGATACAAATGCAGAGGAGATTTATTAGTGACAAGCAGACAAGGTACAAACTCAAAGCTCAGGAACTCCAGGAACGAGAAACTCGGACAAACGAACCAGCACAAGACTTCTTCTTCTTCTTCTTCTTCCTTGGGTTTTTAAGGCAGTTGGTATCCAATATGTTACATTACTGCCATCTACTGACTGTTATCATGTCACTTCTTATTTATATTCTTCTCTCCAGTCCAGTCCTCTTTAAAAAATCAAACAAATATTGCTTTCCTTGCTCACTCTTTCCACATCCTAATATACTTTTTACATTGTACTGTCCTATACCGATTTCTTGTAATCTATACTTCAACTCTTGTCTTTCTTTTATAAATTTCCTGCATGACATAAAAATGTGACTAACTGTTTCCTCCTCTTGACATTCATCACATTGACCTGTGGGATGTTTTCCTAACATACGAAGAGTTCCATTTAACTTACAATGCCCAATCCTAAGTCTTGTTATTACCACTTGTTCTGTCCTTCTATTTGACATCTCTCTTAGACTACCTACTTTATTTTGAATCATGTATAACTGTCTTCCTTTACTTTCATGATCCCATTGCTGTTGCCATATTTCCATTATCTTTTTCCAAACTAGACTCTTCCCTTCTGATTTTGACAATTTAATTTCAATGTCAACATGCTCTTTTTTTGTTGCCTTTTTTGCCAATTTATCAACTGTTTCATTTCCCTGTATGCCCACATGTGCTGGTATCCACATATATGTAATATTTTTCCCTTGTCTACATAACCTTGAATTTAAAAACAAAATTTCATATAATAGTTCTTGATGACTACTAGCTTTTCCAGTCTTCATACTCATAAGAGCTGATACTGAGTCACTGCATACTAGAACATTAATATCCCTGCATTGTTCAATCCATTCTAACGCAATAAGTATAGCACATAGTTCAACTGCATAAACATTTATGCTGTCAGATGTTCTTTTACTAATTCCTATCTCATATTTAGGGATGTATACAGCAGACCCTGTCACATCTGTTTGTAAGTCCTTTGACCCATCTGTATAAATCTCAGTATTGTCTTTATACTTATTCTTATATTTATAATATTCATTGACTATATCTATATTTCTGTTACAATCTTTAATTACTAAAAGCTCTAGATCAACCTTCGGAATTTCCAATGTCCAAATTGGCTTAACAGGCCATATCACAGTATTAGCAAATCTTTTATTATACACTTCCATTTCTTTTGCAATTAAATCAGCTGTCCAGCCAAAACTTTCTTTCTTTCTTCTCTCCTTTTCCCAACACTTCTGTAATACCTTTTTTGTTGGATGACTTTCCTCATGCCCTCGAAGATTTATCCAATAGTTTGCACTTAGTTGTTTCCGTCGAAGCCACAATGGCATTTCACCTCCCTCCACCTGAAGTGCACATACTGGAGAAGTTTTAATTGCTCCTAAACATATTCTTAAGGCACACGCTTGCACAATATCCAATTCAGCTAACGTTGTCTTTGCTGCTGACCCATACGCAACACTCCCATATTCTAATTTAGATCTTATTAACGCAATGTATATATATTTTAAAGCTGAAACACTTGCACCCCACTCCAACCCTGCAAGACATCTCATCACATTTAGCACTTTCTTACATTTATTAACTATATACTTGATATGTTCTTTCCATGTTAGTTTTGTGTCAAAGTATAATCCCAAGAAACGAAAACATTCTACTTTCTCTAATATACTTCCATACATTTTCAACTTAATCTCCTTATTCTTCTTTTTATTTGTAAAAACCATTACTTTTGATTTTTCCACTGAAAACTTAAATCCCCATTTTATTCCCCAATTTTCAACTTGATCAATTCCTTCCTGCATCTTCTTTAAAATATACTCAACATTTCTACCTTTCTTCCATATAGCACCATCATCTGCGAATAAAGACCTCCCTATATCCCCTGGAAGATTTATATAAATATCATTAATCATAATGGAGAATAACGTTGGACTAACCACACTTCCCTGTGGTGTTCCATTTTCTACATTATATTGCTTTGATAAATCTACCCCAATTTTCACCTGAATATTCCTTCTATTTAAGAAATCCATAATCCAATTAAACATTTTCCCTCCAACTCCCATTAAATGTAATTTGATTAAAAGACCCTCTTTCCACATCATATCGTATGCTTTCTCCACATCAAAGAATACTGCTACTACAATTTCTTTATTCACTTGTGCTTTCCTTATTTCCTCCTCCAAAATTATCACAGGATCCATTGTATTTCTTCCTTTTCTAAAACCACTTTGACATCTAGCCATTTTATTTCTACTTTCTAAAAGGTATATTAGTCTTTCATTTTATCATGCGTTCCATTATCTTACATATATGTGATGTTAATGCAATTGATCTGTAACTACCAGGATTACTTGGATCCTTTCCAGGCTTCCTTATTGGAATAATTATTGCCTCCTTCCAGCTTTGTGGAAGTCTCCCTTCCTCCCACACCTTGTTGTATAAATTTAATAATTTCCCCAAACTCTCTATACTTAGATGTTTTAACATACTGTAACACACTTCATCTTTTCCTGGAGCCGTTTTCCCTGACCTATCCAGCGCTCTCTGCAACTCTCCCATGCTAAAAGGAGCATCTTGTTCCTCATCCCCATTATCTTTCCTGCATATCACATCCTTATACTGTGCTTTTGTTCTTTCTGTTGCTATTCTTCCTTCCTCTGACAAGTTATTAGAACTGTTTACACTAACAAAACGTCTTGCCATCATCTCTACCTTTTCCTTATTTGATATCGCATTTTCATTTCCTTCAGTCAGAACTGGATAATTCCATTCTCTTTTATCCCCCCCCATCTTTTTAATCATTCCCCATATTTCACCTATTTGAGTTGTACTTCCTATTGTGTCACAATAAGATTTGTTCTTTTTGTCTGTCTGATTATCCTCCTTACCATTGCCTGCGCTTGTTTATATTGAATCAAATGACCATAATTATGTGTTCTTTTAACTAATCTAAAAGCTTTGTTTCTATTTTTCACTGCTTCTTTACATTTTCCATCCCACCATGGCACTGCTTTCTTTTTATATCTTCCTTTACTCTTGGGAATGGATTCTGCTGCTGCTGATATTATACCTTGCTTAATTTGGTTATCTAATATTTCAACACTAACTTCATCTTTAATTTGCCTAAACAATCTATTACTTTCCTCCTGAAATTTTCCCCAATCAGCTTTCTCAAAAATCCATTTTCCACTTGCTTCCCCAATACTCCATACCACCCCTATATTTATTTTACACCACACCGGATAATGATCACTGCCTATTGTGCCATCCTTATGCACTGTCCAATCACATCTTGCTGCAATTTTATTTGAAACTAATGTGAGATCTAATACTGATTCTTTTCCAGTGTTAACATCAATTCTTGTACCTACACCATTATTTAAGCACACTAAATTCTTCTCATCTATCATTTCTTCTATTACTTGACCATTGTAATCACTTTTTTCACTCCCCCACAAAGTATTATGCCCATTAAAATCCCCACACCATATAATATTATTACAATTTTGTCCCTCTATCTTTTCTAGCTTAATTTTCTCTAGTCTTTTACAAGGATTATAATAATTACAAATCACCAACTCTCTCTTTCCTGCCCAAATTTCCACTACTACATACTCTTGTTCATTTCCCACTCCTAAGATTTTATACGGTATTCCTTGTTTTATAAATGTAACACACCCTCCTCCTCCCCCCTTCCTTCTATCATACCTTAGCGCCACATAATCATATAAAACAAAATCCAATTGAGGTCTTAACCAAGTTTCTTGAATGCACACTATCTCTGGTTTTTCTACCCTACTACCAACAAATTGCTTAAACTCCTGCCCATTAGCTAAGAGACTTCTCGCATTCCATTGTAAAATCAGCATTAGGATTAAAAACCTAATCATGTTGTCTCCTGACTTGCTTGCATCCTGAGTTCATCATTTATTTCCTCCCACTTCAGCCCTATCATGTCCAAATGGTGTTCTGCCGCTTTCACAATTACTTTAATTCTTTCTGTTTTTGACTTAATCTCATGTGTTGCATTAATTACTTCTGCAATGAATGTAACCAGTTTCTTTTTTTCTATCCATGCTTTCCTCATCCCTTGCTGATCATCCATTTCCTCTTGTCCTTTATTCACTCTTCCCTCTATATTCTGATTCATCTGTCCCTTCATCTTAACTGCTTCAGCATATGACACCTTCTCTTTTAGTCTTATCTTCTGTACCTCCACCTCTTTTTTATGTTCTTCACATCCACAGTATGCTGCACTATGACTTCCTCCGCAGTTACAACATTTAGGTTTTGTTCCCTCACCACACATCCCATAATCATGTTCACCTCCACATCTAGCACACCTTCTTTTTACTTTACACATTTTAGCAGTATGCCCAAACTCCTGACAGTTGTAGCATCTCATTGGTTTCTGTACATATTCTCTCACATTATATCTTACATATCCAAAATATACCTCTTTTGGCAACTCTTTCTCCTCAAATTCAATCAATATTGACTCAGTGTCCTTTTTCTCTATTACTTTGGTCAATCTTTTGACACTTTTCACTGTGAATTTACTCACTCTCATGTTTTCCAGTATTTCTTTATTATTGACATTAATGGGAATCCCATAAATCACTCCTTTACATCCGTTATCTCTCTTTTCTCCAACTTTTACAACCCTCTGAACCTTAACTTTCCCAATATATGTCATCCTTTTAGCTTTGTCCAACTGGGTCTCATTTTCACATCCAATTAGCAGATTCCCATCTCCTAAAATCCTTGCATATTTCACTTCCCCAATTTGACTCTTGATGATTTTTGTTAATTTAATCGGATCAGTTTTCTTAACTCCGCCTTCTTCTTCAAATCTGACAACTACATTCAATATTCCTTCCTTTACTGTCTTTCCCCCTTTTCCACTTCCATCACTTTCTAAATCTCCAATGCTAGATGCATGATTTTTTTTCTTTCTTTTCCGACTCTCTCCCTTCTTTCCCTTACCAGCACTTTCCCATTCATTTAGCCTCCTCTCATCTTCCTCACTACAAGCCATGTTATTACTCTCACTATCAGAGTCATTCCCTGCCATCTCCTACAGATTGCGAGGAACTCCGTGAGACCACCGTTCCGGACCTATACAGGCCGTCGGTCGATAATCCCACTGCAAATTCCTCACACAACCCTTTTTCTTTTCATTCTTTATATTTATTTAAACTGTATTTATATTACCTTTACTTCTCAGTCCTAGTCTTTCCTCCTAGTAACTTGTCGCTATGTTTGCCTTCGTGTCAGTCAAAATCTCGACCCCCCAGCACAAGACTACAAACACCAGGAGGCTAAATAGGGGAACAAACAAAGGAGGGTAACGAGAAAGACAGGTGGGACAAATTAACCAATAATCAGATAACAAGATGGGAGGGGCTAGACAATAGACACGAGCACATGGCCCAAAATAACAAAACACCCATGTGCAGCACAAGACAGGACAGGCATGTGACAATACTGCTCTGCTGAAACGTCCTTAGTGGCCTCTTCAAAGGGCCTGAGAGCTTCAGTGGCTTGGCTGAGATGGGACTATTCTTCATCATTCAAGCACAAGGTGTTTCTCCCAAGAAGACAAAGTGCTGCTATAACCGCTTATCTTTGCTTTGACAGTCTCTCCAGCATGTAGAACACCGAACTCCACCGGGTCTCTACTGCTTGGATTAGTCTGTGCTCTGGCAGTTGCAATTGTACTTGCACTTCTTTTAGCTTGTCAGATGCTTTGGTGCTATGGTGGAGGAACTGAACAATAGCACCACACTTCTCTAGAATGGACTCCAAACTCGTATCGGCCTTAATGGAGTCTTTCACGATTAAGTTAAGGGTGTGTGAAAAACAGGGAATGTGTTTCCAGTGGGTTTTCCGCACAGCTGAGACCATATTAGCTCCGTTGTCAGTAATAACAGCAGACCTTACTGGTAATGCCCCAGTCATCAGATATTTTTGTGAGGAGCTCAGATATATGTTGTCCTGTGTGCTGTACAGCTACACTGTAAAAAATTTACCATAAAATTTACAGTAACTTACTGGCAACAATTAGCCAGTAAGTTACTGTGAATACTTTTTACAGTAAGGGTACTGTACTTCCATTTACAGTATTTTATGTATACACTGTGAAATCAAAAACAATTAAATACTGTGATTTTAGTTGTTTTTACAGTATTGATTGTTTTACTGTCGGAGAAAAAAATAAATGCGTCTGTATGCGGTCAGGAGATAACAGTTAATCACTGTAAATTCAGTTTCTCACTGTACAATTTAAATACTGTATCACTGATTTAATATTAGCCATCATTAAAAGAATCACCCATATTCTATATTGCAATCAACTGCAGACAATAAGAAAATTGTTAATAGTTTGGTGACATTTGGTGAACAGGAATGACAAAACAGGTACAACATAAAGGGATAATGGACATTGGACAACATGCCATTATACCATCCAAAGTTAACACACATTCTATGTTTGTAATGCAGCCACAACGCCCAGCGGAGTGTGTTAACTTTGGATAGTCAAATGGCGTGAAGTCAATGCGATGTTTTGGCTGTCGTGGACGCTCTATATGGCTCTGCACGCCAGTTGAAAGGGTTGTTGGGACAGCGTCATTAAAAATGAATTTCATCCACTGGTCCCTGATAGTTTCGTCCGATTTTGGGAGATAAAACACATTTACATGTTTTTTATGGCAATCAACCACAGAGCAAGTCCGGTGTGCACTCGGTTTCTCCATCTTTCTCGACTGAACTGAATATGAGGGGGAGAGGGGAAGGGGGGCTTCCTGCTGCGGTGTCCATATATGGTATATACTACCTCATGACGTCAAGAGGGAGCTGAAATCAAAATCTCGTATTTGAGTGGGCGTGCACGCGCGCTGGTTTATTTACCCTGAGGTAAACAAACGCTTCACTTTTAAATATCGGCTTCCCGGCCAGTGTATAATCGTTAGTCGATCATAACATACATTGATTCTCGTGGAAAAGTGAAAATTGCAGGTTATGACTCCTTTAATAAATAATGGATACATACAAGCAGATGACAAATACGTTATAATAACCGTAACTAAACTACTAAACTATACCTGTTTCATCTCTATACAGCACTCTGACTCTGTAGGCATTATTGTCCGACTCGAAATGAACACCGTTACTGAGAGTTTCTGATATTATCATCATTCCGGGAGATGAAATTGTCCTGAGAGACTGTGCGTGAGCTCATGAAGCTCCGCCCCCTGGGTTGTCCAGCAGCAGCTCATTTGCATTTAAAGGGCACACACTAAAACAGAGCGTTTTTCTGAGCCCCAAAAAATGACAATTTAAACATGCTGTAAAAAATGATCTGTTGGGTATTTTGAGCTGAAACTTCACATACACACTCTGGGGACATCAGAGACTTATTTTACATCTTGTGAAAAGGGGCATAATACGGGACCTTTAATATTAAAAGATAAGCTAATATGCACTGTATTTGTAAATGTCAGTAATTTATCTTTTTTGACTAATTCTTTTTATAAAAATGATTTAAAGGCTTAAATATGTGGTTTATCTTTTTATAAAACATTCTTAGTTAAAAATGAGTTAAAGGCTAATTTAATCTTTAATTTAATATTCATCAATCCTACCTTGTAACTGTTACCTTCATGTTACTGTTATTTTTGGCCAGAGATTTATTGGCTGAATTTTGGAGAATTTTGAATGTGCTTTGCTGAATATATTAACAGTTTAAATAAAATAGCTGAATTGTGAGTTTGTGAATTTCTAAAGGTCAATACTGCTTAGAAGTGAAAAGAAAACAAGCAAATCCTAAAAATCCAAAAAAAAAAAAACGGAATAAAAAAATAAAATAAAACGGAATTTGAGAAAAAATAAAACGGATAGGCCCTAAAAATGGTGGCCGTCAGGTCCTTATAGGTGGGTCAATATAGGGTTAAACCAACAAAATTTATACAAAATGTTTTTGTTTTTTTTATGGATTCTAGTACAGTTCAAATATACTAACTATAAAAAAAATACAAAAAAACAGACTAAACATCTATTTAAATCTGACCTTGGGAAAAGGTTATTTCCAAAATGGTTGCCATGGCTTTATCTCAATTACTAATCGGCCTAGATGGATGATTTGAGGTCAACTGATGGTCAGAACAAACAAGAAAATTATTTTACTTGTGAACATTGAAATATTTTTGATGATGTGCTTTTTTCAGCCGCATTGCAGGTGTATTTTAAAATCAATGTGTTTAAAAAAAAAAGAGCAAATGCAATGCATGACTATGTGATCTGCATGGGGGAATATGGGAAATATCTTAAATGCTGTTTTCAATTGCTATGCGACCACTGTCCTTCTATACTGTATTGCACTGTTCTTACATACTTGGGCCTATAAACAAGTGATTGGGCTCTTTGGAAAGCTGTGGGTCTGTAGTTTTGCGTGGAATAACTTTACTAGTACAGATACAGCATAGCAGAGGCATGAATAGTTTTTATTTTTCCCGGATATACTATCTTTTTTTCCCTTTTTTTTTTTTTTGTCTTTATATGCTGCCATTAGCAAACAGCAAACTGCACACCCAGGAAGGCATTTATTGCTGCGGGGGATTTCAATCTGTACTCCTCAAGTTTTATCAACATGTCACCTGCCTGACCAAAGGGGACAGAATCTTGGACAAGGTATACACTAACATCCACATATAATAAGCTGAAATCAGAGAATTGTTACTATTTTTTTTTATTTACAAAATTATGATTGAATGATTGCTGATTTATTTAGTTATTAATTGTAGCGGATCAACTAATATATGTTAATTAAAACAAATAATCTCACCTCCTTTCAAGAAATGAATAATTTTTCTGCACTGAATGGCTGTGAGCAGATGTTTGATGTCATCTTCTTGAATAAACTGCAGATCATCTGGTCCTTCAACACCTACTTTCACCAACTCATTGACTAAAGTTTCAAGCTTTGCTTCATCTAGCTGTGGTAGCACGGCCTGTATTGCCTTCTCAATGGAGTCCATCACTCATTTGTCTGAAACACAGAATGATGCAGAGCAACAAGATTAAGACCAAATTGATTATATACAGAAAGAGGGTAATAATCTGCGAGCTTCTCTACAGTCAAACACTGATACTGTGCTTCTGAGTTGCTTTGTAAGCAATAAACACCAAGATCCACAACAGGCACAGACTGATACTGCTGGACAACAAAATGCACGTTTGCCTCATTTACCAGTATCAACAGTATTTTCCCAAGTAGATACCCTATGTCATTTTGGTCCACTACAACAGTCATGCCTCTTTTGTACAGAGTGCCTTTGAAAGTGACAGAGGGTGTTTCAATAGTGTGTTCTGGGTGGAGACCCTTGAGACTGACAGCTCTCTGAATGCCAATCTGGTACAGTTGGTCATCAAATTTACTTGGCTGGCCCATTTGCAGAGTTGGAGGAAATAAGTTACCAGCATGTAAATATGCTTGTAGCAACTGGTGTCTTTCTGCTAAGGTACTGCAGAGGTTTTTAAAGTTATGCAGTTTCCTTGCACACTGCTTAAAATATGAGTGCTTGCTTTCAAAGCGCAATGTCCACAACCTAATGAGGGGACCAAACTGAAGAATGAGTTCTGGGTAATGGACAAGATAGTGGTGTTTGGGTTTAAGTGTCTTTTCTGGGAATGTGGCAGTTCTTAGTTGGATGTATTCCTCAATGAGAATCTTAAGGTATGCTACTTGGTTGGTATGGATCTTGGGTGCACATATCAAATCCACAATTTCTCTGAGCATTAAACACAACTGCCACACCTCATCATCAAGTGGATTTTTGATTCTGTCTCCTACGATTCTGACGTAAGAGGCACCAGTTTTGAGCAGCATGTCCACCCAGCTTCTCCGCATTAGTTTTAACCTCACATGGCTTGTTATTTGCATCACTGCCTAGGTATGTGAACTGTGATATAGTCCGATTCAGTTGACCATAGGTGAAGTGTTTGCCCACTGTCACTAAGTGCTTAATGTACATAGCAAGATCAAATAAAACAACCCCTTCAAACAGGTCATGACCCAGGCATGGAGGGAGCCCTGGCTGGCAAACATGAAAATATTTCAACTGATTGAAAATTGAGTCAAACTTTACTCCACTGTTCATTTTCTGGTCTACCAGGTCTGCCACACTGTTTCTGTAACTCTCTATGGTTCTTTTAGGACCAGATTTGCAGGGATCTGTTTGAAAAGACACTCTGTCGATGACACAGTACCGGCAAAAATGTGTGCTTTTACTGAAGTTTTCAGTAAACCCGCCAATACTGTGTGACCCCAGATTATCTCCAGTAATGGCAATCACAGAGCCTTTTATTTTCTCCCCAGCACCATTTTCAATTCCATTTTCCTCCATTTCTTTTAAGTCACTGACTAAAGTGGAGAACACTTTTTCTTGTCCAAAAAATTGGAAATCCTCCTCTCTGCACAACATAACTAGTTGCATTGGATCAATGGAAGACCTGTTGTGTGGTGCAATCTCTGCAAGTGTCATGTACATGGCCAGTATTTTGTGTTTTTTTCTGCCTGAGCCGAGTGGGTTCGCAACTTCAAAAGAATCCTGATACAAGATGAGAGACAATGAAGATGGTGAATCTCATAAAAGTATATTCTCTTTAAAGTTTCTACCATCTCTCACATCTTCCAGAACATCAGGATTTGTTTCTGTGTCAACTTTAGCTTGGGCATACTGCTCTTTAACAGAGTTCTGAGAGAGGAGTGATTTTATTGTATCTTTGATGGGCACATACTGGTAGAACCTCTCTTTGCCTTTAGCATCAATGCCCAAATAAGTCTTGACTGGCTCAACATAGCTAAATCTGCTCTTAAAGAAGGTTTTACGGGTTTGATCTGTTCTAAACACTCCTTCGTTGCACATTTTCAGAAGGTTATCTTTTGAGAGATTATCAAGGAGCTTCTTAATATCACTTTCAGGCACATTCAGATTTGTTAACTCTTCATGCATCCTAGACAATAGATGAGTCAAACCAGTGTTGTGAACCTCTTGCATTTCTTCTATTAAGGTCTGAATTGTACTGGCTGGTAACAGCATTTTAGCCTGCATTCGGAGATAAAACATGGCCAGATTGTTCATAAAATCATCTGTGTCCACTTCATCATTTGTGTTGTCATCATCATCGTCAAAGGTTGTCTCAAAAGTGTGATCTAGTTCACTGTCTGATGACATGGAGGCACAGGTGATGTTAGTACAAGCACTGGTAGAACTTTGGCTAATACGTGGAGAACTAGATATATTCTTGTGTTTCCGATTCAAGTGCGAGGCAAAGGTTGAACGGACACGGAAATGTTTTATACAATTAATATAAGGGCATGACACTTTTGTGCCATCTTTAATATGCCAATGAAGATGTTCATGTAAGCTTGGAAAATTTGCTGACACATAGTTACAACCTTCAACAGAACAAGCCAAATCAACTCCATCAATTTTCCTTTTAAGTCCTGGTTTAGCTGTCTTCTTGTGAAAGCGGTACATGTGGCTTTGAGCGGCACCACGCGTCACAAAAGTGGCAAAGCATTTTGCTACGCCACACGGAAATCTAAAGTTAGCTAGATTTCTGTGTATGCTCAAATGACGAACAAATGCAGTAATTGAAGCTGTGGTGAAATTACAGTGCTTGCACGAGTAATTCATTTTTATGACAAGTGGCTTTTGTAAAAACAATGGGTTGTACATTAATATTAATATTAGCTCAAATGATCTATAGGGAATTTTAATAATTAATCATGAATATGATTAATATTTTGTATGTTACAGTTACATTAATTTATCGCAGCTGAACTAGATTGATATATGAACGATTACCATAACGGGTTATGGTTCGTCATTAATACATCAATTGTTCTTATTTCAGCTCGAAGTTATGGGATAACTTTAATGGAATTAATTTAGTTATCAAACAATCTGTTTGTCCAGCGAACAGATTGTACGTAAGATTAACTTAACTCTCAAGGAAAATTATCCTTCTTACAAACACGAGAAAGAGTATCTTTTCCAGGCCTTGAAAAGACACTCTCGGTGTCTGTAGACTAAAATTAGGTTACTTAAATCGTAGCCTACCAAGATAAAGCATATAGCTAAGATCGAACATTTCAGGGACTAAGTAACATGGGCAATTAAATCAGAGTCAGTCAAGGGCATATGGAATTTAATAATTGGACTAATACTACATCGAACTAAGGAATACAAGTTCTACAGTTTACATGAGTAAATATGTATGTACAGGACACGTAAACAAAATACAAGACTAAACGGATAACAGATGAGAGAGGGAGAGGAAGGGAGAAAGTGAAACTAAAGTTTCAGGACGAGAGAGATCACCGAGATGATCTCAGCATGGCAAAAATCACAGACAGTAACCCGTAAGAGACAACAAAGAAATCACATTGTAAGTTCAATTCAATAATCGATACTTGCATGGCACATGGTTCTCTTTGTATTTGCTGAAGAAGAGCTCCTTTAAGAGCGGGGCGTGTTTCCTCGTGTCTTCGGGGCGCGTAGACTCGCGCGCAGTTTAAAGGTTCACTGAAACGTGAAGTGGCCAGAAACATGATTCAGAGTTCGGTTCCCTTTGTGGAGGGAGTAACGAATATGAAAATAAAACTTAGTAAAGAAAATAAAACGGAGATGAGGACTTCCTAGGTCCCATGGAGCCAGGAATTTCCTCAGATGCAGTGCTCGTGCACGTCCTCAATGAAGAGGAGCGCGCGCCGCGGGATTTTCAACAGAGTCTTTTCCTTTGAGTTGAAGTTGTCGGCTGAAGTTCGAAGACGAAACAAAACTAAAAGACTTAAAGAAAATAAAATATAAAGCCCCCTAAACGGGAGCCATTGATGGTCTCCCTGATGAGGAGGGTTCGAACAAGCAGGAACAAACAAGACGAAAGAAAATACCGAACTCAACTGAACGGAACGCGGACTGTTCCGCTTTTCTAGGGTAGCGAAAAATTCCTCCTCCCTGGCGCTTGGGCCAATTGGAACGCGAAATTCCAGGCGGGAGAAATTTCCTTTGTCTCACTTAGGAGTTCGATTTGCATGTTTTATGACAGTCTTAGGATCATGCCATTTATACTTTAAACAATTATAACTGCAGTAAAATGCGTTTTATCATAATTTGGTACCCATATCTTTCCTACGGGTATATGGAGGTTCAATTCAAGACCACATTTGGTATGTTTAAACGCTACGGCATAGAAATGACTTCTTATTCTGTAAAATAAGCATTAAGAGTTCTACTAACAATCTAGGAATAAGATTAACCCAAAATGTGATGTACATTTACAAATGGAAATGAAAATTGGACTTTTAAAAAGATCCACATGGCATATCTATGATTGCAACAGGGTGCACATCTGAAACATTATTCCTTTAAGGTTTACAAGAATACAAAAACCCATCACAGAGAAGAACAATCGTGGAAAAGAGAAATTACATTCAGGTTTACATATTTCTTCAATGGTTATACCTATAGAAAATGTAGGATTTAAGTAGGGTTAAAGATTAACACTAACTCTGCTCCACTCCTAAAATGTCTGTTTCTGGACATTCCATTAGGCAATAAAACACAGTTCAACACATGGGGGAAGGGATTGCCAGAGAATGTTAGTGAACCTTCTCTAACTAAAACACTATTGATTAAAGAATACATTTCAAAACCACACCTCTAGAAAATCATAATTATATGATCAAACAAATTACTAAAACATGCATACAGGAAGGTCAAACCCAAATCTGAGTTACATACATTAAAACTATATTTCTATAGGAGGATGTTTGTGTGTGTGTGTGTGTCTGTGTGTAGAAAGTTTCAAGTTTCGTTATCTCTCGGTGGTCCAGAGAGGGCAAAGGGGGGGTTCGGAATGTCTCTGAGGTGAAATTAGTGTCGTAAAAGTCAATTGGTCGCCGACTAGCTGGAGCCAAAGCCTGATTTGCACTCACGAGTTCAAAGTGCACCAGCTTTTGTATTCAGGAAGAAATGTTTTTAGCAACACAGAGTATTTGAATTTGTTAATTCAAACCAACGACGAATGATTCGATAGCCAATGTTGTTACACTTTCCACAGCCTGACGACAAGGGTGTGGCACAGCCACAGAACTTTTTTTTTTTTTTTTTTTTTGCTCCTAGTAAGTTACGTTAGTGATGGTAAATTTACTTACTGATTTTCTGGATGTCCCGATAAGCAGTTGGTGAAGGATCCGCGATTCCAAGATGGAAACTCCGGCAGAGGCCACGGGTGGGGAAAAATACATTAATGTTAACGTGCTAAAGGCTGTGAAAACGTCTCCGTCGGAGCTCTCACGGAAACGTTTTCGCTGAATTCCTCTGAGGCCAAAAGTGAAAGATATCAACACAAAGACGAAAACAAAATAAATACAACCACAAGACAAAGCCGTGTATAATGAAACATAAATTTGTGTAATAATAGTCTGTTATTAACGGCTGTGGAAACGTCTCCGTCGGAGCTCCGTCGGAGCTCTCACGGAATTAAACGTTTTCGCTGAATTCCTTTTAAGCAAAAAGTGAAAGAAATCAACACAAAAGACGAAAACAAAAATAGATAAATACAACCACAAGACAAAGCGTGTCTAAATAAACGTAAATTTTAGAATTAACGGAGCTTTTCTGTCACTGACGAGTCCGACGAGTCAGAAATGCAAGTGCTGCTTTCGTGCTTTTTTCCCAGATTCTAGAACTTTCTAGACTGACTGGGTAAACCCCGCCCACTCTGCCGGCGCTTTATTCGCCCTGCAGCTCAGAAACAGCTCTGGAAACTTGCACGTTTATCTCTCCTGCTTCCAAAGAAAAAAATATACAACACTGATTTTTTTGTAAAATCAAAATCCCATGGTACGTATTTATGAGTTAACCAGACAGCCCCAATTTTGGCAAGTAATGCACATGACATAGCCTACCCAAAATAAAAGTCATTCTGAATAGACACATAATGAGAGAAAGCTTGAGAGTTTTCAATTTAATTTTTAGTTTCAAGTTCAAAACTAAAAATTAATCAGATGTTATTAATATTGAGATAAATAAGCTCAAAAATAAAAACAACAAATATTAAGAATATATTTATTAAATGTATAAAAATATTGATATTTTAATATTAATATACATAATTATGTGAATATACTATTGCAACTTATAACCAGTGGTCATGCTTAATTTCAAATCTAAGGATGATATCTAAAAAAAAATATGCGTTTATGAAGCCTATATTGTTAGACCATGTCAGGGGAGACTTTGGAAAAGTTTAAGATAAGGCTTATCAAATATTTTATTGCCCTATTAACACCCATTTACACCCAAACACCCATTTACAGTCACAAAACAAACAAACAAAAAATATTCTTAGAATCTTATGTGAATTCTTAAAAAAATATATATTGTATGGAATAGAAAGCTCCTGCAGCAGGTGCATCAGTACAAGTTACATGACACATTTTAATTTAATAATATTACACTTTTACTTAAAGCTCACCATCGAGTATTTATATCATATTCCGGTAATGAATTCTGAACAACAATAATCTGGGTCCATGTGAAAGGGGTACAAAGAAAGATATGATAAAAAAAAGGAAAATACAGTAGTTTACTTTACTATTTACAGTACTATAGTGGCTAAATTGTGATTTTTTTACAGTAATGATTTGACTACTGTGATTTCAACTGTAATGCTTGGACTACTGTGATTTTTACGGTCTTACTGTAAACTTTACAATATTCTACAATATTCTTATACAGTAATGTTACTGTGAAATCTACAGTAAATAACTGTAGATTTCACAGCCATTTTTTACAGTGTACATGGACTGTCTCAAGAGTGCAAGCCTGCATCTCCCAATTCTGGTCAATAAAAATGTCCTGATACAGTCAAATATGCTTCAGTTGTTCTTGATGTCCACATGTCACTTGTTAAACCACACTGCTTGCAGAGTCTAATGAGTGTTTCAGTCATGTTTTGACTTGCTCATATAGCTTTGTAATTTCACTTGACATAAAGGATTTCCTACCCGGGATATTGTATCGGGGAAGAAGGCAATGGTAATTCTGGGCCATTACCACAATAAAAATGAGGAAACAAGTATTAAGGGGAAAAAAAAACTAAATTTCCAATGGTCACAGTGTCTTCAGTTGTGCTGGTAGACGGAGCACAGGAGGGTGTAGCGCTTGAAGAAGAAACTGCAAAAATATGAATATCCATTTAGAACTTGCTCAATGAATAATGAATGCAACTACTGATGAAAAAACAAACAAAAAACCAACCAGTAGCTGAATCTCACTTTCGTTTCTCCCCAGCTCCACATCTTTTTGGCAGAGGTTGACCATCTTTGTCCTCATCAAGCCAGACACACAGCTTTGTGGATTGTTTTGACCCTGCTTTAGTGTGTCCATGCTGATCCACCTAAATAAACAATTGAGCCACAGAATAAACCACCACCCACCAAGGTTATCGCCACCTACAAACATCTCATTATAAAACCAATGATATAATATTACATTGTAAAAATTTAGTCTAACGGTTGTGGTCCTGTACTGTACTCACAGATCTAGAAAACCCTTTCTACATTAAAAAAAAGAAAAGAAAGTGAAACGTTTTGACAGAATTTTGAATTAAACTCTCACTGGCTCTAACGTGTGAACTCAGCTCAGCACTATAGCTTGCATTTGAATAAAGACATTGAACCAGGTACTGTATAGTTGCACTTTGTTTGGAGTGTTTTCAGTTTTGCACCTTGATACTTCTTCCCTGCTATACCTCTGAGTCTATTATGGTCTTAGACCTTGTAATTAGCATGTAATTAGTATGCTTTTCCAGCACTGAAATAGTGTTATTTACCTTGCACTCATCTAGGAATGCATCAACCAGGAATATGGCATCTTTGGGGTCAAGGCGATTCATTTGTTCAGCTTGGTCAAGTTATTTTTCCACACTTCCTTTTCCTCCTTGTTTACCTTTTCCTGCTTCTTTTCCCTCATTTCTTTCTTTCTTCTTCTTCTTCTTCTTCTTCTTCTTCTTCTTCGTGGGGCCATGACATGTCAAAACCCATCAATGAGATCGCACCACACAGGAAGTTAAATGCACAGAGGATCCAGTGGATTTCAAAATTAAACAGTGGACCGATCGTAACCCGTCACTTTGTCAACATTAGTTTCTCCCGCTGCCACGGAATAATGTGTTGATCAGCAAATCAACCTCAGACACAACACATGTAGTGGGAGGAGGTTTGATCCGTCAGACGGGGCGAAATCGCAAGGGAGAGTCGTATGTGGAGTCTGGGGCCACAGCTATGCTAGGCGATAGCAGCAAATAATAGACTTTATTTTCCAGCAGGATTTGCACCGGCCCACACTGCCAAAATAACCAAAACCTGGTTCAGTGACCATGGTATTACTGTGTAATTACTGTGTGATTTCATGTAATATTCTAATTTTCTGGGATTTTGATTTCGTGGGTTTCGTAAGCTGTAAGCCATAATCATCAAAATTATAACAAATAAAGGTTTGAGATATCTCACTTTGCATGTAATGAATCTATATAATATATTTGTTTCACCTGTTAAGTTGAATTCTTGAAATAAATCAACTTTTTGATGATATTCTAATTTTACGACCAGCACCTGTAATGAATATTAATGTGAAAAAAATCCTTCAAACTTTAAAGATAAAAGTTCATCATTTGTGTAATGCTCCTGTTGTTAGTGTTTTTAGTTCAGTGTGTTATGAATGACATGTATGTTTTCTGAATGTGAATTGTTGCCAGTGTTATGGAGGAATGAGCTTATTGTGAGACATATGGCCAGTTGCATAAACTGTTAAGACTAGTCTTACAAGTTAGTCATCCAATTTTATTCTTTTAAACTGTTAATAACTTTTTAAAGTCAGTAACATAAAAACGTAGATTGGGCTAATTTGACACCGAACAGTAAGACTGATTACCCCTAACTAACTTCGAGTTGATCATACGAGTTCTTAAGACACAGTCTTAACATAATGGCTATGTTTATGCAACTGGCCCCTATATGAAGTGTTTTGTTGGTCTGAGTGAGATTAACTCTTTGTCCAAGATTCATGTTGGTAATGCAGACTGAATGAAGAGTTTTGAAAATGTGGCTTCAGTATTAAACAATGCTTGTTAGCAATAAAAAAAAAACTGTAATCAAATAAACACTACCATGTTTTTATCAGGGTTGTTGAAGTTGTCTTTAAATGTTTGAAGGTGTTGTGGAAGGTGTTATTTTTATTTTCTTCATCTTTCTTAGTTTCCATAAAATCGTCTCTCAGTGCAAATCAACCCAGTTATTAGGCTAACTGAAGTAAAGCCATGCCAGTCTCTAGGTATGGTGAAGGGTATGTGATGATGTGGGGCTATTTTAATCCCAAAGGCCAAGGGAACTTTATCAGGATGCATAGTATCCTGGATCCATGAAGTAACTGGCCTTTAAAAAAAAAAATCTGCCTGTCTCTATGGGAATTTAACATAGGGGTGTCCTGACTAATGTATTTTAAGGAAGAACATTTATTTATTTACGATACATTATTCATTCACAAAGAAAATTGGTGTCCTTAAAGGTTGGAGTTTTTCTCATTTTTTTAATTAAGGCATTAAGATCAATTTCCAAAAGATGATTTTTTTGTCCTCTTTTTAGTCACCTTTAGCTTGGGTGTGTTTACTTATGCTAAGCACTGTATATAAATGAACTACATTAATAACGTTTTTACAACAAAAGTTAACCACCACTGAACTTACTTAAGCTGGACTAGGACGATATTTTCTTCTAGATCTGCTGTACAGCAGAAACAAACTTTGTTGCATTATTTTCCTGTTATCACTGTAAAGCTGCTTTGAAACAATCTTTATTGTAAAAAGAGCTATATAAATAAAAGTGACTTGACTTTGTGATCCTCCATCAGCAGCTGCAGTTTCTCTCAGCTGTATCAGTGCAGTCACTGTGACGTCTGACTGACAGAGGTTTTTGTACGACTCTTTATCACTGTGTGAACACATCACCACTACTGTGATAACTCTGACAGTAATAATCTCCTGTATCTTCAGTCTGGACTCCACTGATGGTCAGAGTAAAATCACTGTAAGATCCACTGCCACTGAATCTAGATGGAGTTCCACTATAACGGGTTGATGTCAGATATATGAGGAGTTTAGGAGCTTCTCCAGGTTTCTGTGAGTACCAGGCTAAGTAATATTGATTACGACTCCTACTATATAAAGCCACATCACTGCTGGTTTTACAGTTTATTCTGACTTCTTCTCCTGGTTGAACTGCTGTTATTGATGGACTCTGAGTTACAGTGATCTGTCCTCTACACTCTGGAAGAAAACACAAACAAAAATTAAAAATATATATATAACGATATACAGTATATGATAAATATATACATTTAACATTTTAAAAGAACTAATAATTATTGTAAAAACTTATCACACAAACCTTGAATAAAGTGCAATGGTCCAGATGAAGATGTTGATTGTGTTCATTGCTGTAGTTTAGTCTTGTGTGATGATGAAGATTGTGTTGTGTTCTGCTCTCAGTCATGAAGTGTTAAACTCACAGCACTATAAACACTCTCAGAGCACTGAAGCATGTGCTGACAATGCAAAGTGACTCTCTCTATTTAAATCATTATCCTGAAGACTGTAGATCAGTCACAAACACATTATCAAACAACTTCCTCATGTTGAGAAATGCTAAGCTATTATACACACACTTCTGAAGAGTCTATTGGCAGAATCATATATTATTGATTCAGTCATTATTAATATTTACATTGCACTTATTTAACAACTGACGAGGAAACTATTGATTTGAAGACATTAATATTAAATATTGATAAATTAATTATATTAAGTTGCTGTAAAACGTTGAATTTTCATATAGCTACCAGTCGTGCTTCATTAAGCACACACACTTCTCAAGATTTGTTAAACATCGTTTTCTTGACAGCATTGCTTTAACTGTGTACAAACATCTGTCATCTTCATTTATATAGCGCTTTTAACAATGTAGATTGTCTCAAAGCAGCTTTACAGAGATAAATGTATAATTTAACGTAAGATTGTTTTGGCTTCATAGCGGTTCTTTAATAAAGTTATTTTCCAGCTAAAGTTAGTTCCCTTTCGAAAGGGAACTCTACACTACGTCAGAATGACGCTATGGGGAACGCCTCTGGCGTGACAGGTGTCTGAAATCAAATATCATCTCACAGCAATCATGCTGACCGGCGACAGCCCGTAAATCATTAGCGTGAATGATTAACGTGCAACCTGCAAGTATAAAAAGGGGCGCTTTGTAACATGACAACATCTTTTCGTCTTCAGGGACTGTTTTTGTCTGTAATTAAAAACGTCTACTCCAGCAAGGAAATGAAACGCACGTCCAAGGCAAGTCCTAAGAATTTTGTCAAATGTGTTGACCCGTGCCCAAGATATTTGTCGCCGGGTGACACTCACGAGATGTGCGTGTACTGTCTGGGTGAAGAGCACTCACAGGATGCTCTCGAGGGAGCATCCTGTGCAAACTGTGAGTGTTTTCCTATGAGAACGCTCCGCTCTCGTCTGGCTCTCTTCTCGAGGGGAGAGAGTTCAGCATCTGGTCCTCGCGGATCGGGTCCCGCTCGTGCCGAGGCAGAGCGGCGACGCGCTTCATGGGGCTCCCAGATGGAGCTCGCTGACAGTCTTGAGAGGGTTGTTCACCTCTCGGACGAGTCATCGGCTGACGAGAGTGAGCTGCAGGTGGATGACGGAGAAGATTCTCCTACTGATACTGCAGCGAGTGCTCTTCAGGCTGGGCAAGAGATGGCTGAGGAGGATGAATCAGATCCTCAACCTCGTCAGCCATCCTGCCCCATGTACGCTGAGTTGGTGGAAGTTATGGAGCGCGCCACTGACAAGCTTCAGTTGCCATGGCGGCGCGCTCAGGGAGAGATCGCTCGCGGCCGGTTAGACGATCGATTTCTCCCTGAACATAGACCACCAGCTCAACGGAGCCTCCCATTCCTTCCGGATCTTCATTATGAGATCGAGAGGGCATGGGAGAAACCATACTCGGCCCGTATTCATCGACATCAGCGGGGTAATTTCGCTGATGTTGAGGGGATCGGGGAGTATGGTTATGTGTCGATGCCGCCCATTGACGAGACGTTTGGGCGGGCGTCGACACTAAAAGCTCCGACTCTGCCATCCAAGCCTCTTAAAGTCACGGCTCGCTTGAATGGCAGAGCGTACATGGCAGCAGGTCAGGCTGGTGCTGCCCTTCACACCATGGCAGTGCTCCAAGCCTACCAAGCTGATCTGCTGCGGGATCTCGACCAGGGGACGCTGTCCCCTGAGGTGGTCGCTGAGTTGCGCCGGACCACAGATTTGTCTCTCCGGGCCACTAAACAGACTGCTGCCGCGATCGGCCGGTCGATGGCGGCGATGGTGGCCACGGAGAGGCATCTGTGGCTCAACTTGGCTGATATCGGGGAGAAGGAAAAGGCTCTTCTCCTTGATTCACCAGTTTCGCCCACTAAACTTTTCGGCACCTCCGTTGAGGCGGTGGTTGGAAAGTTTAGGGAGGCGAAGGCGCGCTCAGCCGCATTTAAAACTTGTATACCGCTGAGATCCGGGCCCCGGCCCAGGCAGGCGGGAGGACCTGGTCCGTCTTGGTCCGAGGACCATAGACAGGGCCAGAGGTCTAGTGTTGCCTCTCGTGCGCCCCCTCCAGGGAGGAGTAGGACGCAGAGAAGGCGAGCCTCCCGCAAGAAGAGGGACTTAAGGGAGGTCATTCAGCGCAAGCGGAGCAGCGCTCAGCGGAAGTAAGGGTATGACCTCCCTGGAGGGCTTTTTCTACCGGCCCTCTCCCTCTTCTTTACTCCCCAGGCGTTTGCGTTACACCAGTCCTGGGGTTGGGCCTATGATGAGAACTATGTTCTGATGGCCCGCCGTAGCAACTGGTTGATGTGAGTGCCTCTTTTAGGCATGTAAAAGTGGTGGACCCCAGGTTCGTTGAGACCTTTCTGGTGAAGTCTTCACTCCGCACGCCGCAGGTGAACTTTTTTGGTTTTTGGAGAATCTGTGTGTATAACTAACACTTATTTGTATCTCTCTACAGAAGCCTTGTTCCCTGTATAGACCTAGGGGTCATTCTTAGAATAAAAAGGTAAAGTATGGAGACTTCAGGGCCCTGAAGCCTCCCCAGTCGGTGGCTGGAACGATCTAACGAGAAGCTCAAGGAAAATTGGCTTCCGTTTTGAGTATGTGATGGCCTTCCTGTCATAACATTTTTTATGCGTGGTGGGCCACCGCTCATTTCTTTTTAGCCGCAGGGCTGTTAGCCACCCTGGGGTAGAGTAGTTGGTCTCCCTAAAAAAAAAAAAAAAAAAAGAACTCTTTTGCTTTAGGTTTAGACTGACGCTGGCGCTTCAGATAGATCTTATGTCTTACCTATTGGTTTGTGACATTGGTATCCTGAGTACTTCGCTCCCCTGAGCTCTGTAAGGTGTCAGTAGGTGAGTGTTTTACAGCCTCTCAATCAAGTAGGCTGTGGCTCCTCCGAGCTCTCAGGTAGATCTATGCTTGTAGGTCGGCCCTAACCCGGGCCGCCTCTGTAGCTGGCCTAGGCTAGGTTTGGGATGTTCGAGGCGTTCTGCTAAGTATAGCTGCCACATTCATTATGTGTTAGGCTTCCTCCCCTAGATTTCAGCCTCCTCCCTTAAATGGGAGTTGTTGGCCAAGGCCCGCCCCTTTCACTGCATTCAGGGGTGATAGAGTAATGCAGGGTGGTAGTTGAGGTATGATCCTTCAGGCAGGGTTAGGCTGTCTTTCGCTCTGCGATGTGATAGTTTGCTAGACCCTGCCGAACAGAGCTACTTGGATTAGGCCTCTAGAGCTGGCTCCACTCAGCCCGTTGAGCTGAACCACTCGAACGAGGGGTGAAGGTTGGTTGGCTTGCAAGCAAGCCCCGCTTCCCCAGGCTGGGCACAGGACAAATCCCTGTTTCCCTTTGGAGCCACTTGCAGGCCCGCTCCCTGTCTAACATTTCAGGGGCATATGGTGTTACTCCCCCACTAAAAGCGGGGTAGTTTTGAGTAATCCATTCTCAGCTCTGTATTATCTACCTCACACCACGATGGCTCCGGTTGAGCAGGGAGTTCTAACTACATTTCATTCCGGTATTTGAACTCCGCTCCCTTGAAGCCAGGGCATTGCCATGAGCTGACGCCCATGCATTTAGTAGGTAGGCCCTTGAAATGGGGCCTCCACTAGGCAGAGTGGCGTATGTTGTACTCCCCTGCTATGAGGGTATTGCTTTTTGCTGAGTACACTGCCTTTGGCAATGTGATTAGGTACCAGGATGCTGTAAGCGCTGTAGTAACAGTTTTTCTGCCTTGAAGGCTGCACAGTTAGGTAGTAGGCCCCAGCAGGCCTCCTTGACTGGGTAGCCCCTAAGATAGGGCTCCTAGGCCAGCTCACCTTCGTTGGTTGGCCCTGGTAGTTCGGGCAGAAGACTCACTACCGAGTAGTAGGTCTTAACAGGCCTCCTCGGAGGTGGGTCACAACATTGTGGAGCATACACTAGGTCAAAACTTTAGGAAAGTTTGTTATTAGTATGGTTCCAGCAGTGTTCATTAAAGTAGCAGAAAGACTCGCTATCAGCTAGTAGGCTTCCGGGCCTCCCTGTTAGGCGAGTCCCCAGCAGCAGTACACATCCAGCTGATTAGACCGTTTCAGGAAGTAGGCCTCTTCAGGCCTCCCTGAAGATGGGCTCCCACATTTTTGTGGGGATCAGGTAGTAGGCTTTACTAGGCCTCCCTGAGGGCTGTATCCCTCATACTGTGGTACTAAGTGGCCCTGAGGTTGAACTATCAGGTAGTAGGCCTCATAAGGCCTCCCTGAAGGCAAAGCCCCTTAGACAGTCAACTGGGCTGCCAGTCTGGCCCACTGTCAGCTGTGGTTTTCAGGTAGTAGGCCTCTCCAGGCCTCTCTGAAAGTAAGCTCCTTCATGTCATGGTTCTCTGGTAGTAGGCCTCACCAGGCTTCCCTGGAGTTGAGTTCCATCATACTTTGAGTTTCCACTTAATGTGGTTTTTCTTGAGCTCCCACGTTCTGTGGTTATCAGATAGTAGGCTTCACCAGGCCTCTCTGAAGGAGAGCTCCCACATACTGTGGTTGTCAGGTAGTAGGCCTCTCCAGGCCTCTCTGTAAGTGAGCTTCCACGTTCTGTGGTTATCAGATAGTAGGCTCCATCAGGCCTCTCTGAATGAGAGCTCCCACATACTGTGGTTGTCAGGTAGTAGGCCTCTCCAGGCCTCTCTGTAAGTGAGCTTCCACGTTCTGTGGTTATCAGATAGTAGGCTCCATCAGGCCTCTCTGAATGAGAGCTCCCACATACTGTGGTTGTCAGGTAGTAGGCCTCTCCAGGCCTCTCTGTAAGTGAGCTTCCACGTTCTGTGGTTACCAGATAGTAGGCTCCATCAGGCCTCTCTGAAGGTGAACTCCCACATACTGTGGTTGTCAGGTAGTAGGCCTCTCCAGGCCTCTCTGAAAGTGAGCTTCCACGTTCTGTGGTTATCAGATAGTAGGCCTCACTAGGCCTCCCTTAAATTGAGCTCCCACGTTTTGTGGTCGTCATGTAGCAGGCCTCTCTAGGCCTCTTTGTAAGTGAACTCCCATGCACTGTGGTTATCAGGTAGTAGGCCTCACTAGGCCTCCCTGAAGTCGAGCTCCCACATACTGTGGTTGTCATGTAGTAGGCCTTACCAGGCCTCCCCGGAGGGTTAGCTCCCACTTACTGTGCGTTTCCACTTAGCATGGTCTTTAAGGTAGTAGGCCTCTTCAGGCCTCCCTGAAAGTGAGCTCTCACGTTTTGTGGTTATCAGATAGTAGGCTTCACCAGGCCTCTCTGAAAGTGAGCTCCCACGTACTGTGGTTGTCAGGTAGTAGGCCTCCCCAGGCCTCTCTGAAAGTGAGCTCCCACGTTCTGTGGCTATCAGATAGTAGGCTTCACCAGGCCTCTCTGAAAGTGAGCTCCCACATACTGTGGTTGTCAGGTAGTAAGGCCTCTCCAGGTCTCCCTGAGAGTAGTTTCACAGTGGTGCTGGGTTTTTGTAAGCTAGTGGCCGCTTACTTTCAGTTTAGCAGACCTTATCAGGCAGCTAGCGAAGGTGAGCTTGCGCCCTGGCTCGACTCAAGTTTTTATTCTCTGCTACGGGTTCCCTCCTGGAACCTCTTTTTCCTGCTACAGCCTGGTTGCCTACCAGGTAGATCTAATGCTCCTCCCCTCACTGAGGGTCAGTATGAGTATGTGGTCTCCTGAGTCTGGTCAGTCGGTCGTAGGCCTCTCATGAGGCCTCCCAGTTAGATCAGTCCTTAGGCCCTCACAGGCCTCCTTAGTGTTTGAAACACAAACACTGGGTTGATCCGTGGATCGAGTAGAGAAACTCCCCTCGCTGGCAAGGGTTGTAAAGCACTATGCTGAGTCATACTCTCCAGGATATCCCGTCTCTGAGATCCGGTCCGAGTGGTTTACTGCCTGCTTCGCAGTCCCTCGGGTTGGATGCCTTCCTAAAGGCAAGTGTCCAGAGGCTCTGTCTTCAGACAGACAGGAAGTGGCCAGACTGTAGTGTCTTATATGGTGACACTAGGTCAGGCCTGCCTGGTGGCATTTCAGGTGGCAAGTTCCCCTGAATAGTGACTGGCTGGGGTTCCCTCAGGTCCCCTAGCCACATTCCCTAGAAGGGACCCCTTCTAAGAAGTTGAAGTTGTGGTCCTTGGCCCTTGAGCAGGCCCAGGTAGACCTTTCACTAAACTATGTTTATGGAGGTTTTCTGTGGTGTCATTTAGCTTGGGCTATGACCGTAGGGAGTGCTGTCACTGACAGCTCAGTGTGACCTGGGGGTGAGTGGACTAGCGTTCATTTGAATTGCCGGTTCTGACAGTTGTCACTGCCTTTTGGCATGCACTCCCCTTAGCATGGTGGCGTTGGTATATCGTTCCCCATAGCGTCATTCTGACGTAGTGTAGAGTTCCCTTTCGAAAGGGAACGTCTCAGGTTACGACTGTAACCTATGTTCCCTGAGAACAGGGAACGAGACACTACGTCTTCCTGCCATGCCTCGGGGCCTGCCTGCAACAGTCCCTTCAGACGATAGGATGTTGTCATGTTACAAAGCGCCCCTTTTTATACTTGCAGGTTGCACGTTAATCATTCACGCTAATGATTCACGGGCTGTCGCCGGTCAGCATGATTGCTGTGAGATGATATTTGATTTCAGACACCTGTCACGCCTGAGGCGTTCCCCATAGCGTCATTCTGACGTAGTGTCTCGTTCCCTGTTCTCAGGGAACATAGGTTACAGTCGTAACCTGAGACGTTTTGATTGATTCGCTTCTGTCGCAACGATCATTTGTTTTTAAATTAGGGGCCGCCAATACGACACCATTCTCTCTACACAGACTTTAAACGAGAACCTGTGAGAAACGCTGATGGCGTTTGATAGACGTTTGTTTAAAAAAAGTGTGGATTCATTCATAACCAAATGCAACATAGACGTTTCCTAAATGTGTGTTTAATATTTGACGGGGGACATTTGACAGACGTACAGTACGGCAGATGAAACTCTTAAAAATACATCTTCCAGATGAAAACACATCAGATAGCCGTGTGTGTGTTGAATGTGTGCTATAATGTCATCCATTTGGCCTAAGCTTTTGTCAACACTTTACATTACACACATAAATGCGTATTTTACTAATTTACATAAAGATTTACAAAACTGAAGATAATGTTTTGATTTTGTCTATGATGTAGTAGCCTTTTGATCACATAAATGACAGATCTAACATTAAATCTTGTTTGGATGTAACAGGGACCGATGAACACACGCAGTCTTAGATGCAGCAATCAAAGGTTTTGAGGAAGTATGTTATGAAGGAAATATGATGCCTTGAAGAATCGCATGCGCAGGGTAAGATCTGTGAAAGTGTGCATAACATTGCAAGCGTAAATTAAATTTGCATGTGCAAGAGAAGATTTGTAAAAGTGTAAATCGCATTTCAAGAGTAAGAAAAAAATGTGAAACATTTGACTAGTTTTCTTAAAGGTCCCATGACATGAAATTTTCACTTTCTGAGGTTTTTTAACATTAATATGAGTTCCCCTAGCCTGTATATGGTCCCCAAGTTTCTAGAAATTTCAGTCGGTGTAAATCGAGCTTTTGCTATCTTTCTCTGCCTTTGAGAAAATGAAGGCTCAATCGCGCTGATCTTGAATCTCCTCTTTATATCGTCATAAGGAGGAATGTTACCTCCCCTGTCTCTGCTTTGCCCGCCCAGAGAATATTTTTCGCCCATGAAAAAATAAGCTAGGAACTGTAGGAACGCGCGCGCGCGATTTTAGTTTGTCCACGAGAGATATTATGACTTTTGAGTGAGCGAAGCATAATAATTGCTCAATAATTGGATGTACAAATGAACACTGAAGGGTCAAAACAGAGCTGGTCTTGCTGAACGTCTGAAACTAAAGTCTGGATCTCTCTTTGGCTCAGCTAACGTACGCACCTCGGACAAGTAAGTCAACTAATGATATATAAGTGTGTTGCTTTACTGTTTATGGTTGCCTAGACTGTTACACGTAGAATGTGGCTGTAACATTAGCTATGCAGCTATGCAGTTTATGTGCGTGAATACACACACTGTAACGCGAGTGTTGTACATTTCTTTGTTATTTGGATAACCGTTTTCCTGTTGGTTACACGGCGCGCGCGATATCCGCATTTCAAGATCGCAGAGCTTGATGTAACTGTAATAAGATAAATTACAGACGTTACAGATCTCTCATGAAAAGGCAACAGTAGGTTAGCGTTAGCTACATGATAATAACTGTAAACCATCCGAATAAAGTACCGTATCCAGACATAATATTTTAAACTAACCATTCGGAAACGTCCTGCTGGAGCCGCTGAGTTGCAGCTTCTCCATCTGGATCGGATTCTGGGTCGTAATGCTTGAACGACTGCGTGTTTTAGTGCCATTGCACTATATCCAACGTAAACATACAGATGTGGCCTTTAAAAATGCGCGTCTCAGAGAAAAGAATGCCACAAGCACTTCCGAAATTCTGCGGGATCGTGCAGAAGGGGGATTAGGTGTTGGACGCAGGAAATACTAAAACCTGTAGATGGCAGTAGTGTTTCATGTGGCCATACTGAGTTGACGAAGTATGACGAATACAATGTTTTCTTTTGCCAGTTACATAAACAGTCACATATTCTTCATAAAAATCCGACTCAAACGCGCATCATTTGTCTTATTTTTTTTTTCCTGTGTACTTACAGTAGAAGAGACGTGATGTAGGCTATGATAACTGAGTCTTATAACACAATAATTTGCGAAGACCTTTAAAGAGACCGAGATCATTTGCGCAATATCATTATCTAATTTTACATTTAGTTCATTTTTGCATCTTAACGTTTTAAATAGTTTTAACATGGTTGTAATGCGCTTTTCTGCATTACACACAGTACTTTTTATACTATCATGTTTCCCTTATAGGCGTCGATTTCGGTGGGGACGGTGGGTACGCACCCACCAGATTTCGTCATGAGTCATTTTGTACCCACCACTTTTAACTTCAGTCCATATTAATTTGACTTTTGGTTCGATTTTTTTTTTTACCGTTTTCAGTGGTTATGAGGAGCTTAATTAATTTAACCTGAGATGTGCGTTATATCGCTTTTTGATCATTCTTTGTGTTGTCGAATTTTGACACAGTTTCATTATTTGTTCATAATAATTTGATTCATAATTATGTCATTTTTTTCTAAAAGTAAAAAAAACAAAGTTTTTTCTAAAAGCAATATTCTAAAGAGATACAAAGACATTGTACGTGTACCCACCAGATTTCGTCATGAGTCATTTTGTACCCACCACTTTTAACTTCCGTTGACCGTTTTCAGTGGTTATGAGGAGCAATATGAGAGAAAAATTTTGTAATCATTGTCTGACACAACAAAAAAATATATAATATTCATTTTATTTTAATTTTCGTGTTCGCATTTATGAGGGAAAAAACAACGTGTCAGTTTACGGTTATGGACGTGAGCGCTCTAAAAGCGGCAATAAAAGTCTGCTTTAAAACTTTCACAGAGACCTCAAACAGAACAGCTGCCTTTCTTTAAATTGAATTTCGTTTTGTATTAATTATATCTTAATTTTAATCAATGTTTCGTGAACCAATTGCCTGGATTTAAGAAGTAAATATAGCAGACAATCACGACATTGGAGGCGCCGGGCGATATCTCATAAATGAACCGAAACTCAGCGTGTAATGCACATTCACATTTACAGTGTATTTAGACACATTTAGACGCATTCATAATCATTACTTTTACCGGTTCTTTGTGGCAAGCTTTATGCGTGCGGTCGTGCGCTTGAGTGCGGCTATATTACGTAAACGCTCATGATCCATAAGTAGGCTAATTAAATTAATATAAAGGGGCGATTTGTCCACGAATTACTTAAATGAACAACTAGCCTAGTATACTAGTCGACTACAAAAAAAAAAAACCTTTTAGTCGAAAGCAGCCCGTATTCCACATATTTTCGAACCAGGCAACAGGACATCTGTGTTGAGCGAGGCCGTGGACCCTGAGCGGAATGAACGAGCGGAGCGGAATATTCAGAAATGCGCTCTCCACTCACGAGCTCTGATCGGAACAAACCCGAACCTCACTGTCTGCTGAACTTGCAGAATCATCAAAATATAATATTTTCTAAAGAAGAATTTTAAAACTTTATTGGTGGTAGTTGAGAAGAATTCCTCTTTCCATATCTAAATCATTTCGAGTGCAATATAAATGTATCATATTGTTATTCTTATTATATAAGAATAATACGTATTTTTTACAACATTTTTAACATATAGAGAATACAAGTTTAGCGTGTTGTGTGTATTTCCTAATTATAAGCTTTTGGTGAAATTGCAACAAAACTAAAAGAGTAAAAGTGCATAAAAACATAAAAACATGGCGTCGTCTCAAGAAATATCTGCGTACACACTAAACCACTGAAACCGACTCAAAACGATGTAGCCTAGTATACATACCAGACCAGGCACTGCAATTCTGCCACAGACATACACTAAAAACGGAGAAGACTTAAAGCATGCGCATAAACCTTGCGCGCTATACAACAATAATATTAGGCACAGTAGCTTCTTTTTTTTCTTTTCTTTTTTTATCAAGAACTTTGTTGAACAATATGAACAACCATAAATGGTCTGGTACAAAATATGAGTCACGATATTCGATAGTTAACGGATGCATAAAGCTTGCCACAAAGAACTGACAAAAGTAATCATGTGTCAAATATAGCAAGGAGACATTTTAATTGTTTACTAATCAACTAGTGTTTTATGTGTCAGTCAAAGATGTTGACAATGCTGACTCGTCATCTTCGCAGATATTGTGAACGTGCCTATAGAGAGAAATGCACACTTACAAAAGAGAGTTGTCTGTTTCTTTTCGTTTTGAATTGTTTTGTTTAAAAGTGGACATTTCAAGCTTTCTAGATACATTTCTGAGTTTCGGTTCATTTATGAGACGAGCTCAGTTCACGAGCAATGCAAGTTATATCGCGCCGGTGCCTCCATTTCCTGATTAAATCGTCTTAAATGCGTCTCCGTGTGGACAGAAACCAATGTAATCTTCCTGATTTAATCACGTAAAACACAAGTCTAAACACAAGCACCACTCTTCTGAATGATGGTAACCACAAACCTCCAAGAGTTTGTAAACCAATTGTTTGTAAAACATATTTAATATTTACAAATTCAAAAAAAAAAAAAAAAAAAATGTTTTACAGTGTATAAATAAAACGACATGAAGAAAGTTATTTCCAAAATGTAATTAATTGCACAGTCTTTGTTTTAGCTGCTTGTTTTAGCTGCTACCAATTGCACAGAGTCAAGAAATTACAACCACCCACCCCCCAGGTCTGCCGATTCAACCCCCAATGCTAATCGATCTCCTCTCAGGGAATCAAAAGAAAACCGGTTTTTCCAGTTTTCACCAGCGTGTGGGCGGGGTTTTAATCCCTTGCAGTTCCTTTGTTTAAATGCTATTTAAGCAAATATACTATACATACGCTTTAAGTTATTTCAAATTAATGTTTATAGCTTAATTTGTTGATATCGCGTAACTTAATTTGACATATGTTGATATAACCAACTGACATTGTAGATTCCATTGCATGCCAGGAAGAGGCTTATGCTTTGTTTTAAGTAATGAGCATTTACTATAATATAGCCGCACTCAAGCGCACGACCGCACGCATAAAGCTTGCCACAAAGAACCGGTAAAAGTAATGATTATGAATGCGTCTAAATGTGTCTAAATACACTGTAAATGTGAATGTGCATTACACGCTGAGTTTCGGTTCATTTATGAGATATCGCCGGCGCCGGTGTCGTGATTGTCTGCTATATTTACTTCTTAAATCCAGGCAATTGGTTCACGAAACATTGATTAAAATTAAGACATAATTAATACAAAACGAAATTCGATTTAAAGAAAGGCAGCTGTTCTGTTTAAGGTCTCTGTGAAAGTTTTAAAGCAGACTTTTATTGCCGCTTTTAGAGCGCTCACGTCCATAACCGTAAACTGACACGTTGTTTTTTCCCTCATAAATGCGAACACGAAAATTAAAATAAAATGAATATTATAATTTTTTTTTGTTGTGTCAGACAATGATTACAAAAATTTTCTCTCATATTGCTCCTCATAACCACTGAAAACGGTCAACGGAAGTTAAAAGTGGTGGGTACAAAATGACTCATGGCGAAATCTGGTGGGTACACGTACACTGTCTTTGTATCTCTTTAGAATATTGCTTTTAGAAAAACTTTTAGTTTTTTTACTTTTACTTTTAGAAAAAAACGACATAATTATGAATCAAATTATTATGAACAAGTAATGAAACTGTGTCAAAATTCGACAACACAAATAATGATCAAAAAGCGATATAACGCACATCTCAGATTAAATTAATTATATAAAAAACAGGGAACATTTTGTAAAAGCAAAACTGAACAAAATGCATACTTAAAATAATTGTATTAGGCTATGTGTTACCGAATATTTAATACCACTTCCCCATAATGTTGTAATTATTTTTTTAAAACAACATCTGTCAAACTGTCAATCAGATACCTCTTATCTGGTCATTTTTATTTTATTTTAGAAGTCATAACTGTTGATCACCCTTTGTATGGAATTTGTGAATATGAATATTTAGAAGATTTACAAACTGTCGGCAAGACCTCAAACCAACCCCGGACATTCTGAGACTAACGTGGAAAAATCTTTATGCTTAATGCATTAAGACAGTTCAATTAAAATATTTATTAATAATGTAATGGCAAATCAGATGCGCCCAAAATATAAATGCTACGCGTTGAGCTGCAACATTACCTCACAAGAAATATCTGCACAAGAACAATCACACAAGAAATATTTTCACGAATTAAGAATCTGGGTAAGTCGCATTATTTAATTGCATTATGTTAGGATGATTTTGTGTATATATATAAAAAATACTGCTGGGTTTTTACAGGCAGAGTCACGTGTATTATGCTCACACTAAATTCTCTGTTGCACTTATATAAATGCGCATTGCATGCACAATCATCTTAATAGTTGTACAAAAAAGTTATGCGCTACTGGCAAGAACGTCACTTTGCTGTTTTAATAAAAGCAATGTTAAATATTCTGCATGCACTCATCTCCTGGAAACCACAGCAATGACAAAGCATATAAAAATTCGTAAACGTTGTCCAATACCCCTTCTTGTCTTAATGAACCTTTTGCATTTACAAATATTTTCAAATGTCTGTATAATACAGTAGCCTACTGTAAATATTTGTGTCTATTACTATTTATAATTTATATTTTATTGTGGATGTTTTCTCACAATCGTGACGTAATGAAGTAAAAGAAAAAATCTAACGTAAAGTTGTTTTTTATGCGCCACCTGGTGGATATTCTGTGAAGCGAAACACATTGAGGGAATTTGTAAGTAGCGCCCCCCGAAAGCACTTGCAGAATTCTGCGAGACTCTACGAGACGAATTGCCGAATGCCGCGGGAGAAAACGCGCGTTTTTAAAGGCCTGGGCCCGGTTTCCCAAAGCGTTCTTATCTCTAAGTAGTTCTTAACCTAGTACTTAAGTTCTCTCTTAACCTTAATGCACGGTTCCCGACATGTTCGTACGCTAAGTATATCTTCTGTAAGTCACACTTTCGTAAGGTTGGTCCAGACCATTCGTAAGCTCTCTCTTAGCGTTGTTTGCAAGTCAAACTATGGTATGTTGACAATGTTGTGGCTCAACAATGATTTTATGCTATATATAATGATATATATACTAATAAAAAAAATGTCCGCAATGGATACAGGACTATTTATGAAGTTGACTTTATTTGTTATTAGAACTAAAATGGTGCTAATTAGCCTTGGCTATTTTCTAATGTCATTAAAGCATTAATGATTGTCAATCTATAATTGGCATTCACTTTTGATAATTATAATCTGGCAAACAATTAGCCTCTAATTGCTACACTACTACACTATAACACTACACTACACTACATTACACTACATTACACTACACTACACTACACCAAATTACACTACACTACACTACACTACATTACACTACACTACACTACACTACACCACATTACACTACACCACATTACACTACACTACACTACACCACATTACACTACACCACATTACACTACACTACACTACATTACACCACATTACACTACACTGCACCACACTACACTACACTACACTACACCACATTACACCACACTACATTACACTACACTACACTACACCACATTACACCACACTACACTACACTACACCACATTACACTACACTACACTACACTACACCACATTACACTACACTACATTACACTACACTACACTACACTACACTACACCACATTACACCACACTACATTACACTACACTACACTACACACTACACTACACTACACTACATTACACTATACTACACTACACTACACTACACTACAAGTTAAAGAAAAACCTTTATCATATTCAATATCTGTAGAGAACAGGCCTCAAAACATAAGAATATCTGTGAGTGATCAGCCCTGTTAAATACCCTTATATGGGCAATGTATCCCCCAGGATACAGGCATTCAATGCCTGATAATCAAAGTTGTGAGAAGATTATTTAAAAAATATCCACAAGAACATGTAAAACTATCCTTAAAAAACTATTTTCTAAAACAAAATCACTCTAAAATATCATAATCGTGAAAAATATAAAAACACTTCCCTCATAGCCAGTGTCTTTGTCCACGTATGCTGCCATTTTGGATTTTGATACAAATATTTGGAATGTTGGCATAAAGTCACATGACCTGATTACATGACCCATCACCCCAACAGTGTTTCTCATCAACTGCAACCACATAATGCCCCTCCCCCCATGGCCCTTCCCCCCACAGCCTGTTAAATGACTGTATCCCCCAAGATACAGAAACTCTTTAAGGGTTAATGTTGACAAAGGAGCGTACACGTTAGAATTTCTGCATCAAAAATTGACATATGCCCAAATGACCACGTCTCATAGCTGATTCATCTTCATTCATTTATAGGGCATTGAACGCAGGTCGCATGGTTGTCAGAGGATTCCCTTTCCACTGCTTTGCCTCATGCATAGCTTTACGTCAAACACACAGATAATGTACATTACAAACTAATGTCTTTACGCAGCCTCTTCAAATGAGACTTTATATCTGAATGTGCACTTAGAATGACACTGTTTAATTTCCTTCTGGATAAATAAGGTATCTCATAGATAGAGCATAATTACATAATTTTTAGAAGTCGTTAAACCCATGTAAAGAAGCTGCACAAGTGGCACAACGGGATAAGGAGGGTGGATGATTAGCGAGGGATACCAGGTTCGTCTACCCGTCACAACATATTGTGTGAACATATTACTGACAATTTAACCATTTAATTAATGGGCTATATTTTACTGATAACTTACACTATGTTAAAATAAAAGTTACTGGAATAATTTGAGGAATGTTTCATTTGGACAGAACGTGTTGTCTTTCTTAACGCTGTAATGCACCGTGTGAAGTGTAAAATCGATTCCTGAGCAATCGATGCCAACTAATTCAGCACCTTCACTTGGGACAGCGCCTTTGTTAAGTTGAACTTAAGCGGCAGCGATTTAAGAAGCTTCCAAGAGACACTTCGGGGAACACACTTAAAAACATAAACTACTTTGGTAAGATATATCTTTCGAGTCTTCTTAGCAGGCTAAGAGTGAGCGTTATCGGGAAACCGGGCCCAGATCTGTACATGATACCGTTGTTGCGCAATATGGTCAAGGCCACACCCTACACCTTGCGCTGCCTTTCTCCTCCTCATTAACATTTAAAGCTACAGACACCGAAACGGCCTGTCTGAAGGAAGCTCATTCTGGGACTGGCTTATAGTGGCTATAATTCTGCACAGAGGCTGAATTTTTGGAAAGAGATTTCAGATACAGTACTAGGGACCACTAAGGCCTATATTAAAGCCTACAAAAAGTAGCATGTCATGGGACCTTTAAGTGTAATTCATGTATTGTGAAACTGCAGCTTCACACTAACGCATAATAAATATGATCTGTATTCTTCTGACTTCCAAACAGGACTGTCAGTGAAAGACACATACCTTATTGCTCCGGATGAGGAGCTGGACACATTAGTCACAGCAGTTAAATCCAGACATCCTTATGCTGGATAGAGGATGGAGAAGGGTTTGCTGCAGGCTGAGGGTCATGGAGTGCTGTGGGAAAGAGTCGACTGTACAGGCATCGTCTCCCGGCTGACACAGTTGGAATGTGTGGTTCGGTGAACATACTCTGTGCCTAGCCCAAGAGCACTGATGCACATTGATACTAATCATAAGTTCATTCGGTATGTGTATACTCATCCTAAATTAATCAAAGAAATGTTATTAGCTGAGCCTTTTCTTTTCATTGTTTTTGACTTTTCTCCAAAACAGCTTCAACACTGTGATCTTTGGGGGCATCGATGGTTTCTCTAGAAAGGTATTTAAATGTGAACAAAGATATTCTGCACTGAAGTAAACCAGTTATTACTAGCAAACTTACAGTCATTGCTCAAGATCTATAACATTTATATTGCATATTGATGTCAGAATCACATATTGTAAAAACCTACTTTTTAACGCAGATCATGGATCTTGGTGTTGCAACCAACAATCTGGCTTCAACAACCCTTTACTTCTTCCAGTGCTCATGTGGCACCAAAGGGGTGGGTTTCGTTATTTTGGACTCAATGATAATTACAACACCGACTACGCCACCCTGGGAATTTCACCCAGTGAAATAATGGTCCAATAAGGACACACAGGTTCGTTCCCACAAAGATACAGCAGAGACGTGAATATAAAGAAAATAAAAGGTAACATGTCAGATGGCAGGGAGAAAACACACACACACACACACACACACACACACACACACATTCCTGCAAACCCCACAAAGTGAGGTCTCAGTTAAAAACCTCCAAACTGAGGACATGCCTTTCCAAGTGTTTCAAGAAGAAAACAATACACTTTCTAGACACTAGTTGGCGCTGCAGAGCTATACACTCCATTAAAATATCTTTAGGAGCAAGATTTAAGAAAAAGATTTTAACCATCATACTGAGGACCCATCACACTATGAACTATAAATTGAATATGTAGAACAGTGGTTCACAAAGTGCAGTCCTGGGCGTTCTGGGGGGCCTCAGAGGCACTGCAGGGGTACCCCAAAGATCGCCTACATGACAAGTACATAGAAATATATGGAGTTGAGTGTAATCGAGTTACAAATGTTTTGTTTGAATGAGTATTTATCTTAGAATAATTGTTTCATGATTTTAATGTGAATTTGTGAAAAAGTTCATTCTTATCAATACTGTTCATTAGCATTTTTGGGAGGTCTGTGGTGGAATTAGGTGAATTAAACACCACAAACTAGACCAAAATGTTTTAAGCATATTTGCCTTTATATTCCTTGCAGAACAAACCCAAACTAGATTAAAAAGTTCGTCGAGACAAACTTTAAGTTGGCTTGAGAAAGCCGGACCAGAAAGTTTAAAGAAGTTTAAAATAGTTTGGAGTTTAAATTAGTTTAAAGTTTAAAGTAGTTTAAAGTTTAAATTAGTTTGAAGTTTAAAGTAGTTTAAAGTTTAAATTAGTTTGAAGTTTAAAGTAGTTTAAAGTTTAAATTAGTTTGAAGTTTAAATTAGTTTAAAGTTTAAAGTAGTTTAAAGTTTAAAGTAGTTTGAAGTTTAAAGTAGTTTGAAGTTTAAATTAGTTTGAAGTTTAAATTAGTTTAAAGTTTAAATTAGTTTGAAGTATAAATTAGTTTGAAGTTTAAATTAGCTTAAAGTTTAAATTAGTTTGAAGTTTAAATTAGTTTAAAGTTTAAATTAGTTTAAAGTTTAAATTAGTTTGAAGTTTAAAGTAGTTTGAAGTTTAAATTAGGTAGTTTAAAGTTAAAAAGTTGTTGGGGGTTTTCTAGTGGGTTGCTAAGGTGTTCTGGGTGGTTGCTAGGCGGTTGCTAGGGTGTTCTGGGTGGTTGCTAGGCGGTTGCTAGGGTATTTTGGGTGGTTGCTAGGGTGTTCTGGGTGGTTGCTAAGGTATTTTGGGTGGTTGCTAGACAGTTGCTAGGGTGTTCTGGGTGGTTGCTATGGTATTGCTAGGCGGTTGCTAAGGTATTTTGGGTGGTTGCTAGGATGTTGCTAGGCGGTTGCTAGGGTGTTCTGGGTGGTTGCCAGGTGGTTGCTAGGGTGTTCTGGGTGGTTGCTAGGCGGTTGCTAGGGTGTTCTGGGTGGTTGCTATGGTGTTGCTAGGTGGTTGCTAGGGTATTCTGGGTGGTTGCTAGGCGGTTGCTAGGGTGTTCTGGGTGGTTGTTAGGCGGTTGCTAGGGTATTCTCGGTGGTTGCTAGGCGGTTGCTAGGGTGTTCTGGGTGGTTGCTATGCTGTTGCTAAGCGGTTGCTAGGGTATTTTGGGTGGTTGCTAGGCGGTTGCTAGGGTGTTCTGGGTGGTTGCTAAGGTCTTTTTGGTGGTTGCTAGACTGTTGCTAGGGTGTTTTGGGTGGTTGCTAGGCGGTTGCTAGGGTGTTCTGGGTGGTTGCTATGGTGTTGCTAGGGTGTTCTGGGTGGTTGCTAGGTGGTTGCTAGGGTGTTTTGAGTGGTTGCTAGGCGGTTGCTAGGGTATTCTGGTTGGTTGCTAGGGTGTTTTGGGTGGTTGCTAAGGTGGTCTGGGTGGTTGCTAGGCGGTTGCTAGGGTGTTCTGGGTGGTTGCTATGGTGTTGCTAGGCGGTTGCTAGGGTGTTCTGGGTGGTTGCTAGGTGGTTGCTAGGGTGTTCTGGGTGGTTGCTATGGTGTTGCTAGGCGGTTGCTAGGGTATTCTGGGTGGTTGCTAGGCGGTTGCTAAGGTATTTTGGGTGGTTGCTAGGCGGTTGCTAGGGTGTTCTGGGTGGTTGCTAGGGTGTTGCTAGGCGGTTGCAACGGTGTTCTGGGTGGTTGCTAGGTGGTTGCTAGGGTGTTTTGGGTGGTTGCTAGGCGGTTGCTAGGGTATTCTGGTTGGTTGCTAGGGTGTTTTGGGTGGTTGCTAGGGTATTCTGGGTGGTTGCTATGGTGTTACTAGGTGGTTGCTAGGGTGTTCTGGGTGGTTGCTATGGTGTTGCTAGGTGGTTGCTAGGGTATTCTGGGTGGTTGCTAGGCGGTTGCTAAGGTATTCAGGGCGGTTGATATGGTGTTACTAGGTGGTTGGTAGTTGTCACAGATGGTTACTCTGGAGTTTTTATAGAGTTCTTAGAATGATTTAACACTTAACTAATCGCTATTAGCATGTAGCTATTCACTGCTAGCATGTGTAGCATGTTGGAAGTGCTGTTTGCTAGCATGAGTCAAAAGAGCCAAACCTCATCTCTATACGATGTTCTGATACAGAGATATAGGTCTTGCAAAACGGTTGCTAGGGTACTCAAGTTTGGTTGCTATGGAGTTGCTTGGGAGCTGGAAGCTTTAAACTTAATAAGTTTAAAGTGGTTTGAAGTTTAAAGTAGTTTACGAGTTTTGAGTTTATAAGTTTAAATGAGTTTAGAGTGTGTGTGTGTGTGTGTGTGTGTGTGTGTGTGTGTGTGTGTGTGTGTGTACACACACACACACACACACACTCAGAGTTTATGAGTGTAGAGTTTATAAGTGTATAAATGGATGAGTTTATAAGTGTACAAGTTTTTGAGTTTAGTTTATAAGTTTAAATGAGTTTTGAGTTTATAAGTTTAAATGAGTTTAGAGTTTATAAATTTAAATGAGTTTAAGAGTTCAGAGTTTATTAATTTATGAGTTTTAGAGTTCATAAGTCTATGAATTCATGAGTTTATAAGTTAATTACTTTATAAGTGTATGAGTTTAGAGTGCATTAGTTTAAATGAGTCTCAATGGCTCATATAGTATATAGAACGGCAGTTTGGTTTAGTCTTCAAGGTATTTTGATTTGAATTTTCGTCGGTTGGTCAGTTTGAATCTAAATTTGAATTTTTTAGAACTCCCTAATGTAAGTCAATGGGAGTTTTTCCGAGTTTTAATCGTCATTTTTAGGAAAACCGTAAGTCCGATCAGTCTGAAAAGATATAGCAACTAACTTCAGATCAGTTTGAGTGTCTGAGCCGAGTTTGGAGTATGTAGAGTTAAAGCTCTAGGACGAGTTTGAGTCAACAGTTTTTAACAGAAGAATAATAATAATAATAATAATAACTAGATTAAAAAGTTCGTCGAGACAAACTTTAAGTTGGCTTGAGAAAGCCGGACCAGAAAGTTTAAAGAAGTTTAAAATAGTTTGGAGTTTAAATTAGTTTAAAGTTTAAAGTAGTTTAAAGTTTAAATTAGTTTGAAGTTTAAAGTAGTTTAAAGTTTAAATTAGTTTAAAGTTTAAAGTAGTTTAAAGTTTAAATTAGTTTGAAGTTTAAAGTAGTTTAAAGTTTAAATTAGTTTGAAGTTTAAATTAGCTTAAAGTTTAAATTAGTTTGAAGTTTAAATTAGTTTAAAGTTTAAATTAGTTTGAAGTTTAAAGTAGTTTAAAGTTTAAATTAGGTAGTTTAAAGTTAAAAAGTTGTTGGGGGTTTTCTAGTGGGTTGCTAAGGTGTTCTCGGTGGTTGCTAGGCGGTTGCTAGGGTGTTCTGGGTGGTTGCTATTGTGTTGCTAGATGGTTGCTAAGGTATTTTGGGTGGTTGCTAGGTGGTTGCTAGGGTGTTCTGGGTGGTTGCTATGGTGTTGCTAGGCAGATGCTAAGGTATTTTGGGTGGTTGCTAGGCGGTTTCTAGGGTGTTCTGGGTGGTTGCTAGGGTGTTGCTAAGCGGTTGCTAGGGTATTTTGGGTGGTTGCTAGGGTGTTGCTAGGCGGTTGCTAGGGTGTTCTGGGTGGTTGCTAGGGTGTTGCTAAGCGGTTGCTAGGGTATTTTGGGTGGTTGCTAGGCGGTTGCTAGGGTGTTCAGGGTGGTTGCTAAGGTATTTTGGGTGGTTGCTAGGATGTTGCTAGGCGGTTGCTAGGGTGTTCTGGGTGGTTGCTATGGTGTTGCTAGGCGGTTGCTAGGGTATTCTGGGTGGTTGCTAGGCGGTTGCTAGGCGGTTGCTAGGGTGTTCTGGGTGGTTGCTAGGCGGTTGCTATGGTATTTTGGGTGGTTGCTAGGGTGTTCTGGGTGGTTGCTAGGGTGTTCTGGGTGGTTGCTAGGCGGTTGCTAGGGTGTTTTAGTGGTTGCTATGGTGTTGCTAGGCGGTTGCTAGGGTGTTCTGGGTGGTTGCTAGGGTGTTGCTAGGCGGTTGCTAGTGTATTCTGGGTGGTTGCTAGGCGGTTGCTAGGGTGTTCTGGGTGGTTGCTATGCTGTTGCTAGACGGTTGCTAGGGTATTCTGGGTGGTTGCTAAGTGGTTGCTAGGGTGTTTTGGGTGGTTGCTAGGCGGTTGCTAGGGTGTTCTGGGTGGTTGCTATTGTGTTGCTAGATGGTTGCTAAGGTATTTTGGGTGGTTGCTAGGTGGTTGCTAGGGTGTTCTGGGTGGTTGCTATGGTGTTGCTAGGCAGATGCTAAGGTATTTTGGGTGGTTGCTAGGCGGTTTCTAGGGTGTTCTGGGTGGTTGCTAGGGTGTTGCTAAGCGGTTGCTAGGGTATTTTGGGTGGTTGCTAGGGTGTTGCTAGGCGGTTGCTAGGGTGTTCTGGGTGGTTGCTAGGGTGTTGCTAAGCGGTTGCTAGGGTATTTTGGGTGGTTGCTAGGCGGTTGCTAGGGTGTTCTGGGTGGTTGCTAAGGTATTTTGGGTGGTTGCTAGGCGGTTGCTAGGGTGTTCTGGGTGGTTGCTATGGTGTTGATAGGCGGTTGCTAAGGTATTTTGGGTGGTTGCTAGGATGTTGCTAGGCGGTTGCTAGGGTGTTCTGGGTGGTTGCTATGGTGTTGCTAGGCGGTTGCTAGGGTATTCTGGGTGGTTGCTAGGCGGTTGCTAGGCGGTTGCTAGGGTGTTCTGGGTGGTTGCTAGGCGGTTGCTATGGTATTTTGGGTGGTTGCTAGGGTGTTCTGGGTGGTTGCTAGGGTGTTCTGGGTGGTTGCTAGGCGGTTGCTAGGGTGTTTTAGTGGTTGCTATGGTGTTGCTAGGCGGTTGCTAGGGTGTTCTGGGTGGTTGCTAGGGTGTTGCTAGGCGGTTGCTAGGGTATTCTGGGTGGTTGCTAGGCGGTTGCTAGGGTGTTCTGGGTGGTTGCTATGCTGTTGCTAGACGGTTGCTAGGGTATTCTGGGTGGTTGCTAAGTGGTTGCTAGGGTGTTTTGGGTGGTTGCTAGGCGGTTGCTAGGGTGTTCTGGGTGGTTGCTATGGTGTTGCTAGGCAGTTGCTAAGGTATTCTGGGTGGTTGCTAGGCAGTTGCTAGGGTGTTCTGAGTGGTTGCTATGCTGTTGCTAAGGTATTCTGGGTGGTTGCTAGGCGGTTGCTAGGGTGTTCTGGGGGGTTGCTATGGTGTTTCTAGGCGGTTGCTAGGGTATTCTGGGTGGTTGCTAGGCGGTTGCTAGGGTGTTCTGGGTGGTTGCTATGGTGTTGCTAGGCGGTTGCTAGGGTGTTCTGGGTGGTTGCTATGATGTTGCTAGGCGGTTGCTAAGGTATTCTGGGCGGTTGCTAGGCAGTTGCTAGGGTGTTCTGGGCGGTTGCTATGGTGTTGCTAGGTGGTTGGTAGTTGTCACAGATGGTTACTATGGAGTTTTTATAGAGTCCTTAGCATGATCTTGGTATGATTTAGCACTTAACTAAATGATATTAGCATGTAGCTATTCACTGCTAGCATGTGTAGCATGTTGGAAGTGCTGTTTGCTAGCATGAGTCAAAAGAGCCAAACCTCATCTCTATACGATGTTCTGATACTGAGATATAGGTCTTGCAAAACGGTTGCTAGGGTACTCAAGTTTGGTTGCTATGGAGTTGCTTGGGAGCTTGAAGCTTTAAACTTGAGAAGTTTAAAGTGGTTTGAAGTTTAAAGTAGTTTACGAGTTTTGAGTTTACAAGTTTAAATGAGTTTAGAGTTTAAGTTTAAATGAGTTTAGTGTGTGTGTGTGTGTGTGTGTTCACACACACACACACACACACACACACACAATCAGAGCTTATGAGTTTAGAGTTTATAAGTGTATAAATTGATGAGTTTATAAGTGTTAGAGTTTTTGAGTTTAGAGTTTATAAGTTTTAAATGAGTTTAGAGTTTATAAGTTTTAATGAGTTTAGAGTTTATAAGTTTAAATGAGTTTAAGAGTTTAAGAGTTCAGAGTTTATTAATTTATGAGTTAAAGAGTTAATAAGTCTATGAATTCATGAGTTTATAAGTTAATTAGTTTATAAGTGTATGAGTTTAGAGTTTATTAGTTTAAATTAGTCTCATTGGCTAATATAGTATATAGAACGGCAGTTTGGTTTAGTCTTCAAGGTGTTTAGATTTGAATTTTCGTCGGTTGGTGAGTTTGAATGTAAATTTGAATTTTTTAGAACTCCCCAATGTAAGTCAATGGGAGTTTTTCCGAGTTTTGATCGGCATTTTTAGGAAAACCGTAAGTCCGATCAGTCTAAAAAGATATAGCAACTAACTTCAGATCAGTTTGAGTGTCTGAGCCGAGTTTGGAGTATGTAGTGTTAAAGCTCTAGGACGAGTTTGAGTCAACAGTTTTTAACAGAAGAATAATAATAATAATAAGTTTAAGTACAATATCAGTAAGTTGGCTCTCTCAAGCCAACTTAATAATAAGTTTAAGTACAATATCAGTAAGTTGGCTCTCTCAAGCCAACTTAATTATTTGAGGCCTTACAATAAAACAGTTATAGCAGCTTTGATCATCAATAAAATAAAAAGATTAATATCTGGCAGCTTGCAAATAAAAAATAAATAAAATATTGGTCTTTAACCAAGGCAACAGTACATTGTGTCTCATCACACAAGTGCAACATGTTTGGCTCACAGAATGTAAATCTATTTCATCCACAACTGAAAAGTGCTTAACAGGCATAAAACCTGACCAAGACGGCTTTGTCCCAACACAGGGAAATCCAAGGAAAGTATATATGTCCTTTACAGTGCACAGTGTGCATGGGTGAATGAACAACTTTTAAATGCTACAACTAACTGGTGCCGAACACTGACAGAACCACAGCAGAAAATCAAACTTCTCCTCCTCTCTGAAGCCACGACAAACTTTAGCAGCATCCTTAATCATTTTGAAACAGCCTTTTCTTGACTTTAATTATCTCATTGTAAACATAATACTTGACATCCTTCCAGGTGCGGTTCTTCAGTGCTGGGGACTCATGTGTGATGCACAACATGCAGGCTTCTTTCCCAGGCACTCGTCTCACAGCTATGAATTTGCCCATCCTTCTCTCCACGGCACTCTTTTCCTCCTCACTCTACGGTCTCTTGGTTACACTGGTTTTTGAGCATCTGAAAAAGGAGTGTTTCATTGAAGTTAAACGTCATATTTGCACAAATCTCTTACATTTAAGTCTCTCAGTGTCAAATATTGGACTAAACTTATTTGTATATGTAACCGTCAGAGTATTCGCTGTCCTGTTGAAGTTTGTCCCTCTGCAGCTACGGTAGTCTTCTGACGTCACCCAGCTAGCCGTGAGTGGCTAAACAACTCATTTGCGTCTAGGTCAGTTTCTATAAAACAGTCTGCACTGTTGGGCTTAGAGAGATTCTCTGGTGTTCAGATACATTTTGTTACTGCTTGGGTATGTGGTTTTCCTGTGCAACGAAGGTATGGTAAATGTTTATATGATGTAGCAAGCTAAGCATTTATATTGTATCTAATACTGGGCTATTGGAAAATAGGTGTTTGACTGATTGCCAGATGCTTCCGGGTAATCGTGCTGTGTATTACTGAAGGTATTATTTGTGCATTTTACTGATAATCATAACGTGGGTGTCATTGCTGGGACATGCATTTTAATGAGCACATTTACGCACAGGTCTTGGGCAAAGCACCTGCCAGGTAGCTGTACCGCAACTAAGCAGCAACATTAAGAAGGTAAATGTTTGTTTATTGTGTTACGGGTAGATCCAGTGTGTTAGGACTAAAAGCATTGAACACATGTAAAAGGAGTCTGATTGTGTTGCCCTGACGTAATGCATGACTGTGTTTTATTGTCAACTCTTAATATAAATGTATTTAATGAATATGCTGTGTGTAACAACTGTTATGTAGGATTGTGAAGACTGGCGCAAAGGGCTGTTTTTCCGCTGTGTCAGTTCGTATGTCTACATTGAGGTAAAAGAAAATAATGTTTTTATGAAATGTTTGCGATGCTACAGGACTATTTGTGCATTGTGTATATCAAGCACTAATTTTAATGATTTTGTGTCTGTAGACAGATTGCTCCTGCTGCTTTGCCTTGCCCAAATTAAGTTTTATATATATCTTTTGTTTTCTTTTTTTATTGTGGTTATTTTGCCGTAGCCTCCGTCTACATATCTGTCCGACTGATATGGTATTGGCTGTACTAGTGGTGTATAGTTTTACATTCTCTATCCACTCTGGTAGTGATAACTTTCTTGTCATTTTCTTCCTTTTTCTAGAGTACTAGAGTAGCTGCTCATAAGAGAGGTTCCTGGTTCCGTCCTCGCGCACTGCACCACGTATTGTAGTGGTAATCTGCACTTCACAATATTGATTGAATCATTGGCTTGTAGTGGTTGTGCCTGCCTGTGTGTGTGTGGGTGTGTGTGTGTGTGTGTGTGTGCACGTGATCGTGGGCTCCAGTATCCAGAGCACGGGCGGTGAACGTCACGCGTATCCCGGACAGGTAACCTGCCTTGACAGTGAATCAGTATTTTCTAGTTAAATTGTTAATCGTATTGTCTCTTGTAACAGCCAATACCAGGTCTAGTCTCTCGTTTTAATACTGTGCCTCCAGTATGACGGTGTGACTCTTGTATTATACTATTGTACAATAAAGTTTTGTTATTATTTTTATATTGAAAGCACGTCTCTGTCCAGTTCATCTTTGGTGTATTTCAACGAACCTGCTTGCCTTCGATTAGATAATTAGCAGTTAAGGTGCAAAGTATATCCTGGTGTGAGAGGCACCAGGTGGCGTAGTCAAGAACCTTTAAATCTAGATCTGGTCAAAGATACATCAGGTCACAAAGTGGCGTAGTCGGCAGGATCCTTGCACACAGAGACGTGTCTTTTTTTTCTTCTCTTTCTTTTTTCCTTTTTTTTTTGTCTATGTATATTTTGATTTTCAAGGCATAGAAAAAGGTTAAGGGCAAAGCAGCAGTGAGCACGGCGTGGGACTTAAAGGAGCAGTGGGAAGGCCACTGACTACCCCCCGCCTCTCCTGTAACGTGGGCATTACTCTGCTGCAGTAATGGATGAAGTTGAACAGCTGAGAGAACAGATCCGTCAGCTGCAGGCAGACAATGGCCGCCTGCAGCAGCAGCAACCACCGCCGCCTCAGCCGGACAATTCTGCCAACCCTGCTTCCCACGAACGGTTGATTTATCTTCCTAGGGAACGGAAGTGTCCTGTATTTCGGGGTAGGGTGGGTATTGACATTGTTGAGTGGGTGGAAGAGGTGGAGGTTTGTGCGCGTACTAGACATTTGGGTGCACTTGACAAAGCTTACTTTATGTTTGATCATCTGGATGGGGAGGCTAAAGATGAGATTCGCTATAGGCCAAGGGCAGATCGGGAAAACCCGGAAAGGATTGCAAATATTCTCAAAGAACTTTATGGGTGTTCCCAGTCTTATGTTGCCTTACAAGAAAGTTTTTTTTCTAGAAAACAATTAGACGGTGAATCTTTACAAGAATACTCACATGCTCTCTTTTCTTTGATGGATAAAGTTAAACAGGTCTCCCCTGACTCAGTACCCGAGTTTGACATGCTGCTCCGTGACCAGTTTGCAGAGCACGTTATTGACTCGGACCTCCGCAGGGAATTGAAGAGACTTGTCCGTCAGACCCCAGGGATGTCCATGCTGGAAGTGCGTGCTGCTGCCATCCGGTGGGAGTGTGAGGGCAGGCCCAGTGACTTCAATAGGGGTAGGAGTCATTCAGTTCCCTTTCTTTGTGCTCTGCAGTACTCCAAAACTCAGCCAGGCAGAGCCTCATCGCCCGTTAGTATGGCAAGTTCAGAAATGGCAGAGCTGCGGTCCATGTTGCTGAAGCAACAAGAACAGATCAACCACTTAACTAGTGCCTTAACTACTTTACAGGGAGTAGCTCGCCCAGCCTACCCCAGTCACCCCCCTCTAGTTAGTCGGCCGTCAACTGTCATTTGTAGGCGATGCTTAAAGCCTGGTCACTACGCTCGAGAGTGTAACAATGAGAGAGTAGTAGCTCCTAATCGCATCCCCCAGGCCCAAGCTCAGGCTAATGTTGTCTCAGTTTCTCAGTCGGAAAACTAGCTCCCTTCAGCGTGCAGAGCCACACGCTGAGAGGGGATGGTAGCGGCTCTCAGAATCAGGACACTTTTAGTCACCCTGTAACCTCCCTTGTCGCTCAGTGCCCGAAGGTAGCTGTGAGAGTAGGGGGAGTAGTTGTCAGTTGTCTTTTAGACACAGGGTCTATGGTATCTACCTTGGTGGAGAGTTTCTTTGTGCAACATTTCAAGGATAAACTTCAACAGTGTAATTGGTTGCAGCTTCGGGCTGCAAATGGTCTAGACATACCCTATATCGGGTATGCTGAGCTAACAGTTGAAGTATTAGGGAAGGTAATCCCCCAAAGAGGTTGGCTAGTGGTTAAAGATCCCCCAGGTCAGCCAGCCTCTCCACTTGTGCCGGGTGTGCTTGGAATGAATGTTATTCAAGAATGTTATGCTGAACTGTTTGGCCAACATGGTTCTTCTTTGTTTGATCTCCCACCGGTAGTTCATGCTTCACTCCCATGGCGGCACGCCTTGCAGCATTGTCATCGGGTCCAGCTCAGCTCTCTTCCACCCAAAACGGGTGTAGCTAAAGTTAGAGGTAGAAGGCCCATTCATATACCAGGAGGCACTGTAAAATTGGTGGCAGCCACCTGCTCCCCTCACTTTTGTGATGCTCCTGCTGTCCTGTTGGAACCGACTAGCGGCTCTTTACCTAGTGGTCTCCTAGTTTCGCCTGCGCTAGTGCGCGTAGAACAAGGTACAGCTTTTATCCCTGTAGTCAATGTGGGGTTTACACGTGCTATATTATACCCCCGCCAGTCACTAGGGTTGCTGGTTCACGCTACTGTTGAGGGCCTTCCTGTGGGCATTTCTGAAGACCAACCGGAAATAGAGGCTGTTGTGGCTAGCATGCAGGTTCCTAATGGGGAAGTCAGGCCTAAGTCAGTGAGGGAGCAGATACAGGCCCTTGATTTGTCAGTGCTAGTGGAGGCTGAGCAAGAACAGATAAGGGCATTCTTGTTAAAACATGAGTCAGTGTTCTCTGCTTTTGAGGGTGACCTTGGCTGTACTAATCTTATCTCTCATGATATACCTCTGCTAGATGACCAACCAGTTAGGCAACGTTACAGGCGTCTCCCCCCTTCTGATTATGATACTGTTAAGGCCCACCTGCGACAGTTACTAGACAGCCAGGTCATACGAGAAAGTAGTAGCCCCTATGCCTCTCCCATTGTGATTGTGCGGAAGAAATGTGGTGGCCTGCGTATGTGTGTTGATTACAGACAGCTCAACAGCAGGACCAGAAAGGATGCCTTCCCCCTCGCCCGCATCGAGGAGTCTTTGGATGCACTATCGGGGACTCAGTGGTTCTCCACGCTGGACCTGGCTAGCGGGTATAACCAGGTACCTGTGACCGAACAAGACCGTCCAAAGACTGCCTTTTGTACGCCTTTTGGGTTATTTGAATTTAACCGCATGGCCTTTGGACTGTGTAACGCTCCAAGCACTTTTCAACGACTGATGGAGAGAATGTTTGGAGCGCAGCATTGCCAGTCCCTTTTACTATATCTGGACGATATAATTGTTTTTTCTTCTAGTGTCGAAGATCATATACACCGTCTGGATCTAGTGTTGAGCCGTCTACGGAAAGAAGGTCTGAAAGCAAAGCTGGAGAAATGCTGTTTTTTCCAGAAGGAAGTCCAGTATCTGGGCCACCTTGTCTCCCGCGAAGGTGTATCCACTGACCCAGCCAAGGTGTCCGCAGTGGCTAAGTGGCCCCGTCCCACCACCGTGTCCGACTTGAGGTCTTTCCTTGGTTTTGCGGGTTATTACAGGCGATTTGTGGAGGGCTTTTCCAAGCTGGCAGCTCCTTTAAACCGCCTGGGGGCAGAGCTTGGCGGTACTAAGACCCGGAAGGGCCAAGGGCCACGGCTTGATGGAGTGTGGACAGATGTCTGTGAGAACAGCTTCCAGGCCTTGAAGCAGAGGTTGGTGAGTGCCCCCACTTTGGCGTTCGCTGATTTTAACTTACCTTTTATTCTGGAGGTGGATGCTAGCCACATTGGTCTCGGAGCAGTTCTCTCGCAGGAGCAGCAAGGAAAGATCCGGCCAATCGCCTATGCTAGTCGTAGTCTCAGTCCATCAGAAAAGAACTACAGTTCGATGAAGCTGGAGTTCCTTGGAATGAAGTGGGCCATGACCGACAAGTTTCGGGAATATCTGTGGGGCCAACAATGCACTGTTTGGACGGACAATAATCCCCTGAGCCATCTGGGGACTGCCAAGCTGGGAGCGACTGAACAGCGGTGGGAGGCCGAGCTTGCTGCTTTCAATTACATCATCCGTTATAGGCCTGGTCGTACTAACAGGAATGCAGATGCCCTCTCCCGACAACCTGCAGCACCACTGGGACAGACCACAGAGTCCTCCACACTAGGGACAGCTATACCAGTTCTTGTACAACAAACGACCAGATGTCAAGATCAACCACTGGCAATCCAGATGGCTGTCTCGGCCTTCCCCTCCCGCACCCTCGAGGAGTTAAGAAGGTTACAAGCAGCAGACCCCACTATCGGGGCCTTTCTGCCATTTTGGTTGGCACAGGGTCTGCCCGACCCGACAGTGCGTAGGAAATTGCCGGGCCCTATCCGTGTGCTGCTGCAACAATGGGACCGTGTTGTGGGAGCCGATGGACTGCTCTACCGCCGAACATTCCGTCCAGATGGGGGTGAAGAGGTGCGTCAGCTCTTGTTGCCTGCATGCCTAAAGGAGGAAGTCCTACAGCAGCTCCACAACGACCATGGCCACCAGGGAGTTGAACGTACCACAGAGCTGATAAGATTGCGGTGCTATTGGCCAGGAATGGGGGAAGATATAAAGCAGTGGTGTCAGAACTGCGAGCGGTGTACCCTTGCGAAGTCTTCGCAACTCCGACCCCATGCACCCATGGGGCACCTCCTGGCATCTCGTCCAAACCAGAAATTGGCTGTGGATTTCACCTTCCTGGAGCCTGCAATGGATGGTAGAGAGCAAGTGTTGATCATGACGGATGTTTTTACTAAATTCACACAGGCCGTGCCCACTAGGGACCAGAAGGCAACAACTGTGGCCAATGTGCTCATCCGGGAGTGGTTCTTTCGTTTTGGGGTCCCAGCTCGCCTACATTCTGATCAGGGACGCAGCTTTGAGAATGCCATCATCTACCAGTTGTGTGCCCTGTACGGTATCCAGAAGACCCGGACCACCCCTTACCACCCTCAGGGCAACGGCCAGTGTGAGCGTTTCAACCGCACGATGCACGATCTGCTCCGTACTCTGCCCATGGATTTGAAGCGCCGCTGGCCAGAGCACCTACCCCAATTAGTGTTTAGTTACAACACTGCTGTTCATCAGACAACTGGCGACTCACCGTATTACCTTATGTTCGGGCAAGACCCCCAGTTACCGGTGGACTTCCTGCTTGGCAGGGTACAAGAGCCTGGACACGGGCATGTGTGTGAATGGGTCCAAGAGCACCAGCGGCGCCTTAATGTGGCCTTCCAGAATGCCAAGGAGCGTATGCAAGCTGCTGCTTCCAAGAGAAAAGAACGGCATGACCAGAAAATCCGGAGTGAGCCACTGGTAGAAGGACAGCACGTCTACATCAGAGACCATACAACGAGGGGCCGTTCGAAGATCCAAGATGCCTGGGGCGCCACAATACATCAGGTCATCCGTGCACCCCCACTTGGTGGGGTGGTATATTCCGTGGCCCCAACACAGGACCTAAGCAAAGTACGACAAGTACATCGAACCATGCTAAAGCCTGCCCACTTGGATCAGGACCCACAAACACCCAACAGGCCGGTGGAACTGCAGGGGGAAACAAGCCAGTCAGCAGATGGTGACACCCCTGGCCGATGGGTTCTTGTCCGCTCTCGGGAAGAGGTTCCACCTATCCAGCTTGCCACCACTCTTCCAGTGGATGCCCCCAGGCTGGCTTTGCCCGATTCCCCACATGTCGCCCCCATCACGGACGAGACACTAGCTGGCTCAGTGGCACCCCGGAGAACAGCTCGGACTACTGCAGGAAGACACGCCAACCTACACCACCTCCCAGTGCCAGTGGTGAGTAGGGCAGATGGGGCTACTAACTCTCAAGTACTTGGGTCTAGCGGTAAAGTGACAACGGTTTTCCGTCCTTGGTATTAGGTTACCCCCTTGCATTTTGTTTATCTTGTATTCTTTTTATTAAAGAAAGGCAGAGTTATGACCTATTGAGCTTATCGGCGGGACGCCGATAACAAATCGGGGGGGTAGAGTGTAACCGTCAGAGTATTCGCTGTCCTGTTGAAGTTTGTCCCTCTGCAGCTACGGTAGTCTTCTGACGTCACCCAGCTAGCCGTGAGTGGCAAAACAACTCATTTGCGTCTAGGTCAGTTTCTATAAAACAGTCTGCACTGTTGGGCTTAGAGAGATTCTCTGGTGTTCAGATACATTTTGTTACTGCTTGGGTATGTGGTTTTCCTGTGCAACGAAGGTATGGTAAATGTTTATATGATGTAGCAAGCTAAGCATTTATATTGTATCTAATACTGGGCTATTGGAAAATAGGTGTTTGACTGATTGCCAGATGCTTCCGGGTAATCGTGCTGTGTATTACTGAAGGTATTATTTGTGCATTTTACTGATAATCATAACGTGGGTGTCATTGCTGGGACATGCATTTTAATGAGCACATTTACGCACAGGTCTTGGGCAAAGCACCTGCCAGGTAGCTGTACCGCAACTAAGCAGCAACATTAAGAAGGTAAATGTTTGTTTATTGTGTTACGGGTAGATCCAGTGTGTTAGGACTAAAAGCATTGAACACATGTAAAAGGAGTCTGATTGTGTTGCCCTGACGTAATGCATGACTGTGTTTTATTGTCAACTCTTAATATAAATGTATTTAATGAATATGCTGTGTGTAACAACTGTTATGTAGGATTGTGAAGACTGGCGCAAAGGGCTGTTTTTCCGCTGTGTCAGTTCGTATGTCTACATTGAGGTAAAAGAAAATAATGTTTTTATGAAATGTTTGCGATGCTACATGACTATTTGTGCATTGTGTATATCAAGCACTAATTTGAATGATTTTGTGTCTGTAGACAGATTGCTCCTGCTGCTTTGCCTTGCCCAAATTAAGTTTTATATATATCTTTTGTTTTCTTTTTTTATTGTGGTTATTTTGCCGTAGCCTCCGTCTACATATCTGTCCGACTGATATGGTATTGGCTGTACTAGTGGTGTATAGTTTTACATTCTCTATCCACTCTGGTAGTGATAACTTTCTTGTCATTTTCTTCCTTTTTCTAGAGTACTAGAGTAGCTGCTCATAAGAGAGGTTCCTGGTTCCATCCTCGCGCACTGCATCACGTATTGTAGTGGTAATCTGCACTTCACAATATTGATTGAATCATTGGCTTGTAGTGGTTGTGCCTGCCTGTGTGTGTGTGGGTGTGTGTGTGTGTGTGTGTGTGTGCACGTGATCGTGGGCTCCAGTATCCAGAGCACGGGCGGTGAAAGTCACGCGTATCCCGGACAGGTAACCTGCCTTGACAGTGAATCAGTATTTTCTAGTTAAATTGTTAATCGTATTGTCTCTTGTAACAGCCAATACCAGGTCTAGTCTCTCGTTTTAATACTGTGCCTCCAGTATGACGGTGTGACTCTTGTATTATACTATTGTACAATAAAGTTTTGTTATTATTTTTATATTGAAAGCACGTCTCTGTCCAGTTCATCTTTGGTGTATTTCAACGAACCTGCTTGCCTTCGATTAGATAATTAGCAGTTAAGGTGCAAAGTATATCCTGGTGTGAGAGGCACCAGGTGGCGTAGTCAAGAACCTTTAAATCTAGATCTGGTCAAAGATACATCAGGTCACATATACACCCCTGTAGAAACATTATGATGTCCAGGGTCTAAATTATTTGTAACTGAAATCAGGCTAACTTTGATGATAACAGTATCAAAGAAATCTGTCATGAGGTATTCTTTCATTGATTATACATGTTCCAAATATAAAATGCTAAGGCTAATATGAATAGGTATTTTTAGTTTACAAACCAAAATGTGTTAAATTGTGCGTAAACTGTGCTGTTATAGCTGACGCATCCAAAGCCCTAGCCATCATCTCTAATTAATAATAAGAAAACAGGCATATTTTGCAGTCTTAAATGTGCAACAGAAGAAAATATTACCAGTTACTCCACTTTACCTCCATATTTAACCTCTTAACCCCTGCCTTAACCGAGCACATTTTCTCCAGTTCAATATTACCCAAATCTAAAAGCTTCTCGACCAGAGCTTACAGCCTATATGGGACAGGGTTAACGCCTCATTTGAAAGCTAAGGCCTACAAAACTAACTACAAAATTTTTGTTGCCATGTTTTTGTCACATTTTTGAAGCTTTTATGTCGTGTGTTTCGTAGTTTGTGAGTCATACTGTATCTTTGTCACCTTTTTGTCACTCTTTTGTGGCTTTTCCATCACTCTTTAGTTGTGATTTTTGTGTGTTTTCATCCTCTTTTTTGTTGCTTTTAGACTTAGGTAAAGCCAAACTGGTGAAAATGTGCTCGGTTCAGGTGGGGGTTAAGAAACAAACTAGGAAATGTTTAGCTGTTTCAATCCCTTGGAGCCAGAACTAAGCAAAGGTAAAGAGAAAAATAGACAACAGCACACTAGATGGCTTTCAAACGTGGCCATAGTCCTATGTCTTGTTGATTTCTTAGTGAAATATACTCTGCTTCTGTAGTGATGAGTGTCAGCGGCTGGTAAATACACTTGCGTGATTGTCACGTGGAACGGCTCTCTCGGTTGCCTAGGTAACTTAATATCACTCCGCCGCTGCTGTAGACTGTGCTAATAAATACAGGGAACAAACTATTGCAATGCGATGAAAGGGTAGTTTGATTTCTAACATTATTCTCTCAACAGACATTTACATCGATAGTCTGGCGTTATAATTTATTTGATTTTGGTGTACTGTGGAGTGGGTAAAACTGTCTTTAATGGCAGGCTAGCAGATACCGTTGACTCGCGCTAGCCTAGCACCGGCGAACTATGCAACTGGAAGGACTGGATGAACATTTTTGAAAACTGTCTCCATTGATAAATAACACACAGGCTAACTTGGAAATGAGGTCCGATGTCCAAAGTCCTGAACCACCCCTTTAACTAAAGTAATCATACCATCAGTGCCTTTGCGTCTCTTTCTGTGTGGTTTAATCTTGGACGGCTGGTCTAGCGTGCTTTCCTCTCCGTCTCCATCAGCTCCATCAAACTCTGAAGACAAAGACACATAATAAACTTCATTAAAATGTTGAGTTCCAACCTAAAAGCTCCGGACAGGGGCAGAATAAAAAAAAAAAAAACATTTAGAATAACATCTGAAAACTTTATTCACAAAGAGCAGTGAGCAGGACCAAGTCTAAACCTGGACTAAACCCAGTATTGTTTAAGTACTGGTACAAATTAAAATGAATAAAGTTATCTAAAGTAATCATACCATCAGTGCCTTTGGGTCTCTTTCTGTGTGGTTTAATCTTGGACGGCTGGTCTAGCGTCCTCTCTGTCAGAGTGTTCAGACACTGAAGACAAATACATATTCATGTTACTTATGTGGAGTGCCCACTTTAAACATTATCTTAAAGTTGTTGCACTTAATGGAAGAAGTATATTAATCCACTTATAGTTTATACAGTGCCTATGTTGTGTTATGTGTTACAGTTAACTAGTATTGCAGACAGTTACAACATAGACGCTGTTACATACTGGCGCTCCTCTTCGCTCCTTGATTGAATCTCTGTTTGGGCTGTAAAAAAAAAAAGAAAAATAAGTAGTTAGAAGTCATATGATGCTTATAGAGACATGATTATTTTTTTATTTTTTTTAACAGTGCAGACCATAGACTGCTGAATCCAGGGTCTGAAGATTGTTTCCTTTAAGTGCTTCGGCTCCACCTTCCACTGCAAATAGAAGCTTGCCAACTTTAGCTACTTGGAAGGTTTTATCAGTCTGTCTGTAGTAGGCTAGTTACAGTGTACTCTGATGTCATGTCCCATAAACTTCGCTACCTGCTCAAGCTCTTGGTTGGAGAGGTCCAGCAGCTGGCACAATGTTGCCACATGCTTTCGCAAGTTGGTGGATCTGAGCAGTTGTGGATTATCCACTTTACATTCAATTGAAAATTTTCTCAAACAGTCACAGCCACGAATATTTGTTTTGGTGCCAATGTTTGCAAACAAAAATGGATTGTCCTTAAGAACTCCAACTTTGTCCCTGAGCTCAATCATGAAATCGATGGAAGCTTTAGTGCGGTCAAGAAACAGAACAGGTATTTTCCGACCTCTTTTTCCTCTTGTTACCATCCTAGTTAGCCTGTGACTCAACATTTTCTCCACAGGAGACAGCGTCTCATAAATGTCCTTGTTGACTTGGCCAGAGTCAGCTTTCAGGAACATCTAGTGTTATCCTTGATGCTTCTCCCTCTCGTTTCTTGTTGAACACTATGACTTGAGCCAGAAGACTTTCACTGAGTCTTCTGTATGCAGCCACTGTTACGGTCTGTTTAAGATCAGCCTTTGCTTTATCTTCTATAGCCCTCAGATGATTCTGCAGCGCAAGAATGTCTTTAGTTAAAGGAACACTTTCATCTTTGGTCCATTTGTTTTGTTCCATGGAACTGTGGGCATTTGTTGCAACATAGTTTGACCACATTTTGTCGAGAAGCTCCTTAAACTTCTTTTTTTCAGCAACAGCATCTGACACCATCATACAATGAGCGATCCAGGTCTCAGTTGCTGCTTTGAGTGAAAAGCCTATTTTCACTGCAGTTGAAGGTTTTCCATACTCTGTCTTGTCTGAGTTGAAGTGTGACACTTTTCTAGCTGCTGCTATTGCCAGGTTAAATTTGGTTGGATCACATAAGTCTTTGAGTCCTACAATGTTTTGGTTAATTTTCTTAGCTGCCAAGACAAAGCGACCCAGTTCCCTCAATTTCTGTGCAATATAGCGATGTTGAGATTGCTCACGTCCTTTTCAAGCAAAACTCAGTAATAATAATAATAATTAGATTGTTACTTATATACTATATGAAGATATGTTTACTCACATCATAATAAATAACTAAAGTGTGTGAAAGGTTTGATATTGTGTAGTTTGTGATCCTCCATCAGCAGCTGCAGTTTCTCTCAGCTGTATCAGTGCAGTCACTGTGACGTCTGACTGACAGAGGTTTTTGTACGACTCTTTATCACTGTGTGAACACATAGCTACCACTGATATAGTGTTCACTCTGACAGTAATAATCTCCTGTATCTTCAGTCTGGACTCCACTGATGGTCAGAGTAAAATCACTGCCAGATCCACTGCCACTGAATCTAGATGGAGTTCCAGTATTACGGCTGTTTACTCTATAAATCAGGAGTTTAGGAGCTTCTCCAGGTTTCTGTGAGTACCAGGACAGACAGGGTGGACTACAGCTTGTTAAAGGAGTGCTGGCGCTGCATCTCATCACAACATTCTCTCCTGATGAAACTGTATGAACTACAGGAGTTTGAGTTACTGTGATCTGTCCTCTGGAGCCTGGAAGAGAAACACATAAAGACAATATAAAAACAATGTGTCATATTAGAAAAAGAAATAGATGTTCAATATGAATATGTATAAAATATGAACCAACTTTATTAATGTAGTTATAAGCATGTCAGTGTCTTATTGTATACCTGATATACAGAGCAATATCCAGATGAAGATGTTGATTGTGTTCATTGCTGTAGTTTAGTCTTGTGTGATGATGAAGATTGTGTTCTGCTCTCAGTCATGAAGTGTTAAACTCACAGCACTATAAACACTCTCAGAGCACTGAAGCATGTGCTGACAATGCAAAGTGACTCTCTCTATTTAAATCATTATCCTGAAGACTGTAGATCAGTCACAAACACATTTTCGGTTACACTTTACAATAAGGTTCATTAGTTAACATTAGTTAATTACATCAGTTAGCATGAACTAATAATGAAATGAAAGCTTTAGCGTACGTTCTGCTAGGAAGACTCAATTGTTACGTCCTTTATTACCTTCTCATCTATCCAATCATGTTCTAATACGTGTAGTATAAAAGATCAGTACTTAAACATGTCTGAGTTCGCAGATGCTGATGCTTTCATTCATTCATTCGCAAAAAACGACGCCGGCATTCACTCAGCCACGTCTCGATTGCAAACATAATGACACAAAATCATATCGTGATTCACAAAAATCACAAAATCGAGAGCGATCATGTGTAGGAAACCAGCACGTAGCGGTTATAAAAACAGCAACTTATGAGAGACGATCTCCTCACACTGGTTCAAGTTCAAGTATCACTTCCAAGTCAGGTTCCAAGTTTCGGTACGCACTAAGTTCCACCAGCCACTGTTAACATATCCCCTCTACTATGACATACCTGCCAACCTTGAAGAATAGAGTACAACCCCACCCCCCCACCAGGACTTTTACCAAGAGGTAAGTTAGCTTGACTTTTGATAAACGTCTTTGTGTCATGTCCAATTGACAGCTCATCATCGGGCAGCTGGTGTTCACTGGATTTGTACAGAGTGGGTTGGCATCCTCTCTTTACTTCTTCCATCATTTCCACAACACACTCAGGTTTGCAGAAGGCCAAAAGCATTTTTTTTGCAACAAAAAGCATTTTTTTTGCAACTGTAGCTCCAATATCTGCAGCAATATGGGCACTCATGGCTCTTCTTTCTGCAGGTTCTGATTTGCGGTTTAAAATAAAGGTATAGCTCTCTTTAAAAAAAGAGCATACAGCTTGGACTGTGGGTCAGTCAGGAAAGCAGACACCCTCTGTGGTTTTGTGACCTGTTTTTTTTCTATCTTCTTTTACTTTTCTGTTTTCTTATTGGACAGATCCCTCTGTTTTTTGCCCATTTCTTTTTTTTGGAAAAACAAATTGGTTTAGGTCAAACCCCTTGGGTGGTTGAGCTGACTGCTGTGGAGTGCTTGGTGCTGTCTGCAGCTGTTTTGGTGTTGGTCCTGCCTGTTGTTGTGTAGAGCTTGGTCCGGTCTTGGACTTTCTCTGGTGGACTTTGGTCTTCAAAAAGCTGGAGGACAAAGTGTTTGAGACAGCAAGCTTACCTGAGGTAGGTGTGAGAGTTGAGGGTTTAGGGGCAGCTGGGCTCTTCAGAGAGGAATGAGCTGAGGATGTGAGTGGTTTAGCTGCCTTCTTCCCTGCTGCCTCTTCAGCAAAAAACAGAGTCAGAGGTTCCCACTGCTGGAGGAGTCGATTGACACATTTGCCAAGAGCCACCCATCTGGTTGAGGATAATTTCAAAATCTTCCCCACATCAGTGTTGCATAGCATTTGTAGGTCACTCAGCAAAGCTTTTCTCTTGCTACTCTTGTCAAGGTAGTAGGAGATCAAGATGAGCATGTCTTCAATGTCAATACATAGACTTCTTGAAGCCTTTTCCGCAGCTAAATGCATTCGGTGGCATGCACAGCCGACCATGTAAATGTGGGGATTCTGTGACTTAATGAATGCTACGACACCTTTTCTTAACCCCTGTGTGGCGAAAGAGCGGTATTACAGGTAGAAAGAATTTCGACTACGCCACCCGGGGAATTTCGCCTTGGGAAATTATGGACAACACTCAAGTTTTTATTACTAGGTCACTCAGGTTCGATTCTCTAATAAAGGTAGGCAGAGACGTGGATATGAAAATGTACAAAAGTTTTATTAATACAGAGTTTAATTTAAAGCAGCATGATAATCACGTTAAAAAGGCAACCTGGAGCTGTTTTGAGTTACAAACACATTCAAGTAAACAAAAAAACACATTTGAATAAACACACACACACTTTCTGTACTAATACACTAGTTACAAAGACACAACAAAAAGACACACAGACTAACAGGGCTGAGATAAACCACGGGAGGAGGAATCACTAAACTTAATTCGCCGAAAGCACACTCACACACACACAGCAAAGACTTCAAAAGTGTCACGGAAAACATTCGGGGAAAGCACCACCACCACAAGAGATCCTCCACCCGTGGAACCTCAGCACCTGAAAGAAAAATCACAAAAAAAAAAAAAAATAACCAAACTTCAAAATACTAACTGCAATAAAGCCCAGTTGGATGATGTTTAAGGTACAGTCATGAGCAGATAGTAATCAATTAGCAGACAATCACAAATAACATACAAAGGTGTAAGCAAAGACCATAAATAACTCAATTCCCGCAATGAGCTCTCAAGCAGATAGTTTGGTGTTCCGTTTTTGACACTAATAAGTGTCAGGCTCAAAAGTTCAATAAACAAAGAAACATTAAATCAACAACTCATCAATAAATCCAGACAGCAACGATCCCCTTCATCAGTGGGGTGACGATCTTCTCACAGATGGCAACAAATTTGTATTGCACACGGTAGCGACAGCAGAGCAGGAAAATACAATACTCTTAATCCGGCAGCAAGGAATCGACGGGGCTATAATAGCTTTTTATAGCACCAGCAGGAAAAACAAATCGCCGGGACGAGAGGGAAAACCCTAAGCCAAATACAAAGAAACACTAAGATTTATGCCTCAATTGCTAAATTTTCAGCTCGTAACTACAGTTATATGCACAATAACACTTACCGGAGGTAGACGATGCATTCGCACAATGTGCTTGTCCTTTCACAGGCACGGATACTCAAAAAGTTATGCACTCTGCTGTTCAGCTGGACTACAGGGACACTGCACATAACTCAACACAATCAGCCGATCCTAAACCCCCAAATAAAAACAAACAATACGCTTTCTACCAACAGTTCACACATACCTGAAAGGCGAGCAGCAAGAGCCCCCACCGCGACAAGCCGAGGGAAACCGGAGAAGAAAAACAGGCTAAACACAACACTAATAATTAGTCACGTACATACAAGAAACTAAAAACAGAAGTTGCTATATGCTAACGCACATACCTACAGCCACTGTAAACAACGGACGGAGGCGGAGTCGAACGTGACGCATCCCAGGCTACAGCCAACCAGCTCTTAAATAGGAGGGAATCCCTGCTGATAGGTGCTCACTAATGTCAATCATCTCATTCATTCGGTTACACCTGCATGACAGAGGCATTGTCAGCAGAAAAGCTTACACAATTGCCCCATGGTATTTTCCTTTTGTTTAGTTCCTGGTCAATGAGATTGTATATCCCTTCGCCAGTAGACTCTCTACACTCAACAATTTGCAGGAGTACTACAACTATTTTTCCAACACTGGGATCATAGACACGGACAACCAAAGGATAAAGCTTGACATCATCCATGTCTGTGCTACCATCGGTTGCAATGCTGAATGGGGAACGGCACATAAGGTCACTGATGACCTGTTCATCATTTGAGGAAAGTGTGTTCAGTATAGCTGCTGTCTTGGTTTGGGCACAGCCGTACTGCTGGGCAATTTGACTATCTGGAAATATCTTCTTAAATAATGGTCCAGCATGGTCAGCTATAGACACTGGCACATTGTGCTCAGCAATAAAGTTTGAGAAAAGTGATTCTGCCCTGATGGTCCGTAGATCTTGATCTCCAAAAACTTTGTGGTGATCTTAGGGAATGAGGCCATGGCACTTTCCAGTTTCTTGTGCTTTGTTCCTTCCACATGGCGTCTGCAATCTGAAAATGTAGGTGGAGAGGAGGGGGATTATGATAGGCTACAATGAGTAGGTCATATTCCTGCATGTTGTTACAAATATTATGAACGTTACACATCACACTCACACACACACATCAACATGCAAAATTCATTCAAAGGATACATGTAATTTCATTCAAATACATTATTTGGCTCATCACTAGTACTTCCTAGATTACAATAAATTATTATTACTGTGTAGAGGAATGGAGTGGATGAATGGCTGTACATGTATTGAAACTACACAAATGTCTTATATCCTGTCCAATATTTTGTGCCCATATTTTTGTTAGTCTAATCAATAGGAGACGGAGTGAGCTAATAAATAGGCCTAAGTACTAATGTGTTAAAGATGAGAGTGAGACCAGGTTAACACTTAGCCTTCTGAATTACACTGCGCAAACCAAATGTAATACTACCCACCGGATGAAGAAGGGTTGGCTCTCCACATAAAATAATATATTTATTTAATTTTATTTTATTTTTCATGTTCATATTTATGAGGGAAAAACAATGTTAGGGGCGTGACAGTTCTCCGTTACGGACGTGAGCGCTCTGAAAGCGGCACTAAAAGACTGCTTTACAACTTTCACAGAGACCTCAAATAGAAAGCACAAAGCTTTTCTTTAAAGTGAATTTCATTTTGTATAAATTGTAACTTAATTTTAATCAATGTTTCATCAACCAATTGCCTGGATTTAGGCTGGATAAATAAGAAGTAAATATAGCAGGCAATATAATCAGGACACGGAGGCGCTAGCGCGTGAACTGGAGCTCGTCTCATAAATGATCCGAAACACAGCGTATAAGCTACCTCACAGACCTGAGAAATATATCTATAGAAAGCTTGAAATTTCTTCTTTTAAACAGAACAATTCAAAAAGAAAGAAAACAGACTGCTCTCTGCTTATGTAATCCGTATCAAATGTGTATTTCTCTCTGGTGCGTTCACTAATGCGAAGATCTTGAGTCAGCATCGTCAACTTCATCTTTGCAGCCGACACTGATACAGAAAACACTTGTTTATTAATAAACAATTAAAAATGTCTCCTTGCTATATTTGACATTATACATAATCATTACTTTTGCTGGTTCTTAGTGACAGTTTTTAGGTGCTTTATTGGCAGCACCACCCTTACATGTTACATGAACGCGTGAACTGAATTGAGCTCGTCACAGCTGAACTGCCTGTTATGATGTCAAGGTCATTTTTAATGTTCATAAATTCAATTAGGCTAAAATAGCCTAACTGTTACCTTTATCTTACGTTAATCAGCACCTGGCCTGTCTAAAACCTTCTAGATTTCTAGCCATTCCACCACTTTTCTAACTGCCAACTAATTTCACCAACTAATGGGAAGGATGGTGGGTGTGATAAGCTAGCCTATTGACACTATGACACTATGAACGTTTTTTTTTTCCTCATCATCCTTTTATTTTTAATATAATTATGTTTCTGGGGGTGGGGAGTATTTGTGTGTGAGACTGTATTCGTTACCTGTTGCCCCTTGGTGACTGATGTCGACGTCTGTCTTGCAGACGGTGCAGAACGCATGATGAGGTAGCCTGGACATCTCTCCCGTTAGCAGTCTAAAAATCTTTGTGGTTTCCGAACCTTTTTTTGTGGCGGGTCAGCCATGGCGTGAAAGCCTAGGTATCTTATCCGGCCAGTCTGGCTGCGGATATAAGAATTCAGCGTGAAGCAAGTGGATAGGAGGGGCAGGTGGGTGGCGGGTTAAAATGCAGCGCTCTGATTGGCCAAAAGCTTTTCACTCCATTTACACGCTGTGGTTCAGCGGCAGAATCAACGTCAGGAAACGAGGATGCACAAATAAAAATTGAGAAGCACCCTGTGTGAGGTGAAAGGACACAAGCTGTTGAAGCTCCGCCCTCTGTGCCGGGAGCAGCAGCTCATTTGTATTTAAAGGGGCACACACAAAAACTGTGCATTTTTGCTCACCCTCAAAAAGTGACAACTTTAACATTCTATATAAAAATATCTGTGGGGAATTTTGAGCTAAAACTTCACATACACACTCTGGAGACATCAGATACTTATTTTACATCTTGTGAAAAGGGTATTATACCACCCCTTTTAAAAATACCTAATTTCTCTCCAAAATGGTACTAGTTTTAGTGTTTTGATAAATGAGAATCACTAATATTATCATATTACCTCACCTAATGCACTGGAAAAGGCTAAGATAGTGAGCTAACACTAATTACACTGTAATTCCATGCCATTAAAAATGTTACAAATTAAACGTAAATGCAAATTGTTCTAGAAGGGAGACATCATCCCTTACATTTTACACGGCTACATTTACTCGCATTGTAATGCTGATATAACTTCTAGTAAGGGAAATTGTGCATTAATTAGGGAAGTTATTAGGGCTGTTTTCGACTAAGGATTTTCATAGTCGAATCTGATTCGTTAGATTTTGCCGTAGTCGACTGATAGTCGAACCTTTTTTTTTTTTCTTTTTTTTTTTTTAGATAGCAGCTAGATTTTTTCCATTTCAAACAAAAGAGCTAAAAAACACATATATATCACACACATTTCAGAAACATGAGGAGCAATATGAGAGAGAAATTTGGTGATGGTTGTTTAGGTACATTAAATCACGCAAAGCTTTTTAACGCACATGAGAACCGTGTGGAGTCAACTCACAGCCGCTCCGCTGCCCTGCTGAAAATGTGAAGCAGAAACGCTTAATATCAGATAACGTCCATAATAATTGGACTCTGGGTTCGATTTTTTTACCATTTTCAGTGGTTATGAGGAGCAATATGAGAGGGAAATTTGGTAATCGTTGTTTAGGTACATTAAACAACGTAAAGCTTTTTAACGCACATGAGAACCGTGTGGAGTCAGCTTTTTAACGCACATGAGAACCGTGTGGAGTCAACTCACAGCCGCTCCGCAGCCCTGCTGAAAATGTGAAGCAGAAACGCTTAATATCAGATAACGTCCATAATAATTGGACTCTGGGTTCGATTTTTTTTTATCATTTTAAGTGGTTATGTGGAGCAACATGAGAGGGGAATTTGGTAATCATTGTATAGGTACATTAAACCATGTAAAGCTTTTTAACGCACATGAGAACCGTGTGGAGTCAACTCACAGCCGCTCCGCAGCCCTGCTGAAAATGTGAAGCAGATTTTTGAATACATTTTTATTTATTTACATTAGTAAGCTACAGGACATCGTCTTTTAAAACATGACCTGAAAAAATAAAATAAAAATGGTACCCAGCCCTTCTGAAAATGCGAATGCGTCTCTGTCCCCAGCACATTTCAAACCAAACTGACGCCCATGTATTCGACTATGAGGTTCATAGTCGAATCAGACCTCTCCGAATCGAATCGTCGAATCCTCGACTATTAGAAGTCAGCCCTAGAAGTTATATCCGGGGAAATTTACAAAAGAAACAAACACATACACGCACACAAACAAATGCATGACTCTTTGTAGTCTCGGCGAAGCGGTTTTATCAGCAGCATCCAGAAAAATTAAATAAAACAATTAACTTGAAAAATGTTTTTGCGCAAATGCACTTGCTAAATGAAGGCAGAATGTATGAAATTGATCAATCTATAAACTTTTCTATTAACGAGCTGTAGTCACGCACTGTCAGAAATGCAGTTCAATGGCAGTTCTAAGGCCATAGAAAAAAAAAAGTTAACGCCACAGTGCACTGTATACCGAATCGGGCTGCATGAAGAGCACGAGGGAGAGACGCAGCAGTGCACATATCTCTACGTGCATCTCTCTATATGTGAAGTAAATGCATGGAGTGAGAATTTACCGCATTATGAACTCGGCACTTCAGGGAGTTAACACAGTACGCAATACCCCAACCTCACACAAAATGTTAGGCCCTGTAGATAGGCCAGCCTATATAAATATCATAGTATGCAAAAATGTGAAATGTACCTTAGCATATTAGAGGAAGAAGCTGATATCTGGATTGAATTGATGCTTGAAGAATGCACTTCCACAGCAGCCACTGCAAGAAATGTTTGAACTGATGACAGTGTTGATTTAAAAATCTTGCTTTCCCCTGTTGTTTAATTTCATGGAAACAGACACCAGTGATTTTGCCAAGAGATCTCTTATTTATTTATAAGACATATAAGACATAGGAGAGACAATGGACTGATCTAAGGTCTTGATTCAGCTTCTCAGTCATCTTCTCTGCCTTTCGGACAAAGGGCTCAGTCTTTATACTTCCAACCATAAAAAAACTACATCTCCATAGGAACACATGCATTACCAGATGAACATATGGTTTCCATTAACGTTGGAATGTATATCCTTATGCTATGCTTGGTGAAAACACACTGCATATACATTTCAATCTCTCCAGCACACACTCAAAGTCCAAAGTCTTTCCCACATCTGCACAAAATACAATGAGTACAAATGATTATGAATGTATATAAAAAGTAATAAAAAAATACTACTGATTATGAATATTAATAAAAAGTAATAATAATACTAAAAAACAACAGTAAATGATGGAATTTGAGTCTTCAACAGGAACTGAGGTCCATTTTGAGGAGTAGTCAATTAATGTAATGGCATATCTACAGCTAACAGGGCCTATCTCAAAAGGACCTACCACATCAATGCCCAGTTTCTGCCACGGACCGGCTGGATACTGAACTGGGGTCAGTGGTGCATGTGTGCTTCTAGCTATCTTATCGTTAAGTTGGATGGTGACAGGTTGCAATTGTGGACTATACATTAGAGATGCGCGGATGGGCTATTAATTCATCCGCAACCGCATCACAAAACTCATCATCCGTCCGCCATCCATCCGCACCAACATTTTTGACCAATTTTCAAAACCGCACCCGCCCGCCATCCGCTGATTGTATGTATACATATATTTTTCATTTGATTGGTTCAACCGACCGCCACCCGCCCAAATTTAATTAAAATATTATTTTTCGTCACGTCATCCGCCCGATCCGCGGTTTATCCGCGGAGTCCGTGGCTGTAACCGCCAACCGCGCATCTCTACTATACATGCAAATCCATCTTAGGCCAACAATATAAAGTCTCTAAGTCGTTGTTTGGTCCTCACAATTCCCTGATGGCCTTCGTGTGCTAGAGTGACCAAACGTGAACGTGTGCTAAGTGGCTCATTAAGTCTGTGGGCTCCTCTTAGCACATAAGAGTCATGGATAGATAGTTCATGTCTTACTGGGAAGTAAGGAAGCACATCAGCGGACAGGGTTTTAGATGTTGCAGCCGTTCTCTATATATTGAGGAAGTTTGGTGAGCTCAGGGCAGGAGGAGCTTTCAGCAGCAAACGCAGGACAGGAACAGTCCAAATAAAAGGTTGCTTTAACCTTTATAGAAAGTTTTGCTTAAATCATTACATTTTAAATCACTGGTTATTAAAATGTAATTAAACCATTAAAAGGGAATCAAGAAAACATATTTCATAGTGCCCTAAACATGTAATTTATTTAAACATTTTAACAAATTATTGTTAAATTGTATAAGTTTCATGATTTCAATTAATTAGACATGCTTTAATACTAAAATTCTGATTTTAATTTAATTTAACCATTCAAATGGAATCAAGAAAACATATTTCATAGTGCCCTAAACATGTAATTTATTTAAACATTTTAAATAAATTATTGTTAAATTGCATAAGTTTCATGATTTCAATTAATTAGACAATCTTTTAATACTAAAATGTTAATTTTAGTTTAATTTAACCATTAAAATTGGAGTCCATTTTTTTTAAAATGGAATACAGAAAAATATAAATGGAAAAAAATGAATTTGGATTGTGGGAAAAAATAAAACAGATTTCATAGGCCCTACAGTACAAGCAGCTTTTTGTTGCATTACTGCCACTTTCTGCTCCGGACGGTGACATCACGTACCAATCCTTGGGCTGACACGGGAGAAATTTACTTGATGGAAAGATGCACACACTCCCGACACCTAGTTTTGGTGTAGTTATTATAGGTATGGTTTTATTATATTTAGTTATATGGTTTTATATAGTTTGGTGAAGTTGGTTCAATATAAAAATAAAATGTTAAAAAATAGCTTAGATGTAGTAAACTACTTTTGCCATATTGCTGTATCTTAGCTTGCTACATTTCCCAGGGTGAAGCTTTATTTAACTGTACAGTAACTGCTAGCTTAGCTCACTAGATTTTCCAGCTTGCCCAACACTGTTAAAATCCTTTCAAGAGTGCGTTTGCTCAGAGCTACTCCATGCCGTTCATCTTATAAGGCAAGAATATCATCATTAATAGCTAAAACCATGTTTAAAATACTCACTGTGTTCACAATTCATCCTGTGTCGGGTCGCGTCAGATAAATGAGCAGCAAGTCATAATTTAGATTTAGTTATTTGTCTCATCATTTCTACATAGTATGTCATAATTTCGACTCCGAAATTTAGATTTTTCATATTTTTCTGTATGAGATAATGACCGTAATAATGACTTTTTTCCTGATGTGGCGATAATGGGCTTCCATATACTAGACATGTTTTGGTGGATTTTGGAATTATTATTGCGTCACGACTTTGTTGTTGTTTAAACTTTTTTTTTTTAATGTAAATTACTATATGTAAATATATAGAAAAACAAAAACAAATTGATGTTTTTTCTCATTCATTCTTTATTCTGTAATAAAGTCAGTAAAATGAAAAGATCCTATTCTTATCATATAATGAATATAAATGTGAAAAAAAAAAAAATCATTCAAACTTTAAAGATAAAAGTTCTTCATTTGTGTAATGCTCCTGTTGTTAGTGTTTTTAGTTCAGTGTGTTATGAATGACATGTATGTTTTCTGAATGTGAATTGTTGCCAGTGTTATGGAGGAATGAGCTTATTTTGAGACATATATGAAGTGTTTTGTTGGTCTGAGTGAGATTAACTCTTTGGCCAAGATTCATGTTGGTAATGCAGACTGAATGAAGAGTTTTGAAAATGTGGCTTCAGTATTAAACAATTCTTTTTTTTTTTTCTTTTTTTTTTTATCAAATAGCCTCTCCCATATTTCTATTAGGGTTACATGCCCTTGCTGAAGTTGTCTTTAAATGTTTGAAGGTTCCATAAGCAAAAACCTTCTTTTTATTTCCACGACCACTGATGAAAGAAACCACTGAGATCAATCCTGGAGTGAGAAAACACATTAAAAACAACTGGTGTTTCTGCTTCACTCCGCATCGCTCTCATACTGTGATCTGAAACACTGACAATAAAACATCCCAGTGCCATAATCAATATCAGCTCTAACTCTTATTTCATATCAAATATATTACCACCGATACATGTATATTTTTAAAGTCTTTAGAAACTTTGCTAAACATTGTTATTACATGGCTTGGTCGAATTCTAATGTAGTTATTTCTTGATAACAGACGCTGCTAAGTATAACACACCGTTGCCATGAAAAACAGAGCGTTGCCATGGACACGCAGGATTCTAACCGTAGAGACGGAACGGACTATTTTCTTCACAGAGGATCACAGAGGAACCTTCCATTTCCTCGCGTACCCCGTATATTCTGAGGTTGTTTCGCCTCCCCCTTGATTCCAAATCGTCAACTTTTCCAAGCAATGCCCTTTGCTCTTTTAATGTCTCTTGGAGCACTTCATTTGCCGCTGCCGACCAACTTTCCAATTCTTCGATACGCGCCGCCGCCTCCTCGAGTTTATTGTCATGCTCTTGTAGGGTAAGCGTCGTAGAAGATAACTGTTGGTTAATCTGATGTCTGAATTCTGACAGTTCCTCTTTCACTTCTCTCTTTACGTCTTCTTTAAACGCTGCTAGATCGGCAGTTAGCTGAGTTCGAAGGTTGCTTATTTGATCGCTTATATCTTTCAAACTTGGTTGAGAGGTCGAGTCACTGCTGTGTGCGTTTATGTTAGCATTGTTAGCATCAAGTGTATTCGCTCCATCTCCTTTGCGTCCCTCTTGTTCCGCTTTTCCAGTCATCTTTTGGCTTCTTGTTTTAGCACCCCCGCTCATATTCCGAGTCTTTTACCAAAACTTAGAAAATATTCGCTGAATTTAAGGGGTTTTAATCGACTGACTTTACGGAGCTCTCGTTTCACACATCCATCTTGTTCCGTCGCATACCGGAAGCCCTCAACAATCGTTTTTAAATCAATAAACTCCTTTTTAAATCAATATTTTGTGTCAAATTATTGATTTATTTGGTAGGTAGTCATGTAATAAGCGGGATAATGTAGAGCGAGGCGGTTGTTATAGCGAATATAACCCCTTCAGGCTGATTCAAGCTCCGCTTCATGTCGGGGTCCTGATCAGCCTGAAGGGGTTATATTCCCTATAACAACTGCATCGCTCTACATTATCCCTTACATATTGTGTAGTTTGTGATCCTCCATCAGCAGCTGCAGTTTCTCTCAGCTGTATCAGTGCAGTCACTGTGACGTCTGACTGACAGAGGTTTTTGTACCACTCTTTATCACTGTGTGAACACATACTGACTGTTTATTTCATGTAAACTCTGACAGTAATAATCTCCTGTATCTTCAGTCTGGACTCCACTGATGGTCAGAGTAAAATCAGTTCTGGATCCACTGCCACTGAATCTAGATGGAGTTCCAGTATAAGGTCTTGTCGCTGCATATATGAGGAGTTTAGGAGCTTCTCCAGGTTTCTGTGAGTACCAGGCCATACAAGTATATGAACCTGTACAGCCATCATACACTATTGTGTTTGTTTTGCAGTTTATAGAGACTGAATCACCAGTTTGAACCGTTTTTACAGAAGGAGTCTGAGTCACAGTCACCTGTCCACTGAAACCTGATAGAAATAGTGAGAGTTAGAAAAGCAGCATTCACTGTTGATGATATTATAATATTTCAATTTAACATTTTCTTGAAATATTTACCTTCAATACACAGACAGAGAGTCCAGATGAAGATGTTGATTGTGTTCATTGCTGTAGATTAGTCTTGTGTGATGATGAAGATTGTGTTCTGCTCTCAGTCATGAAGTGTTAAACTCACAGCACTATAAACACTCTCAGAGCACTGAAGCATGTGCTGACAATGCAAAGAAGTGGGCAGGATTTACAACAGCTTGTGCTGATAACAAACTCATAAACTCTACATAGAAGATTTTACTTTCAGAATAATGTTATTGAACCATTTAGTGATTAATTGCACATATTTATTAATTGTGAAATATTTGTGTTTATGTTTGTCAGGCTGATAAGACACTAGGGTTTGTCTGGAGAATCATGAATGTAGATCATTTTAAACATATGTCATACGCAGCAGTTTCTCTGAGTTCAGTTCTGTGCTACACCTTTACAAGCATGTTAACAATGAGAAATCAAGAACTAAATAAATCAGTTTTACTATATTTAGAGTCATAATAATAAAAAAGTCCATTATGGTCTATGGAATCAATGTTGACATGTTGCTCTCTGGGAAATATTTTCATGATGTCTATTTTTCCCACATTTTCCACATGCATTAAGTTCATCAGGACTCATAATCAGGTCATTATATATTAAACAATGTGCATCTGAAATGTTCAGGATTATTGATTCATTTATTTGAAGCTGCAGGTTTTTCTGTGAATCATGATGATTGATCTGCATATGAAGAACAGAAGCATCATTATGAGAAACTCCACAACATCATCCATGATCAAAGAGGTCAAAGGTCACCTCAGAGGTCACAGCTCATCAAATATATTTCTTTAAACAGTGTTATATCAGAAAGCATTTAGTCAAATCTGAATGAGTGAGTGTTGAGAAGAGCTGAGGATCTTCTAATATCAGTGTGTTGAAGTGTTGTTTCTCTCTCTCTGCTGGAGTGTGTGTTCACTCGAGTGGAATAGAGGTTTTTGTACGAGCGTTTCATTAGATTGTATCACTGTGGTGGACTTTCGGTGGAGGAACTAAACTGGTGATCAAATGTAAGTCTATTTAATTACATATTAAAAAAATAATAATAATTTAGATTTTAGAAGTTGAAACAAGAACAACATTTATTAATAATAATGATTATTAGATATTGTGGCGAAACTTTACTTGAAGCCTTTATGTATAATGCATTATAAAGGTATCATTAGTGTATGTTATAATGTCATATATGTTTTCATAAATAACTGTAACCAAAGTTAAAATGTTTTATAATATGTATTGCAAATTCCTTGTTACATCTAGAATTGGTTGTTTGTCATGAGTTTTAGTGAATTATCATTTTTTTGGAGGTGAAACAATTAATAGATAATATTATAATGTGTTAAAACCTTGGTTACAATTATTGACAAGAGACAAATTGTAAAACGATATAAAATTAATGCATTAAAAATACTTTTTATAATGCAATATGTATAAAGACTTTAAAGTGTTACTGATATTTTTGTATAATTATTTAATCTAAAACAATGATATTATTATAAGAATAGCATTATTCCTTTCAACAAAAAAAAATAAAAAAAAAAAGTAATAAAAACTCAGTGAGTGTTTTAGCACAATTTTCTCAACTCATGGGATCACAACACTAAGAGATAGTAAATCTTTTCCTGGATTTTTTTTGTGCGTTCCCGAGATTAGACCTTCCTTAACATAATGCCGAAAACCCTCTAAAAAAAAAGTCTCTAGCTGGTCTGGTTGAGGAGTAGATAGAAGTGCGAGATTGGTGCGCACAGACAGAACAGAAATCATGAGTTAACAATCGCAATTTTTTCCGGTGGAAAATTGCGCTAAAAAAAAAAAAAAAAAAAAAAAATATATATATATATATATATATATATATATATATATATATATATAAATGAAATAAAATTCTAAACATATTTCCACACTGTGTCTCACTATGAGTTTATTCAGTTTATTACAGGTTTGTTTTTCCTTCATTTATTTCTACACTGAGTTCATATTTAGTTCATCTTTTATTGTAGAAATCATACATGGAAAAAAGAGATTTGACATCAGAATGTAAATGTTGCTGCTTTCTGTAGTTCAGTCAATGATACTGAATCTCTTTTGCTCATGTTGTGCTTATAATTCAGTGTTTTGTTCATTCTGTGTGATTCAATTGTGTTTTAACTCTGTTTGAAATTGAGTTACATTTTCAGTTCAGGTGAATATCTCAAAATTTAAGATATTTATGTTCAGAGTGAATAATTGCTGGAATTAAAGCAGTCAGATCGGCCTGATAATAGATAATATGTGTTATAACTGCTGTTACACTTATTGATTAGATCATACATGCATTTTAATGTATATAGCAGTGCATAATTAATGCATTAAAAATACTTTTATAATGCAATGTGTATGAAAGCTTTAAATAAAGTGTTTAAATAAATGTGTGTGTGTGTGTGTGTGTGTGTGTGAATGTGTTGTGTTTGTCTCCTGCAGCTGGTCCCACAGTGAAGCCCTCAGTGTCTCTGCTGCCGCCCTCTTCTCTGCAGATCTCTGGAGACTCAGCCGCACTGCTCTGCCTGCTCAGCTCTTACTCTCCACAGGGGGCGCTGGTGAGCTGGACACTGGACGGGTCAGAGGTCACCGAGGGGGTTCTGACCAGCGCAGAGAGCCAGCAGGACAGCCGCTACAGCCGCAGTAGCGTCCTGACCCTCAGCAAAGCACGCTGGGAAGAGGGAGAGCTGTACGTCTGCAGAGTAACACATGATGGAGCTCCTCATGAGGTCTCGTTCCACAAGAGCTCTGAGTGCTGATGTTTCTCTCCTGAAGATGAGCCGTATCTGAGTGTCCTGTGTCAGGCAGGATTCACATGAGTCTAGTGCTGCAGCTGTAGTGATTTACAACTCAATACTGAAACTGAGTGTGTGTGTGTGTGTGTGTGTGTGTGTGTGTGTGTGTGTGTGTGTGTGTGTGTGTGTGTGTGTGTGTGTGTGTGTGATCTTTCAATCTGCTGTGTTTGCTGCAACATTCAATAAAGCTTCTCAACAAGTTCACTTTGTGTCTGACAACATCATTCAACTAACAGATGAAGATGCAGGTGCTTTTCAGAAGGTTGATTTAGCAGTAAATGTCAAATAAAGCTCTTGGGGTTTGAACATGGTCTCTGGAGACAGAGCTGCTCTATTCTGAGAGGATCACAATCACTCCACCCTGACAATGCAAATGGGGTTTTCAGTCTCACTCTCTGATTGGTTACATGATCTGGACTGGAACACTTTCACTTCTGCTTTAGTGAAGCAGCGCAGACAAACTGATCATTTATAGGAGATTAAAAAGTTTAGAATATAAAAATATCAAAAAAAAAAGATCAAGATCAAGAATCAGCCGTTCTGACACTAATTGTTACATAATCATTACATTTATAGGCGATGGTGTAAATATACTGTATATGAAAATGTTATGAAAAATAATACATGATCTCAAATCAAGAATCAGCCGTTGTGACAGTAATTGTAAGAATGTAAAAGTTTGTGTGTCTCAGATGGAAAGCATCACGTCCAGACAGCAGAAGTGACTGAATGCAGTCTGTTCAGTTTGATTGACAGGATCATATATTACACCTAAAACATGATGATCATATTGAAACACTGACTCATTCTCTTCATAAACACAAGAGTGATGTTGATTGTAATGATATAGTGTTATTAGTGTTTGGATCAGAGGTTTGACAGTTGATGCTGGAAGGCCAAGAGAGCATTACAATAGTCCAGTCTGGAGAGAGCAAGAGTTGTGTAGCTCTGATAGGAAGGGCCTGATCCTCCTAATGTTGTATAAGGCAGATCTGCAGGACCGGGCCGTTCTAGAAATGTGCTCTGTGAAGTTTAACTGATCGTCAATCACAACTAATACTTACTATACTAATACTATACAGTCTACTAATACTCTAATGAGAGTTAGTGGACATTGTTGTATGTCACGTAAATCAAGAGATCACATTCAGGTAACTCACATGTCTCTTTGCTATAGCATTGCATGTACAAAAACAACTTTCTCTCCCTCTTACATGCATACCAGTTCCCCACATAATTCAACAACTCAAGACTAAAGCCGGTGCACACTGTGTGATTTATAATAGTCCTTTACGATTGTTGCTACAAACATGATCCTCGCTGTAAGCCATGTCACACTGTAAGATCTCAGTCGTCATTAATGTCAGACTGTATGACAGTCAAGACGCGTTAAAAGCGGACGCACGCTAGAAAACTTGTCCAGTCACCGTAGGTTTTCCACAGTCTGCTCGGGAACCGATGCTCTCGGGCCAGATATAGTTATTTCAGTGAGTAAACGGCTCGACGGCAGGAAGGAATAAACCGAACAATTTTTAAATGTTTTTTTCAATAATAAAAGGTAGTTTGTCGATTCAGTTAATAATCCACATATCACATATTTTAAAATATTACATAATTCATTGAAGCCTGTTTGTCATGTATAATACACCGACCAATCGTCATCTGAACAACAAGTTCAAATTTCATTGGCCAATGTGAAGTGGAGCGGTAATTTTCCAGTCATTCATAAATTGAAAATTATATGGACAGACGAATTTACATTTATGAAGCGATCTGAATCTGGTTAAATGAAGCCCAGGCCTACAGAACTATTATGTGTAGTGTAGGCGGACAACAACACGCCAAATGGTGACGTGAAATGACTTCATCATGTTTGATAATTATGCAGCAATAGTATAATAGTACAGTACTACTGGTCAAACATTTGCACACATGACTATTTTTATGTTTTTAAAGAAGTCTCTTATGCGCATCAAGCCTGCATTTATTTGATCAAAAGTACAGAAAAATATTATTACAAATTAAAATAATGGTTTTCTATTTTAATATACTTTAAAAATATCATGTATTTCTGTGATGCAAAGCCGGATTTTCACCAGCCATAACTCCAGTCTTCTTCAGTGTTACATGATTTTTCAGAAATCATTCTAATATGCTGATTTATTATCAATGTTAGAAACATTTTTTTTTTTTTTACCTGTGATACTTTTTTCAGGATTCATTGACGAATAAAAAGTTAAAAAGAATTAGTATTTAATTAAAATAGAGACAACGTTTTTATTGTCACTTTTGATCAATTTAGCACATCCTCGCTGAATAAAAATAGTCTATTAATTTATTTAAAAAAAAAATTACTGACCCCAAACTTTTGAAAGGTAGTGTATCTTGGTACAAAATAGTTATATTTTAAATAAAGTATTAACTCTGAATCCTGAAAAAAGTATCAAAGGTTATATGTATATCTGTCACAAACTGCTCTGAGACACAAAGGTTGAGGATCCAAATGCAGTTTATCTGAGTAATCCAGAGTCGTAACCAAACACAGGTGAAGGTCATAATGGATGAAGAGTCCGGGCAGTGAGTTATGGGAAATGTAGTTTGTGAGGGAAGGACAATAGTCTGATGTGGAGTGTCCTCTGGTGTCTCTCAAGGGCACTCCAGCGGGTGACCGTTACAATATCATTATAGAAAACCATTATTTCAAAATGTAGTAATATTTCACAATATTATTTTGTTTCCTGTATTTTAGATGAGCATAAAGGGCTTCTTTCAAAAGCATTAAAAATAGTAATGTCCAAACTTTTGTCCGGTACTATATATATATTTATTTATTTATTTATTTATTTTTTATTAGGGGTGCACGATATTGACAAAATGGGATTTTGATATTTTTAAACATATGTAAAATTACAAAAGTTATGAGAAAACGAATCAAAATAGATTCATAACAAATAAAACAAGTTTTCTTACAACACACGGTTTATTTAAACTGACAGTCATACTGAACTTAAATAATAACCATGTCTGCAGAACAGGACATGTTTTACTGGTTGTATGTACACTACATTATAAAAAACAATAAATAAAGAGCAAGTCTACAGAACAGGACATGTTAGAAACAATACAAATAAATCTAAAAAAAGTAAAAAGAAAATGTCATGAGAAACAGGGCCCATCAACAACCGTGTAACCTTTAGAAGGCAATTTGCACTTTCCCCGGTAACTCACAGGTAGAGACTACAGATCGCAAGTCAAAAAGACGAGCATGTCAGCCATAGCTGGTTTAAGCCGTGAACGATGAGCCATCACAATGTTTCCCCCTGTACTAAATATTCTCTGTGATGGTGAACTAGTTGCAGGGATACACAGATACTTTCTTGCCAGCTTGCGGGGGTGAGGAGGAGCTGTGACGGCATCTACCAGAACCTGTACAGCTGGTGTGGTGTTGCTGCTCTTCAGCAGACTCCCCAACGACCTCTGGGCCTGTTTTGATGGAGGTGGAGGTGGAGGTGGAGGTGGGACTGTCTGATCCAGAAGACCACAGAATAAAAACAAATAGTACATTTGACTCAGTAAATTTGAAATTAGATGGAATTTTTGTATCCACACTGCTCATAATTTACTTTCAAAAACATATTTTTTCAAAAAACATTAGCCTTTCTTGCGATTTCCTTCATCTCTGATTGTACCCTGGTCGTGAGAATTGGGACGCGCTTGTAAGAAAAAATGAAGTGGACGTCGAAGATCTCAAAAATTAAGTTTATTACAGTGGCAAGGTACACAAAGCATCTTGGATTCAGCGGAGTCAAACAGAATGAATCTCATCCTCTCAGCTCAAATATTTATCCTCTATTTCGTTTGTCTTCCCCCTCTACATGTAGATTAATGCAGGCAGAGGAGGGTCGTTAGTGATTGGAGCCACCTGGGCTCAGGGTATTTAATCTGCTTCACTAACCTCTCTCTCTCTCTCTCTCTCTGCTCCTCCAGGTATGATCCTGTTTTGTTTGTTCCTTTGTAGTTATGTCTTAGTTTTTCCACTCAGTCATGTACACACACAGATTCACGCATCCATGCATTTTACATACACCTTACATTATGACATTCCCACACCTCATTTCCTTTTCTTTGTTTAAAGTTAATAGTTTTGATTTACAATAAAGACAACCTTGTTGATTGGCCTATACTTCTTGTTTGTGTCCCCTCATTTTTGCCACAGGCCATGAGCCAGCCTGTGACAAATGGGGGCTCGTCCGGGAGTTAAAGTTAATTGTACTTTAGTTTACTTTAATAGTTTTGTCATAGTTGGTTAATTTTTTTCTAGAATTTGTTTTATCATTGATACGTTTGTTTATTTACAGTTTGGCTTATTTGATTATTGTTTTGTAGTTAACTTGGGTTTATTTTGTTAGTTTAGTTTAGATTGCCAAATTGTTTTTGAGGGGATGCTTTGGTTGGGCCAATATTGTTGGAGAGAGCGTTGAGAGACATGTGTTCCTTTTGTTTAGTTAGCTTTGTAGCTAAAATTGGTTAGCAATTCACTCTGGGCCTTTTCTGGGTTTTTTGTTCAGGTGGGAGTCCTCTCCTGTTGAGGCTTATCAGCGAGTGTCAATAGGAGGCTCGTGGTGTTTTTTTTTTTGTAGGTGGCAGTGAACGTGGGTAGAGCTTCCCTTTCCCTTTTTCCCCTACATCGGCTCGGGAGCACCTCCGTGGATGTGGGGGGCAGCCAGTTTCTGGTTGTCTTTTCCACTCCACTGGTTTTGTGTGCATAAAACCCCACCACATGTGACTGCACGAAGATCAGGGGCCAGTTAGTTAGTAGTTTTTGGAGGATAGTGGGGTGTGGCTCCTGTCCTTAAAACCCAGATTGGCGGCAGGTGAGTTGTATAAAAAAATTTTGGGGCATTTGTAATAGTTGTATTGGTTGATTAAAATGTCTTCCTTTCTGAGTAGTTTTGTTCAGTCTCCTTCAGAGTTAGCTCTAGATTTGTTTACTAAGGAGCAGTTAATTGAAATAGCTGAACATTATCAGATTGAGATTATTGATAAAAAACCTAAAGAGATTGTTAAAGCTGGATTAAAGCAGGGTCTTAGGGAAGTGGGTGTTTTTTGGGGTCAGTCTGCTAGTAGTGAGGGTGCAAGTTTTCAGTCTAGCCCTTCATTAACGTTTGATCAGCAGAGGGAGCTTTTGCAAATGCAGTTAGAGATAGCACGATTGAGAAATGCAAATAGACCAGGAGTACCACAGTTTGATGTTTCACAGAATCTTCGTTTGTTGCCTAAATTTGATGAGTCAGATCCAGATTTATACTTTACTTTATTTGAGCGTATTGCAGGAGCCAGAGCTTGGTCAGATGTGGACAGGACTATGTTGTTGCAATGTGTACTTACAGATAAAGCACGTGAGGCTTTTTCAGCACTTAGTGTAGCTGACAGTAAAGTTTATGCTAACGTTAAATCCGCAGTTCTGAAGGTCTACGAGCTTGTGCCGGAAGCATATCGTCAACGCTTTCGTTACAGGAAAAAGCTAGATTCACAAACCTATTCTGAGTTTGTTCGTGATTTGACTTCTGCATTTAATCGTTGGTGTACAGCATCTGAGGTAAGCACTTTTGAGGGTCTGTCTAACTTGATTGTGTTAGAACAGTTCAAAAATTCTGTATCTGACCAGGTTGCTACATACATTAATGAACGTAAAGTTAAATCTCCAAGTGATGCAGCAGTCCTTGCAGACGAGTACAGGCTAACTCATAAAAGTCATTTTGAGTCAAACAGTGACATGCACCATGCAAATAACTTTACTCCTAGGAATAGTAGGTCACCTTTTTCTGGAGTTTTTTTCCAAAGGCCTCAGCAGAAGTTTGGTTCTGGAGGACCTAAAGCACCAGTTAATGTTAATACCTGTCGCTACTGTTTAGTTGAAGGACATTGGAAGAAAGATTGTCCTCTACTTAAATCAAAAAAGTCAGGTCAAGTTAAAACTGCTATGATGGTAGCTCCTGTTACAGTCTCTGACCACCAGGTTGAGTCTTTTCAGCCACTAGTTGAGTTTGGTTCTCAGTCTTCCCACTGTGATTTTTCAGCCTTTATTTCAGATGGTATAGTTTCCCTGGTAGATGGCAACCAAAATGTTCCAGTTAAAATCTTAAGAGACACTGGAGCTTTAGATTCTTTTATTCTGGAATCTGTTTTGCCGTTCTCTAAGGGGTCTGATACTGGCAGTTGTGTAATGGTACGTGGTATGGGTTTAGTTCCATTCTCTTCTCCTTTACATGAAGTTACCCTAAAATGTGGTCTGGTAGAGGGTGATGTAGCTGTTGGGGTTAGACCCCAGTTGCCAGTAGAGGGAGTCCACATGATTTTGGGGAATGACTTGGCCGGTAGTAAGGTGTGGGCAGATGGCAAATTAAACATCTTTAAGAAGCAACCTTCAGTGCCCCGTGAATGTGTATCTCCAGATTGCAGCAGTGTGTCTCCTGAGGTGTTTCCAGTTTGTGCTGTTACTCGCTCTATCTCTCGTAAGGAAGTTCATAGTAAGCCAGAAAGTCTTGAGTTGCCAGTTAAACTACAGACATAACAGTTGACTAGTTCTAGAGATTCATTGGTGGCTGAGCAAAAGGCCGATACTACTTTGGCTGATCTGTTTGATAAAGTTGTTCCTGATTCAGAGGTGAGGAATAGTGCTCAGTGTTATTTTCTTCTTGATGGGCTGTTGGTCAGGAAATGGATTCCACACTGTGGTCAGGGTTTAGGAGAACCAATGTTTCAAATAGTTGTACCTACTACTTTGCGAAATAAAGTGTTGCAAACTTCACATGATGATGTGGCAGGTCATATGGGTGTTCGTAAAACTTATGATCGTATACTCCGTTATTTTTTCTGGCCACGGTTAAAGCGGGATGTAGCTCAGTTTATTAAAACTTGTCATACGTGTCAGCGCACAAGCAAGCCAAACCAGGTTGTAAAGCCAGCACCTTTATATCCAATACCAGCCATAGGGCAACCTTTTGAGCATCTGTTCGAAAGACTGGTGTGGGCCAGGTTAACTATCAATTTGGCAAAATGTGAGTTTGCCAAAGCTACAGTCACATACCTAGGCAAAATTGTTGGTCAGGGTTTTGTTTGTCCTGTGGAAGCCAAGGTTCAGGCTGTGAAGCAGTTTCCACAGCCCTCCACAAAGAAAGAACTGATGCGCTTTCTGGGAATGGCGGGGTACTACCGTGCGTTTTGTAAAAACTTTTCGGTAGTAGTGTCTCCACTGACCAATCTGTTGAAGGCCAAGGCTGAATTTATCTGGTCCACCCAGTGTCAAGAGGCATTTGATGCAGTTAAGGCTCTTTTGTGTTTGGCACCTGTGTTGGCAGCACCAAATTTTGGGAAACCTTTCAAATTGCAGGTAGACGCCAGTCAAATCGGTGCTGGGGCTGTGCTTCTCCAGGAAAATGATGACAATGTTGAGTGTCCAGTCAGTTTCTTCTCCCGGAAATTTAATAAGTATCAGCAAAACTATTCTGTAATTGAAAAGGAGGCTCTAGGACTCATTTGGGCTCTACAGCACTTCGAAGTCTATGTTGGTTCCGGTTTGACCCCTTTAACTGTGTTCACTGACCACAACCCGCTCATTTTTCTTAAATCCCTGCAAAATCCCAACCAGCGCCTGATGCGTTGGGCTTTGTTCTTGCAACCATTCAACCTCGATATTAGACACATTAGCGGTAAGGATAATATCATTGCTGATGCCCTGTCCCGTGCTCCTTTAACCTAGTTTGTATCTTCTCTCTGCTAGCCCCTGCTGGTTGTCTGCGCCTCTTTCTCTTAAATTGCTCCCCAGGTACCAGGGCTGCTGAGTTTGAGGGACGGACAGTCAGCCAGGGGACATGGGGCGACTGCTAGGAGCTGGGACTGGTATCCTTTTTTTTTTCTTTTTGAGGAATTTTGGATTGTTTTAAATGTGTTGGGCCAAATTTTGGGCTGAGGGTGGGAGCCTCATTTTAAGGAGGGGGGTGTCACGGCCCCTCCTCTGCCTTGCAGGGGCGGTTCCTCCTGCAGGCAGAGGAGGGTCGTTAGTGATTGGAGCCACCTGGGCTCAGGGTATTTAATCTGCTTCACTAACCTCTCTCTCTCTCTCTCTCTCTGCTCCTCCAGGTATGATCCTGTTTTGTTTGTTCCTTTGTAGTTATGTCTTAGGTTTTCCACTCAGTCATGTACACACACAGATTCACGCATCCATGCATTTTACATACACCTTACATTATGACATTCCCACACCTCATTTCCTTTTCTTTGTTTAAAGTTAATAGTTTTGATTTACAATAAAGACAACCTTGTTGATTGGCCTATACTTCTTGTTTGTGTCCCCTCATTTTTGCCACAGGCCATGAGCCAGCCTGTGACATATATATATTGGAGTGGAAGTTGTTGGGAACAGACCATAATTTCTTATACGCTCCTCACTGACATACTGTATTTGGTTTTGAATCTTGGATCCACAAAGCATGCCATGTCCAGCAGATCTTCTGTGGCCTGATTCCACTGGCATTCAGGTACTGGTTTATACAGTTTATACACCTAGTTTTGGAGATACCTGGTCTCCTTTGAATCTTAGCCCAAAAGTTCCAGTAAGAACAAACTCCAAGTTAGGAGCAATGGTGTAGTCTAACATGCGTCGGCCCGTGCCTTTCCTCAGACTCCGTACTTTAAACTTTCCTAGACGAGTGCCAGAAAGGGGGGATGTTGTATTTTTTAAAAAACCATAACCATGTTATTTGTGACGTCCAAAGCTTCATTTTCACACACAACCACGTGACTGCTTCATATTCTGATTCAAAAATAGCGCGGACCCCTCGTGCAGCTCCAGTGTCATTCGCTTCTTTGATAAGAATAAATCATAATATGAATATTTACATATGTAGTTTTGTGCATGTTCAATTTCAGTATTCCTCAGTTCACAAGCACTTCAACTGACCGTTCCACAATAACCTTCATTTATTTTGATCATATTCCTACACGATCCTTGACTATGAACTCATAAGACGTATCCCTAAATGAAGCGTATCCCTAAAAACTGCGACAGTCCCTCACTGTACAACACAACAGTGCAGAACACAATTAGTTTATTCATTTGTTAATTTATTATTTTTCATACATATATTCACAGACTCATACATTTATTCACATTCATTAATACATCATGTAAGTAATGACACTATTATTAGATTAAATATTTGTATTGCCTTATATGGTGTTTGTAACAAACTGAATTATTTGAAACAATCATAAATGTGTGTGTCGTCTGCAGATTTTCCACCTTTTCACCACGAGATGTTGTTAGTGTGCAGTGTGTTGAAAAGCTTGGAGTAATGAAGCATTCTACGATACAGTTGAGGGAAAGCCTCAGTGCTTCACAAAGCTTCATTTCTCCATCACTAGCACCTGCTCTTTGCTGATCGCAGAATTTGCTTCAGTGAGAAATTGTGATTTGGGGTTATTAAACACATGAAGTTGCAGCAAAGTGAAAATCACAGTTGACAGCGCTACTCTTCAGCACAATGGCAACCACAGAGTTCAATAGCAGAAACTCCTCTAAATGTCCAACCAGGAGCGGACTGAACATCTGGCAGACATGGCATTTCTCCGCTGGGCTGATGTGCTTTATGAGCCGATACATTTCATCTTTTTTGTCTAAACGGCCCATAAAACTCGTACATCGGCGGCCCATTATTATTGTTGTGCGTAATTGTTGGCACTGGGGTCTCTATGATGGTGTAATGCATTTGTCAAAAACAGTCAACGTAGGATTTTTATTATTATTTTTAAGACCGATGCAGAGAAATTGCGTGAGAAAAGAAACAGGCCCTTCAGTGATACAGTGTAAAACACATAAATTAACACTTAATACCTTAATTGACTCTCCTAATGCAGTCCCTTGCAAAGCATGCTGGGAACTCCAGATCCACGGCCCAGGGCTGCGTTTAGCATTATAAGCCTGAAGTAGATTGTAGAGAACACGGGGAAAGATGTTGGCAGTTTATGTTAATGTCTAATGTTCAGTTCTGTTGGACATTTCGAGTTGTTTCTGTTATTGAATGTTGTGTTTGTGCTGAAGAGTAGCGCTTGTGCTCAGACTGTGGACTCTCAGTGTTTTATACTCACTGACATCTGACTTTATATAGTGATTCATTATATACAGTGTGCATAATGATGAACAACAATGTTAATCCAACTAAACTGAGTTATTTTGAAGAAACTCCATTAAGTTGTATAGATAATATTGGCAAGTTTTACAGGGACAAGCAACACTCACATTTTCTCCACATTAAAGTCCAGTTTAGTAAGAGATATTAGATTATATTATTATATTACATGTTTACTTACATCATAATAAATGAATAAAGTGTGTGAAAGGTTTGATATTGTGTAGTTTGTGATCCTCCATCAGCAGCTGCAGTTTCTCTCAGCTGTATCAGTGCAGTCACTGTGACGTCTGACTGACAGAGGTTTTTGTACGACTCTTTATCACAGTGTGAACACATTACCACTGCTGTGAAAACTCTGACAGTAATAATCTCCTGTATCTTCAGTCTGGACTCCACTGATGGTCAGAGTAAAATCACTGCCAGATCCACTGCCACTGAATCTAGATGGAGTTCCACTATAACGGGTTGATGTCAGATATATGAGGAGTTTAGGAGCTTCTCCAGGTTTCTGTGAGTACCAGGCTAAGTAATGACCATATGAACTATGATAATACACATCACTGCTGGTTTTACAGTTTATTCTGACTTCTTCTCCTGGTTGAACTGCTGGTATTGATGGACTCTGAGTTACAGTGATCTGTCCTCTACACTCTGAAAGAAAAAAGGAAAAAAAGAATTTAAATATTTAAAATTTTAAAAGAACTAATAATCATTATAAAAACTGTATTACACAAACCTTGAATAAACAGTGCAATGGTCCAGATGAAGATGTTGATTGTGTTCATTGCTGTAGTTTAGTCTTGTGTGATGATGAAGATTGTGTTCTGCTCTCAGTCATGAAGTGTTAAACTCACAGCACTATAAACACTCTCAGAGCACTGAAGCATGTGCTGACAATGCAAAGTGACTCTCTCTATTTAAATCATTATCCTGAAGACTGTAGATCAGTCACAAACACATTATCAAACAACTTCCTCATGTTGAGAAATGCTAAGCTATTATACACACATTTCTGAAGAGTCTATTGACAGAATCATTCATATTATTGATCCAGTCATTATTAATATTTGCACTGCACTTATTTAACAACTGATGAGGAAACTATTGATTTGAAGACATTAATATTAAATATTGATATATTAATTATATTAAGTTGCTGTAAAACATTTCATTTTCATATAGCTACCAGTCGTGCTTCATTAAGCACACACACTTCTCAAGATTTGTTAAACATCGTTTTCTTGACAGCATTGCTTTAACTGTGTACAAACATCTGATAAATGTTTGTTTTAAAAAAGTGCAGATTCACTCGTAACCAAATGCAACACAGACGTTTCCTAAATGTGTGTTTAATATTTGACAGGGATCATTTAACAGACGTACAGTATGGCAGATGAAACTCTTAAAAATACATCTTCCAGATGAAAACACATCAGATAGCCGTGTGTGTGTTGAATGTGTGCTATAATGTCATCCATTTGGCCTAAGCTTTTGTCAACACTTTGCATTACACACATAAATGCTTATTTGACTAATTTACATAAAGATTTACATAACTGAAGATCATTTTTAGATTGTATTTGTCTATGATTTAGTAGCCTTTTGATCACATAAATGACAGATCTAACATTAAATCTTGTTTGGATGTTACAGGGACCGATGAACACACACAGTCTTAGATGCAGCAATCACAGGGTTTGAGTAAGTATACTATGAAGGAAATATGATGCCTTGAAGAATCGCATGCGCAGGGTAAGATTTGTGAAAGTGTGTATAAGATTGCAAGCGTAAATTAAATTTGCATGCGCAAGAGAAGATTTGTAAAAGTGTAAATCACGTTTCAAGCGTAAAAAAAAAAAGTACAACATTTGACTGGTTTTCGTAAGTGTAATTCATGTATTGTGAAACTGCAGCTTCACGCTAACGCATAATAAATATGATCTGTATTATTCTGACTTCCATTTTTCCGCTCTTACACTTGTCACTTCGCCGAAATACGACCAAAATCATTGCAAGCCTGTGAACAGTGATTTACAACCGAAAACAACAGTTTAACGAACTACAAACCGGATTGAAAGTGTAAAGCCAATCTGTATGCGTAAAAAATAAACTGTTGCAAATGTCTAAATGACTTGTTGTGTGCGTGGGGGAAATGCTCCCGAAATAACCCGATTTGCACAGTTCCGTCTTTCTGCGCTCACAGTTTTGGCAGACTTATCGGTAAGTCTGTCTCTTTAATCACCTAATAAAAAAATACAATTTAGATTTGAGAAAGTGTTTTACAGTTGAAACAGGAACAACATTTATTAATAATAATGATTATTAGATATTATACCACGGGCTGTTTAAATACTCGATTCTGATTGGCTGGAAGGTGTGCAGTAAAACCGTTTAATGCACAGGTAGTTCCAGTCAGTTTGATTACATTAATCCGCTACTATAAACATTGGTAACCATAGTAACACAGTTACACTTGCAAACAGAGTGAGAGACACATATGAAAACGTTTATTTAGGTAGGCTAAATGGATGGTTTTTGCATATCGTTTAATTTGTATGGTGAATATGGCAATTTTGAGAAATGGGCCCAAGCACATTAGTTAGTAGTTACTAGAATGTTAATAATGCGTTACTCGTTTGTTCCTGTGAAATTATTCATTAATGAAGGAACAGTATTCTAAAGTGTGACCGTGGTTTGACATACAGCTTTGTTTTGCACGGAGGGGAAGAGAAGGAAACCGTAACCTATCAAAAGAGTCTTTTGTTCTCCGGCAAGACGAGAATGGGAAAGAGTACCTGACCCTGGCGCATAACCCAGAGACAAAAAACCACAAGGATCCCACTGCATCGGATAGGGAAAATTTACTAGGATTTATGTTTGCGAGCCCCGGCGACCCACTTTGTCCCGTGGACAGCTTTAAAAAATATCTGTCAAAGTGTCCAGAAAATGCCGGAGCGTTCTATTTGCATCCGAGACGCATCCCTCTGTGCAAACTCGAGAGCACCGAAGTGTGGTTCACCAGGGAGCCGATGGGGCTCAACTACCTTGGCAATATGCTAAAACGTATTTGTGAAGAGGTTGGTAATAGATATTTCGTTTTTGCCCATGAATTTAAACTGTGTTTATATTATTTTCCAAATCTAAATTGTATACTTTAAATTCTTGTTGTTCAGGTGGAAGGTATCTCACAAAAGTACACAAACCATAGTTTGCGGAGCACTGCCGTTGGACGACTCTCTGATGCAGGACTAGAAAGTCGCCAGATCGTGTCAGTGACAGGCCACCGATGCGAGCCGAGTTTGCGGTCGGGCCCCGTCTTTGTCAGAGAGGAGGGCATGGAGTGACATACTGACATCTAGAACCTCAACAAGCAAAGCCAAACATGATTTCACCTCCAAGCCTAAACCTGAAATAACCCTACCCTTTTCCATGTCTAACTTCACGATAAATGGAAATGTGGAGTTTTAACATCAGTTAGTATAATGATGAGTAAAACAATCCCTATCGAAATTTCCAACTGTTTGATTTTTTTGTTTTCATTTAATTTAATGCATTTCAATAAATGTAATGTGTCTTTATATAGTAATCGTGGTTAGAGACGCCGGTTTTATTTCACACTCTACATAATTCATTTAAATAAATGACATGATTAGTTCAAATAAAGATTGCCTTGTCACTGTCAGTGTTGCCTGTCATTCATAAATAATTGTAATAAATCCATTAAAGAATCATTAAGTTAGCTATATGCTTAAGCAACGAGGGGACTGTAGACTTTAAAGAAGAGACACACACAGGTAACTCGCGCACGCATCTCTCTCTCTCTCTCTCTGTTCCTTCTCTTTCAGTTCTCTGTCTCTCTCTTTTAACAATGAATTTAAATAAATGTGATAATTCTTTCAACTAAAAGCAATCCGATGGCTCTACTTTATTTAAAGCGGACGGAGTGCTACAACTAACGAGCCGTAACTTAAGAAAAGTAGGTCTGTTAAAAAATGAGTGTTTAAATCATTTTAAAGACCTCCGCTTCGCGTCGGGTGGTTCTTCGCCTCTATGGCGTGCATTAAAATCCTTTAATGCATGGCTAGCCGTGGATTATCCCTTACATGTATCCAATTCTGATTCGCCAGGGACGCAGCGACCTGCATCTGGAGGAGAATCTTTAAGAAACCAATTAGAGACCAGCTTCAGGTCACATGCTGCTCGAAAATTTAAGGACTCAGATAGACATCCATTTGTCCGGCGTCCCTCTCACATGAAACCGCATGAAACTTATTGAAAAACATAATAAAGAAAATAGTTAACCGATTAAAGCCAGTGTTTATTAAATGCTGAGGCCCTTACTTCTTACATTGTATGAGTAAACTATTTTATTTTTTATTTTTATTTCATTTTTATATCATTTATATCATATACATGTATATTTCTGGAATTCTGATGGGGCGGCCCCAGCGCCCTCTATTGACAAGCCGCTACTGCTACATATAAATGTATATTTATTTTTAAAGTCTTTAGAAACTTTGCTAAACATTGTCATTGTGTTGTTTGTCCCCGTCTTCATACCAGCGTGACTCCGATCTTCAACCCGATGGAACTGGATAATATTCAGAATGTTCTGATCCAATCTGACCTCTGACCTGTAATGCTGCCTGAATCATAATCATAATCATACACTGTTGGTTCGTTAGCCAGAGGAGAACTGAGCGACTGAGTCTGGTTTCTTCCAAGGTTAGTGGCCTATGGTGATGTGGGGCTATTTTAACCACCAAGCTGGACTTGGACGATATTTTCTTCTAGATCTGCTGTACAGCAGAAACAAACTTTGTTGCATTATTTTCCTGTTATCACTGTAAAGCTGCTTTGAAACTATCTTTATTGTATAAATAAAGGTGACTTGACTTTGTGATCCTCCATCAGCAGCTGCAGTTTCTCTCAGCTGTATCAGTGCAGTCACTGTGACGTCTGACTGACAGAGGTTTTTGTACGACTCTTTATCACTGTGTGAACACTCCACCACTGTGATAACTCTGACAGTAATAATCTCCTGTAAATAAATAAATAAACACTCTCAGAGCACTGAAGCATGTGCTGACAATGCAAAGTGACTCTCTCTATTTAAATCATTATCCTGAAGACTGTAGATCAGTCACAAACACATTATCAAACAACTTCCTCATGTTGAGAAATGCTAAGCTATTATACACACATTTCTGAAGAGTCTATTGGCAGAATCATATATTATTGATCCAGTCATTATTAATATTTACATTGCACTTATTTAACAACTGACGAGGAAACTATTGATTTAAAGACATTAATATTAAATATTGATATATTAATTATATTAAGTTGCTGTAAAACGTTTCATTTTCATATAGCTACCAGTCGTGCTTAATTAAGCACACACACTTCTCAAGATTTGTTAAACATTGTTTTCTTGACAGCATTGCTTTAACTGTGTACAAACACCTGATAAATGTTTGTTTAAAAAAAAGTGCAGATTCACTCGTAACCAAATGCAACACAGACGTTTCCTAAATGTGTGTTTAATATTTGACAGGGATCATTTAACAGACGTACAGTATGGCAGATTAAACTCTTAAAAATACATCTTCCAGATGAAAACACATCAGATAGCCGTGTGTGTGTTGAATGTGTGCTATAATGTCATCCATTTGGCCTAAGCTTTTGTCAACACTTTGCATTACACACATAAATGCTTATTTGACTAATTTACATAAAGATTTACATAACTGAAGATCATTTTTAGATTGTATTTGTCTATGATTTAGTAGCCTTTTGATCACATAAATGACAGATCTAACATTAAATCTTGTTTGGATGTAACAGGGACCGATGAACACACACAGTCTTAGATGCAGCAAATCAAAGGTTTTGAGTAAGTATACTATGAAGTTAAGATGATGCCTTGAAGAATCGCATGCGCAGGGTAAGATTTGTGAAAGTGTGCATAAGATTGCAAGCGTAAATTAAATTTGCATGTGCAAGAGAAGATTTGTAAAAGTGTAAATCGCATTTCAAGTGTAAGAAAAAAAAGTGAAACATTTGACTAGTTTTCGTAAGTGTAATTCATGTATTGTGAAACTGCAGCTTCACGCTAACGCATAATAAATATGATCTGTATTATTCTGACTTCCATTTTTCAGCGCTTACACTTTTGGCACTTCGCCGAAATACGGAAATACGGCCAAAATCATTGCAAGCCTGTGAACAGTGATTTGCAACCGAAAACAACAGTTTAAAGAACTGCAAACCGGATTGAAAGTGTAAAACCAATCTGTATGCGTAAAAAATAAACTGTTGCAAATGTCTAAATGACTTGTGTGCGTGGGGTAAATGCTCCCGAAATAACCCGATTTGCACAGTTCCGTCTTTCTGCGCTTACAGTTTTGGCACGACTCTCTCACTCATTGAGTTTTGCAAACGTGAAGAGGAGGGCGGGTCCACCTTCATCATGTAGCCAATCAAATGAGCTTCTCGCTGACTCTCGATTTACTCTTATCTGATTGGTTCAATAAACGCGCCAGGCGCCAGAAGAGAAGACGATCCCTCCTGACAAATATATAATAATAAATATAACATAGGCCTTTATTTAAATCCTTCATAAGTTGTGTACTATTAAACCGACTCCTGTGTGTTCGTTTCCACATGCTGTAATGGATGGAGAGGTTGTACAGGTGATTGGTGAGATCAACAACAATCACGTGTGTACGCACAACACTCTAGACTTTGAATCTGGCAAGCTTGGGCAACCAAGAATAGTTTTGTCAGAGGACCGTATTGAGGAACTAATAGCCATGTCTCCACCAGTGCCGTGTGTTGCTGAATTGCTGGGAGCGAGCACAAGAACCATGATACGCCGGAGAGTGTCAGAAACAGGACTGTCAGTGAAAGACACATACCGTAGGGTTCTGGATGAGGAGCTGGACTCATTAGTCACAGCAGTTAAATCCAGACATCCTTATGCTGGATAGAGGATGGAGAAGGGTTTGCTGCAGGCTGAGGGTCATGGAGTGCTGTGGGAAAGAATCCGGGCCTCCATGTTCAGAGTCGACTGTGCAGGATCGTCTCCCGGCTGACACAGTTGGGATGTGTGGTTCGGTGAACATACTCTGTGCCTAGCCCAAGAGCACTGATGCACATTGATACTAATCATAAGCTCATTCGGTATGTGTATAATCATCCTAAATTAGTCAAAGAAATGTTATTAGCTGAGCCTTTTCTTTTCATTGTTTTTGACTTTTCTCCAAAACAGCTTCAACACTGTGATCTTTGGGGGCATCGATGGTTTCTCTAGAAAGGTATTTAAATGTGAACAAAGATATTCTGCACTGAAGTAAACCAGTTATTACTAGCAAACTTACAATCATTGCTCGAGATCTATAACATTTATATTGCATATTGATGTCAGAATCACATATTGTAAAAACCTACTTTTTAACGCAGATCATGTATCTTGGTGTTGCAACCAACAATCTGGCTTCAACAACCCTTTACTTCTTCCAGTGCTCATGTAGCACCAAAGGGGTGGCTTTCGTTATTTTGGACTCAATGATAATTACAACACCGACTACGCCACCCTGGGAATTTCACCCAGTGAAATAATGGTCCAATAAGGACACACAGGTTCGTTCCCACAAAGATACAGCAGAGACGTGAATATAAAGAAAATAACAATAATACTTTATTTATAAATATAATAAAATCTCCACACACAGTTCAGCACAAAAGGGATGAATATGGCTTCAAAATCAAAACTAAAGGTAAATAAACAAAAGCAATCAGACAATCAAAGGTAACATGTCAGATGGCAGGGAGAAAACACACACACACACACACACACACACACACACACACATTCCTGCAAACCCCACAAAGTGAGGTCTCAGTTAAAAACCTCCAAACTGAGGACATGCCTTTCCAAGTGTTTCAAGAAGAAAACAATACACTTTCTAGACACTAGTTGGCGCTGCAGAGCTATACACTCCATTAAAATATCTTTAGGAGCAAGATTTAAGAAAAAGATTTTAACCATCATACTGAGGACCCATCACACTATAGACCAACGCTACTTTTGCGTCATCGAAGGGTAACGCCCCTTTTTGGGGGAAAACAAACAGATTCCCCTGAGAACAGAACTCGCTCGCTCTAGACCTGCAAAGTTTCTTGATAGCAAAAATCGCACAAACATACACTCTCTTTGGACTATTCAGACATCTACCACTATCTCGTGGAATCACTAAGTAAGTAGCCTATTTTTTTTTGTCATTAACACACTCATAGTATGACAAACTAGAAGATGAGGCCATGTCAAGAGGAGTCGGTGGTTTACTTGGATCATATTTCACTTGATTTAAGCTATTGACATAGTTTTGTTGTCGACTAGCTATAACTTACTAGTTAGAAAGACGAAGCTGCTAGCAGCTACGTGATTAACGTTAGCTCTCACTAGGCACGCTGCCTTGGCTGTTAACTGATTTTACTGTTGAAATAGTGGCAGGCTAGGACTAAAGTGGACTTGGCTGGAACTGCTTGTGTCTAGAAAGTGCTAGGACTTTGAAAGTTGTAAAAAGGTTTACAGTGTACGGCAAAATATGTATGTGGCATGTTTTTCATTGTCTCTACCCCACTTAAGGTTCGGATTATTTATGTTTTTAGCCTCTGACATGATTGTTCTGATTACAGTGTTTGAGGGTTTCTTACTAGTATAGCTAACGTTAGTCGACAACAAAATAGTCAATAGCTTAAATCAAGTGAAATATGATCCAAGTAAACCACCGACTCCTCTTGACATGGCCTCATCGTCTAGTTTGTCATACTGTGAGTGTGTTAATGACAAAAAAATAGGCTAACGTTACTTACTTGGTGATTCCACGAGATAGTGGTAGATGTCTGAATAGTCCATATTTGGCCACTGCGTGGGGTCATTAATCCAGTTTTCGACCATTTCACACTATGAACTATAAATAGAATATGTAGAACAGTGGTTCACAAAGTGCAGTCCTGGGCGTTCTGGGGGGCATCAGAGGCACTGCAGGGGTACCCCAAAGATCGCCTACATGACAAGTACATAGAAATATATGGAGTTGAGTGTAATCGAGTTACAAATGTTTTGTTTGAATGAGTATTTATCTTAGAATAATTGTTTCACGATTTTAATGTAAATTTGTGAAAAAGTTCATTCTTATCAATACTGTTCATTAGCATTTTTGGGAGGTCTGTGGTGGAATTAGGTGAATTAAACTACAAACTAGACCAAAATGTTTTAAGCATATTTGCCTTTATATTCCTTGCAGAACAAACCCAAATTATTTGAGGCCTTACAATAAAACAGTTATAGCAGCTTTGATCATCAATAAAATAAAAATATTAATATCTGGCAGCTTGCAAATGAAAAAATAAATAAAATATTGGTCTTTAACCAAGGCAACAGTACATTGTGTCTCATCTCATAAGTGCAACATGTTTGGCTCACAGAATGTAAATCTATTTCATCCACAACTCCAAGACGGCTTTGTCCCAACACAGGGAAATCCAAGGAAAGTATATATGTCCTTTACAGTGCACAGTGTGCATGGGTGAATGAACAACTTTTAAATGCTACAACTAACTGGTGCCAAACACTGACAGAACCACAGCAGAAAATCAAACTTCTCCTCCTCTCTGAAGCCGCAACAAACTTTAGCAGCATCCTTAATCATTTTGAAACAGCCTTCTCTTGACTTTAATTATCTCATTGTAAACATAATACTTGACATCCTTCCAGGTGCGGTTCTTCAGTGCTGGGGACTCATGTGTGATGCACAACATGCAGGCTTCTTTCCCAGGCACTCGTCTCACAGCTATGAATTTGCCCATCCTTCTCTCCACGGCACTCTTTTCCTCCTCACTCTACGGTCTCTTGGTCTGTTTTTGAGCATCTGAAAAAGGTTTAATTGAAGTTAAACGTCATATTTGCACAAATCTCTTACATTTAAGTCTCTCAATGTCAAATATTGGACTAAACTTATTTGTATACACCCCTGTAGAAACATTATGATGTCCAGGGTCTAAATTATTTGTAACTGAAATCAGGCTAACTTTGATGATAACAGTATCAAAGAAATCTGTCATGAGGTATTCTTTCATTGATTATACATGTTCCAAATATAAAATGCTAAGGCTAATATGAATAGGTATTTTTAGTTTACTAACCAAAATGTGTTAAATTGTGCGTAAACTGTGCTGTTATAGCTGACGCATCCAAAGCCCTAGCCATCATCTCTAATTAATAATAAGAAAATAGGCATATTTTGCAGTCTTAAATGTGCAATAGAAGAAAATATTACCAGTTACTCCACTTTACCTCCATATTTAACCTCTTAACCCCCGCCTTAACCGAGCGCATTTTCTCCAGTTCAATATTACCCAAATCTAAAAGCTTCTCGACTAGAGCTTACAGCCTATATGGGACAGGGTTAACGCCTCATTTGAAAGCTAAGGCCTACAAAACTAACCGCAACATTTTTGTTGCCATGTTTTTGTCACATTTTTGAAGCTTTTATGTCGTGTGTTTCGTAGTTTGTGAGTCATACTGTATCTTTGTCACCTTTTTGTCACTCTTTTGTGGCTTTTCCATCACTCTTTAGTTGTGATTTTTGTGGCTTTTTTATAGTGTTATTGTTGCTTTTACGGCGTGTTTTTAACGCTACATTGCCACTTTTTTTGTGTGTTTTCATCCTCTTTTTTGTTGCTTTTAGACTTGGGTAAAGCCAAACTGGTGAAAATGTGCTCGGTTCAGGTGGGGGTTAAGAAACAAACAAGGAAATGTTTAGCTGTTTCAATCCCTTGGAGCCAGAACTAAGCAAAGGTAAAGAGAAAAAATAGACAACAGCACACTAGATGGCTTTCAAACGTGGCCATAGTCCTATGTCTTGTTGATTTCTTCGTGAAATATACTCTGCTTCTGTAGTGATGAGTGTCAGCGGCAGGTAAATACACTTGCGTGATTGTCACGTGGAACGGCTCTCTCGGTTGCCTAGGTAACTTAATATCACTCCGCCGCTGCTGTAGACTGTGCTAATAAATACAGGGAACAAAGTATAACTATTGCAATGCGATGAAAGGGTAGTTTGATTTCTAACATTATTCTCTCAACAGACATTTACATCTATAGTCTGGCGTTATAATGTATTGCTTTTGGTGTACTGTGGAGTGGGTAAAACTGTCTTTAATGGCAGGCTAGCAGATACCGTTGACTCGCGCTAGCCTAGCACCGGCGAACTATGCAACTGGAAGGACTGGATGAAAATTTTTGAAAACTGTCTCCATTGATAAATAACACACAGGCTAACTTGGAAATGAGGTCCGATGTCCAAAGTCCTGAACCACCCCTTTAACTAAAGTAATCATACCATCAGTGCCTTTGGGTCTCTTTCTGTGTGGTTTAATCTTGGACGGCTGGTCTAGCGTGCTTTCCTCTCCATCTCCATCAGCTCCATCAAACTCTGAAGACAAAGACACATAATAAACTTCATTAAAATGTTGAGTTCCAACCTAAAAGCTCCGGACAGGGGCAGAATAATAAAAAAAAACATTTATAATAACATCTGAAAACTTTATTCACAAAGAGCAGTGAGCAGGACCAAGTCTAAACCTGGACTAAACCCAGTATTGTTTAAGTACTGGTACAAATTAAAATGAATAAAGTTAACTAAAGTAATCATACCATCAGTGCCTTTGGGTCTCTTTCTGTGTGGTTTAATCTTGGACGGCTGGTCTAGCGTCCTCTCTGTCAGAGTGTTCAGACACTGAAGACAAATACATATTCATGTTACTTATGTGGAGTGCCCACTTTAAACATTATCTTAAAGTTGTTGCACTTAATGGAAGAAGTATATTAATCCACTTATAGTTTATACAGTGCCTATGTTGTGTTATGTGTTACAGTTAACTAGTATTGCAGACAGTTACAACATAGACGCTGTTACATACTGGAGTGGCGCTCCTCTTCGCTCCTTGATTGAATCTCTGTTTGGGCTGTAAAAAAAAAAGAAAAAGAAGTAGTTAGAAGTCGTATGATGCTTATAGAGACATGATTATTTTTATTTTTTTAACAGTGCAGACCATAGACTGCTGAATCCAGGGTCTGAAGATTGTTTCCTTTAAGTGCTTCGGCTCCACCTTCCACTGCAAATAGAAGCTTGCCAACTTTAGCTACTTGGAAGGTTTTATCAGTCTGTCTGTAGTAGGCTAGTTACAGTGTACTCTGATGTCATGTCCCATAAACTTCGCTACCTGCTCAAGCTCTTGGTTGGAGAGGTCCAGCAGCTGGCACAATGTTGCCACATGCTTTCGCAAGTTGGTGGATCTGAGCAGTTGTGGATTATCCACTTTACATTCAATTGAAAATTTTCTCAAACAGCCATGAATATTTGTTTGGGTGCCAATGTTTGCAAACAAAAATGGATTGTCCTTAAGAACCCCAACTTTGTCCCTGAGCGCAATCATGAAATCGATGGAAGCTTTAGTGCGGTCAAGAAACAGAACAGGTACTTTCCGACCTCTTTTTCCTCTTGTTACCATCCTAGTTAGCCTGTGACTCAACATTTTCTCCACAGGAGACAGCGTCTCATAAATGTCCTTGTTGACTTGGCCAGAGTCAGCTTTCAGGAACATCTCTAGTGTTATACTTGATGCTTCTCCCTCTCGTTTCTTGTTGAACACTATGACTTGAGCCAGAAGACTTTCACTGAGTCTTCTGTATGCAGCCACTGTTACAGTCTGTTTAAGATCAGCCTTTGCTTTATCTTCTATAGCCCTCAGATGATTCTGCAGCGCAAGAATGTCTTTAGTTAACCCTCTGGGGACCAAGGTGTTTTTGGGGCCCTTGAGATGTTCTGACATGCCTTGACATTTGTGCTTTTTTCAGTTATTTATAAACATGTTAATGACAAAGGTGTAAATTCACTATATATAGCACAAACAGGGCTACCATAATATGCGAGCAACTTGTATGTAGATGTTTGTATTTTTAAGAGAATAATGTTTATGCGTGGTTATTGGAAAAAATAAAAATGAAAGTTGCTGAATTAAGACCACAAAACACATATTAAATATGTGTCCACAAGACTTTTGACCAATGGATGTGGTCCCTTTGAGTTCTAGCTTCAAAATTATATGAAAATAGTCTTGCTTTATCGTTCACAAAAAAAAAAATACATTGATTTAAATGGTGTAAAACAGGTTTTGCTTGGAAAGCCAATATGCGAGGGGGAGGAGTAGTTTACACCTTAGATTACAATGTCCCACCCACTCTGCATAATGAGCCATGCATTCAGGTGTGACACTGACTGAGCCACAATGCAAGGACAAAATATATATTTAGAAGAGGACTTATATTGACCATTTAAGATTTTGCTTACATCTCTCTTGTAAATATGTTTTGCTATTTTATTAAAAATGTTACAATTACAACAATAATTACAATTTCAACAATATTTCAAGTGTACTCTTTCTTTGTAAAAAAGAAAAAGAAAAAAGATTATAGGCCTACATTTTATCATATGTATTCATTAGTTTGAATATAGCCGCATTGGAACATCTAACATCTTAGTCTATGACTTTATTTTTGACAAATATATATATATATATATATATAAAACGTTAGATATGAGCAGAAATTGCTAAACAAAAGCTTATTTGATGTGGCAGTATATTCTACAGTAGCCTAAAAACTGTACCCAAATCTAGTCAACAAGTGACTGACTGTAGCGTTGTTTTTATGAAATATTAGGGCATATAAATGCTAATTTGCAGTTTAATACGTTGCTTATACAAATACATTTTATTTCAACATATTCCAGTCGATTTTTACTCATCTCAGTAGGCTATAGCAAAGCAGTTTATTCTTTCACACACAGACGCGCGATTTATATTTAGGCTAAACAGTCTTTACAAATATGTACCCTTCATTCATCTCACAGAAAGGCGAGTCATATTATAGAAACGCGATTCATCTTTTTGCGGTTTGCATAGGCCTACACTAACGTTATTCCATAACGTTATTCCACACGTGAGAAAAGAAAACAGCCTACCTCACTCCTCAGCGGGATCTGCTCCTCATATCAGGATATATTGTTCCTCATATCAGCACTGTTCTGAGGAGTCTTTTCTCCATAAGGTAGGCTATATTATGCCTCACTCGATCGCGACGCGCTTTGTTTACAGCTGATGTGGGCGTTTCACAGATCTTCAATAGTTCTCAGAATTTGCGTTTGAATAGCACGCGCTCTCCGGGGAGTGGTCACATTACTGTGAATTAGCTCGTAATGAGCTCGACTGGAGTCGCTCTCTTTTTATACAGATTACAGAAGATGAGAATATTTGTTTTTTATATAAGTTACTTCATTTAACAGATGCGATCTCAAGCTTTATGCCCGTGGGTCTGTTTGCCTGTTTGACTGAATTTTCGCGGAGTTATAGATCATTTTCGAACGCGTTTCAAATGGGAGTTTACTGACAGAGAGAAGGCAGAAATCGCATCATGTAAATTTTTCTTTATTTGTCAAAAAGCAAAACACTTTATTTTTATTGTGAGTATACAGAAAAAAAATAGAAACTGAACAGGATCGTTTGATGTATTACACGAAAATGAAAGATCAAAATTAACAGAGCATTTAGTGTTTATTTTCATTGCTAAAAAAAAAAACCGAGCAAAACGCGCAGGCGCGTTTTTGGTCCCCAGAGGGTTAAAGGAACACTTTCATCTTTGGTCCATTTGTTTTGTTCCATGGAATGGAATTTGTTGCAACATAGTTTGACCACATTTTGTCGAGAAGCTCCTTAAACTTCTTAGTCTTTTTTTCAGCTACAGCATCTGACACTATCATACAATGAGCGATCCAGGTCTCAGTTGCTGCTTTAAGTGAAAAGCCTATTTTCACTGCAGTTGAAGGTTTTCCGTACTCTGTCTTGTCTGAGTTGAAGTGTGACACTTTTCTAGCTGCTGCTATTGCCAGGTTAAATTTGGTTGGATCACATAAGTCTTTGAGTCCTACAATTTTTTGGTTAATTTTCTTAGCTGCCAAGACAAAGCGACCCAGTTCCCTCAATTTCTGTGCAATATAGCGATGTTGAGATTGCTCACGTCCTTTTCAAGCAAAACTCAGTAATAATAATAATAATTAGATTGTTACTTATATACTATATGAAGATATGTTTACTCACATCATAATAAATAACTAAAGTGTGTGAAAGGTTTGATATTGTGTAGTTTGTGATCCTCCATCAGCAGCTGCAGTTTCTCTCAGCTGTATCAGTGCAGTCACTGTGACGTCTGACTGACAGAGGTTTTTGTACGACTCTTTATCCATGTGTGAACACTGGACCACTGTGATAACTCTGACAGTAATAATCTCCTGTATCTTTAGTCTGGACTCCACTGATGGTCAGAGTAAAATCACTGCCAGATCCACTGCCACTGAATCTAGATGGAGTTCCAGACTGGAGGGTCTTAATCAAATAAATCAGGAGTTTAGGAGCTTCTCCAGGTTTCTGTAAGTACCAGGACAGACAGGGTGGATTACAGCCTGTTAAAGGAGTGCTGGCGCCGCATCTCATCACAACATTCTCTCCTGATGAAACTGTATGAACTACAGGAGTTTGAGTTACTGTGATCTGTCCACTGGAGCCTGGAAGAGAAATGCATAAAGACAATATAAAAACAATGTGCCAAATTAGAAATAGAAATATATGTTCAATATTTATAAAATATGAACCAACTTTATGTAGTTATAAGCATGTCAGTGTCTTATTGTATACCTGATATACAGAGCAATATCCAGATGAAGATGTTGATTGTGTTCATTGCTGTAGTTTAGTCTTGTGTGATGATGAAGATTGTGTTCTGTTCTGCTCTCAGTCATGAAGTGTTAAACTCACAGCACTATAAACACTCTCAGAGCACTGAAGCATGTGCTGACAATGCAAATTACTCTCGCTATTTAAATCATTATCCTGAAGACTGTAGATCAGTAACAAACACATTTTCGGTTACACTTTACAATAAGGTTCATTAGTTAACATTAGTTAATTACATTAGTTAGCATGAACTAATAATGAAATGAAAGCTTTAGTGTACGTTCTGCGGGGAAGACTCAATTGTTACATCACTTATTACTTACTCATCTATCCAATCATGTTCTAATACTTACATCTAATTACATCTAATACGCAGATGCTGATGCTTTCATTCATTCATTCGCAAAAAACTGACGCCGGCATTCACTCAGCCGCGTCTCGATTGCTAACATAACGACACAAAGTCATGCCGTGATTCACAAAAATCACAAAATCGAGAGCGATCATGTGTAGGAAACCAGCACGAAGCGGTTATAAAAACAGCAGCTTATGAGAGACGATCTCCTTACACTGGTTCAAGTTCAAATACCACTTCCAAGTCGGGTTTCAAGTTTCGGTACACGCTCAGTTCCACCAGCCACTGTTAACATATCCCCTCTACTATGACATACCTGCCAACCTTGAAGAATAGAGTACAACCCCACCCCCCCACCAGGACTTTTCTTGTCAACAGAGAACTAAGCATCTCTGCTCAGGCTAGCACAACATTGTTTTGATTTTAGTGGCCAAGCTGAAAATCCTTTCACAGTCTGCATTGCTGTGAAAAATCACACACACCCCAAGCATAACTGTGGAGAGGTTTGCAAAAAGTTTCTTCCCTCCTGATTCCATCACACCTAATTCTCTCCAAGCTTCATCAGCCCGTTTGGTAAGAAAACAGTCATTCAAGGTGGAGGACTGAAAGAGCCGAAACTCCTCCTCCACTTCATCTACTGTAACACCTGAACACCTGGAACCTGTCTATAAAGTATGTCAGTGAGGAGAATTTGCCTGTTTGCCATCTGCTTATAATAGCTACAGCAGCATGACGCAGCAATTCGTCCCCATAGAGGAATTTAGAGAGCATGTACTCAACAGCTGCTGTGAAATATTTCCTTACATCCCTGAAGAAAGCTCCAAGAGGTAAGTTAGCTTGACTTTTGATAAATATCTTTGTGTCATGTCCAATTGACAGCTCATCATCGGGCAGCTGGCGTTCCCTGGATTTGTACAGAGTGGGTTGGCATCCTCTCTTTACTTCTTCCATCATTTCCACAACACACTCAGGTTTGCAGAAGGCCAAAAGCATTTTTTGCAACTGTAGCTCCAATATCTGCAGCAATATGGGCACACATGGCTCTTCTTTCTGCAGGTTCTGATTTGCGGTTTTAAAAAAAGGTATAGCTCTCTTTAAAAAAAGAGCATACAGCTTGGACTGTGGGTCAGTCAAGAAAGCATACACACTCTGTGGTTTTGTGACCTCTGTTTTTTCTATCTTCTTTTCCTTTTCTGTTTTATTTTTGGACATATCCCTCTGTTTTTTGCCCATTTCTTTTTGCTGAAAAACAAATTGATTTGGTCAAACCCCTTGAGAGGTTGAGCTGTCTGCTGTATAGTGCTTGACCCTTTCTGCAGCTGTTTAAGTCTGGGCCTTGCCTGCTGCTGTTTTGGTGTAGGTCCTGCCTGTTGCTGTGTGGAGCTTGGTCCGGTCTTGGACTTTCTCTGGTGGACTTTGGTCTTCAAAAAGCTGGAGGACAAAGTCTTTGAGACAGCAAGCTTACCCGAGGTAGGTGTGAGAGTTGAGGGCTTACGGGCAGCTGGGCTCTTCAGAGAGGGATGAGCTGAGGATGTGAGAGGTTTAGCTGCCTTCTTCCCTGCTGCCTCTTCAGCAAATACAGAGTCAGAGGTTCCCACTCCTGGAGGAGTCGATGACACATTTGCCAAGAGCCAGCCATCTGGTCAAGGATAATTTCAAAATCTTCCTCATATCAGTGTCGCTCAGCATTTGTAGGTCACGCAGTAAAACCTACCTCTTGCTACTCTTGTCAAGGTAGTAGAAGATCAAGATGAGCATGTCTTCAATGTCTGACTTCAATACATAGACTTCTTGAAGCCTTTTCCGCAGCTAAATAGTACTACAACTATTTTTCCAACACTGGGGTCATAGACACGGATAACCAAAGGATAAAGCTTGACATCATCCATGTCTGTGCTACCATCGGTTGCAATGCTGAATGGGGAACGGCACATAAGGTCACTGATGACCTGTTCATCATTTGAGGAAAGTGTGTTCAATATATCTGCTGTCTTGGTTCGGGCAAAGCCGTAATGCTGGGCAATTTGACTATCTGGAAACATCTTCTTAAATAATGGTCAGCATGGTCAGTTATAGACACTGGCACATTGTGCTCAGCAATAAAGTTTGAGAAAAGTGTTTCTGCCCTGATGGTTCATAGATCTAGCCTGACTACATCAGACTTCGTACTTCCGCTCAATTTAATTTCGCTTCTGTACTCAGTCTGAGACAGCGTCATAGCTTTCCGTTTTCCTCCGGCCTGAAAACAGCCGGCCAATCAACGAACAGAGGGCGGGCTGAGAGCCGTGACGTAGACGCTGATTGTACCGTGTATGCGTAGATTTACTTCACATAATCTGCAAAAGTCGTTCACAGCCATGTTCACTCCGGTATTTCGCTTGATGGTTTTGTTTTCGCATCATACATGTGTTTACAGTGGAAGTTAGAAGCGGCTGAGCATGCGCATTACACACGCATAACTAAATGTTATGTGATTGGCTTACGGGTAACCAATGATTTCAAACATCAGACAAGCCCCCCCCGCAAGAAAGAAAACGCTTTTCAAATATGCCATGCCAGACTCTGTCTATGAAGCAAAGCGAAGTAACAGAGTTTGGTATTACCAGGCTACCGTAGATCTTGATCTCCAAAAAAACTTTGTGGTGATCTTAGGGACCGAGGCCATGGCACTTTCCAGTTCCCTTTCGTTGTCACTCCGAGTTACGTCGGATGACGACGAATGGGGTTTCGCTTAGAAATCCTATCATCTTCGAGTATATAAAACGAGCCAATGGCAGTGAAAATGCCATGGGTCTGTGGAATTTGCATAGCGTATCTCCGCCCCACCCTGGGGGTATATAAGGAAGTGCGCTAGCAACATGCAGATATGTTTTCGCTTCGGAGCCAAGTTGATGTACTTCACTCCACAGCCAATCCTGAGTTCATCTCTTCATTCTCTTCGAGACGAGCCTCTCTCCAAGTGTTGGTGTGACAGCGAGTTCCAGCGAGTGCACATTCCCTGCTTATCTGTGCAGTGATTTGCCAGTGTTTGTGTGTTCTCTCCCTGGTCGCTTCAGCATTTGTGGAGAAATCTCCTTTCTAAAAGAGCTTACACGCGGCACGTCTTTTTAAAGATGCCTCGCCCGTGCACTTCTGGTTGCGGTCTATTCATTTCTGACTCTGATGGGCACAATCGCTGTCTTGTGTGTCTGGGTGTTGAGCACGCTAAGGCAGCGTTTGTGGATGAGTCATGTTCCCATTGCGGGAACATGCCCATCGCACGGTTGCGGTCGAGACTCAGTGACCTTCATGGTAGAGTCCCCTCATCCGCACCCCGATCTACTGGCTCCGCGAGAGCTAGTACTTCGGCTGGCGGCCAGGGTGACCTGAGGGTTACGGTGTGGAACAAAGCGCCGACAATTCCACGCTCCACACCGTCCTCTAGCGCCGTGCAACCCGCGAGCACTCCGAATGAAACCGCCGTACAGTCCTCTGACTTGCCGCGGGTTTCATTCGGCGCTCCAGAGGAAGATGTGATGTCGATCGCTGCTTTCGGGCTAGCCCTGTCTCCTCGCGTCTTCACGAAAGTCGTCGAGGCAACCCTTGTTCCCCTTCGGGAACACAGGGTTCGCATCCTGAACTATCTCGACGACTGGCTGATCCTAGCTCACTCTCGAGACCAGGTTTGCGAACACAGGGACCTAGTGCTCCGGCTCCTAGCTCGTCTGGGCCTTCGGGTCAACTGGGAGAAGTGCAAACTCTGCCCAGTGCAGAGGATCTCTTTTCTCGGTATGGAAATCGACTTGGTCGCCATGTACTCCTCGCGACAGCACCTCCCTGGCCAATTCCCCTGAGGAAGGACCTGCTTTCTCAGGGACGGGGCACCTTATGGCACCCTCGTACCGATTTTTGGAACCTCCACGTGTGGCTCCTGGACGGGACGAGGCAGGGTTGAGTACCCTACCACCAGCGGTGGTGGCTACCATCACTTCTGCTAGAGCATCGTCCACGAGACATGCCTATGCGTTGAAGTGGAACCTCTTCGTCAACTGGTGTTCTTCTAAGAATCTAGAACCCATGAAATGCCCCATCAGTGTCGTGCTTTCCTTCCTGCAAGAAGGGTTGGAGCGAAGGCTGTCTCCCTCCACCCTGAAAGTGTATGTTGCCGCCATTGCCGCACATCACGACGCAGTTGATGGCAAGTCCTTGGGAAAGCACGACCTGATCGTCAGGTTCCTGAGGGGAGCGAGGAGACTGAATCCTCCTCGTCCTCCCCTCGTACCCTCTTGGGACCTCTCAGTGGTTTTAACTGCCCTGCAGAGTGCTCCCTTTGAGCCTCTGCAATCAGTGGAGCTTAAGTTCCTGTCAATGAAGACAGCGCTCCTGGTTGCATTGGCCTCCATCAAGAGGGTAGGGGACCTGCAGGCATTTTCGGTTGACGAAGCGTGCCTGGAATTCGGGCCGGCTAACTCTCACGTGATCCTGAGACCCCGGCCTGGATATGTGCCCAAGGTTCCCACCACACCCTTTTGAGACCAGGTGGTGAACCTGCAAGCGCTGCCCTTGAAGGAGGCAGACCCAGCCTTGGCACTGCTCTGTCCAGTACGCGCACTCCGTGCTTACGTTGACAGGACGCAGTGTTTCAGGACCTCAGACCAGCTCTTTGTCTGTCATGGTGGGAAGCTGAAGGGAAAGGCTCTCTCCAAGCAAAGGTTGTCTCACTGGATAGTGGACGCCATTGCTTTGGCATACCAGCAGCAAGGTCGACCATGCCCCCTTGGTGTGACGGCCCACTCCACCCGAAGTGTGGCATCCTCTTGGGCTTTAGCGCATGGCGCCTCGCTAACAGACATCTGCAGAGCTGCAGGCTGGGCGACACCTAACACATTTGCGAGATTCTAAAATCTCCGAGTGGAGCCAGTTTCTTCTCATGATTCTGCTCAGGTGTCTTCGCTTGCTCGCCATTCCCCTCCACGGACGGGATACGTGCGATATTTTCCTCAGGTGAGCCTAATAAGCCCTGAGTCTCCTCCAGCACTGACGACGTCCACGCCAGAGTTATGCCACTGGCAGCTTTCACGCTTGGCTAGGTGCCTCCATGTGCATGGTTCCCCTCCGGGCGACCCCCACATGTGTATTTCCACTGTAAGCCTCTTTGAGCATGTGTCTTTCCCTTGGCAAGCCACCTTGCCACCCCTGGGGTTGAAATATTCCACCTGCGGTTGGACACCCCAGTGTTACTCCGTATGCAGCCCTTCGGGGTCATATATGTATTCCAAGTCCCCCCCTTTGGGTTGGGCATGATTGCATATTTAGACTGAATATGCTTCCCAGTGTACCTTGGTATTCCTGTGTTAAGTAGGACTCCTTCGTCCGTGTTAGTCTCACGACAGGGAGCTCAGACTTACGCAGGGCACTGGAAGACAGTCGAGAGGTGGCGTGATTACACTGGGAACCCCATTCGTCGTCATCCGACGTAACTCGGCATGACAACGAAAGGGAACGTCTCGGTTACGTATGTAACCCTCGTTCCCTGAGTAGGGAACGGAGACGTTACGTCTCCCTGCCACTTCCGCTGTACCGCTGGAAACGCCTGAGTTCAGTCTCGGCTCCTCAGCGAAGACATATCTGCATGTTGCTAGCGCACTTCCTTATATACCCCCAGGGTGGGGCGGAGATACGCTATGCAAATTCCGCAGACCCATGGCATTTTCATTGCCATTTGCTCGTTTTATATACTCGAAGATGATAGAATTTCTAAGCGAAACCCCATTCGTCGTCATCCGACTTAACGTCTCCGTTCCCTACTCAGGGAACGAGGTTTACATACGTAACCGAGACGTTTCTTGTGCTTTGTTTGGATCACGTGACGCACGTCAATCTATCGTGTATCGGCAGTGAGGTCAGTGCCTGCAGTTCAAAGTTTTATGATAGTCAGTTACAGTTATTTTTGTGAAATGAAATGTGCTTTACAGTGGAAAAAAGCGTGAATATCTCTATTTGCTGCAAAGTACTAGTCACTGCAGACAGAGCACAATATAAACTAAATTTTAAGATTACACTAAAAACTTAATTGTAATTTAATACACATTTAATTAATTAGAATTACATGTATTTTTTTTTTTTACCATCATTCATTAAAAAGCGCTATATCATCATCATTAACCCCCTGGGGTCGACGGTATCGCCGGCGATACCAGCTCGCTTTTTTTCAGTTCAGTTCAAAAGAAATTAATTTTGCTCTGTGGACTTTGATATTACAAGCAAGTTTCATACATCAATCGATTCTGTTAAATGTGTATTATTTTTGTGTATACTCTATGAAGTTAAAATGATGCCATAAAGTATTGCATGCGCAGGGTAAGATTTGTGAAAGTATACATAAGATTGCAAGCATAAATTAAATTTGCATGCGCAAGAGAAGATTTGTAAAGGTGTAAATCGCCTTTCAAGTGTAAGAAAAAAATATTTGCAGCATTTAACTGTTATTCGTAAGTGTAATTCATGTATTGTGAAGCTGCAGCTTCATGCTAACGCAAAATAAATAGGATCTGTATTCCTCTGACTTCCATTTTTCCGCGCTTACACTTTTGGCACGGTTTTTACGCTCAAATACGGCCAAAAGTATTGCAGGCCCGTGAACAGCAATTTGCGACCGAAAACAACAGAGTTGGGAACTGCAAAACAGATTCACTGCATAAAATCAAACTTTGTGTAAAAAATAAACTGTTGAAAATGTCTAAATGTGTGCATATATAGGGCCGAAATAACCCGATTTGTACAGTTGCGTCTTTCTTTTACCTGCGCTTCCAGTTTTGGCACGATTCTCTCACTCATTTGAGTTTTGCAAGCGCGAAGAGGAGGGCGGGTCCACCTTCTTCATGTAGCCAATCAGAAGAGCTTCTCGCTGACTCTAGGTTTACTCTTATCTGATTGGTTCAATAAACACGCCAGTCACCAGAACACATCTTTATCTTCATTTGGCTCAGAAACCTTCTGGTTGCCGAAATGGTACTTTTAATGCACACATACATGTTAAATAAATAGATAAACAAATAAATAAACAAATAAGTCATGATTGCTTAATAAGCTGTGAACCATTAGGCTAATTAAAGCTGACTAACATTCATACTGAATTTCAAGCTGGTGTTAACGTTACTGGATTGAAATTTGATATATTATATAATCTGTTACACCACTGAGCAGATGTTAAACTTTACAATCAAAACATTTAATACCCATTCTTTATGTAATAATACAATTCTGATGCAGTGTTTTTCACATCATGTCTCTGTTCGTGGCATTTAACACTCAATTACATATTTTGAAATATTGTCTTGGTCGCACTGCCAATATTGATTCTGATTTAGTGATTACTTTTGTGTGACTGATCAAGCTATTATATGTAGCTAGTATAAATAACAAAATGCTTTCTCTGTGTCCAGATTTGACTGTAATGAAAAACTGATACTAAATCAACAAACTCAACTTTGACAAAAAGTAACTAATTATGTCTGAATAAAAACCCAGCAACCAGGGAATATACAGCATCTTGATATGTTCATATATAGGGCTATACAGCCATCTAGTGGTTACACGATGGCATTGCAGGTGATAAATGGTGCATAATTTAGAGATGCTCTTAAATACACGAAAAAATATTATTGTAACATAATAATAGTGGAATCCTCCCAATCAGTAGACAGGTGAAATTATGCATGCAGTAGTTCAGATAAAAAAAAAATTTCTTAACACACCAGCTCGAAATTCAGTATGTACTCATATAGTCATCCTAATGGTGCACAGCTTATTAAGCAATCATGACTTATTTGTTTATCTATTTATTTAACATGTATGTGTGCATTAAAAGTACCATTTCGGCAACCAGAAGGTTTCTGAGCCAAATGAAGATAAAGATGTGTTCTGGTGACTGGCGTGTTTATTGAACCAATCAGATAAGAGTAAACCTAGAGTCAGCGAGAAGCTCAACAGATTGGCTACATGAAGAAGGTGGACCCGCCCTCCTCTTCGGGCTTGCAAAACTCAAATGAGTGAGAGAATCGTGCCAAAACTGGAAGCGCAGGTAAAAGAAAGACGCAACTGTACAAATCGGGTTATTTCAGGAACTTTGTTGCCCTATGCACACATTTAGACATTTGCAACAGTTTATTTTTTACACAAAGTTTGATTTTATGCAGTGAATCTGTTTTGCAGTTCCACTCTGTTGTTTTCGGTCGCAAATTGCTGTTCACGGGCCTGCAATACTTTTGGCCGTATTTGAGCGTAAAAACCGTGCCAAAAGTGTAAGCGTGGAAAAATGTAAGTCAGAGGAATACAGATCCTATTTATTTTGCGTTAGCATGAAGCTGCAGCTTCACAATACATGAATTACACTTACAAATAACAGTTAAATGCTGCAAATATTTTTTTCTTGCACTTTAAAGGCGATTTACACCTTTACAAATCTTCTCTTGCGCATGCAAATTTAATTTACGCATGCAATCTTGTGTACACTTTCACAAATCTTACCCTGCGCATGCAATACTTTATGGCATCATTTTACCTTCATAATACTCACAATAAAAACAAAGTGTTGTGCTTTTTGCCAAATAAAGAAAAATAAACGTGATGCGAGTTCTGCCTTCTCTCTGTCAGTGAAGACCATTCTGAAACGCGTCCGAAAATGAACTGTAACTCAGCGAATACTCAGTCAAACAGGCATACAGACACACAGGCATGAAGCTTGAATTATCTTCTTTTAAATGAGGTAATTTATATAAAAAACAAATATTCTCATTTTGTGAAATCTGTATTAAAAGAGAGCGATTCCAGTCGAGCTAATTAGAGCTAATTCAAATGTAATGTGACACGCCCACGGAGAGCGCGTGCTATTCAAACACAAATTACTGAGTCAATCCAAGCAAACCTGTGAACGGCCCCATATCAGCTCGAGAAAACACAAGTTTAATCATATCATTGTAGCCTACTACGTGTTTACACCATCTGGCAGCGCTGTGAGAAATAATAATAATGGAAAATCTACCTCAGAGTGCGGGTATTGCAGGAGAGAGGATCCGAATATGTAGTAAGTTTTTTTTCCTTCTCAAGTTAATCGCGTTTCTGTGAATGAATGAACGGCAGCCGCAGAGATGCGCGCTATTTATAACAGCTCGCAAAAAGACAGTTTAAATTTAAATTGCGTCTCTGTGTGAATGAATGATGATGTTTTAGCAAACTGTATTTCTATATTGAGTTGAGTAAAAATCGACAGAAATATGTTGAAATAAAATGTAGGCTATCTGTATAAGCAACATATTAAACTGAAAATTAACATTTATATGCCCTAATATTTCATAAAAACAACGTTACAGTCAGGCGTTTCTGTTTGTGAATGAATGTTTCGGTTTTAGCAAACTGTATTGCTATACTGAGTAAAAATCGATTGAAATATGTTGAAATAAAATGTATTTGTATAAGCAACGTATTAAACTGCAAATTAACATTTATATTTCTTATAATAAAAATGAAAGACCTATGTTACAGACATATGAAAGACAACATTTCGTTGATTAGTTTTGGATAGATTATAAATTTTTACTGTAAAATATCTGCCACCTCAAATAAGCTTTTGTTTGCCAATATTTGCTCATGTTAAATATAGTATGTTTTGTCAAGAATAAAGTTATCAAATAATCAATCAAATCCTTAACTTTGAAATATGTATGATAAAATGTATACTTTAGTTTTTACAAAGAAAGATTACACTTGAATTGTTGTTGTAATTGTAACCTTTTTAATAAAAAAATATATTTACAAGGTAGATGTAAACAAACTATTAAAAGGTAAATATAAGCATTTTCTTTAAATAATTTTTATTGTGTTTTATTAGTGACAAATTTGGGGAGACGATAAATATTCCAAAACTGAAAATACAGTATGAGAATTAACTGCACAATTACTAGACATGTTGTCCTTGGGAATTATAGGCCAAATTGCAAGCACAATATGTGGAAAAATAAAAAAGAATTGAGACGCTTCCAACTGTTGCTCTTGCATTCTTGTGGCTCAGTGACTCACCTGAATGAATAGCTAATTAAGTATGCAGGCCCCACTGTCTCCTCAGGTGTGAACCACTAAATATGCATGATCGTTGACGCCCACTCCGCATATTGCCTTTCCAAACAGACAGTACTTTGCAAAATTCAAATCAATGTATTGTGTTATGTGAATGATAAGGCAGGGTGATTTTCACATCATTTTGAAGAAAAAACACTAGGTGATGACATCCATTAGACAAAAGTCTTATTGGCACATATTTAGAATGTGTTTTATGGCCTTATTTCAGAAACTTTAGTTTTTAGTTTTTTCAATAACCATGCATAAACATTATTCTCTCAAAAATGCAGACATGTACATTCTTGTGGCTCACATTATGGTAGCCCTGTTTGTGCTAAATAGTGTGTAATTTTTTTTTTGCCATTAATATGTTTATAAGCAACTGAAAAAAGCACAAATGTCAGGGCATGTCAGAACATCTCAAGGGCCCCAAAAACAGCCCAGACCCCAGAGGGTTAAGCCTGGAACACACCAAGCCGACGGTCGGACGTCGGGCAGTTTTTGTGCGTCGGCCCACTAAGTTTTCTCAGTGTGTTCATCGGCTGAAGTTGGTCCTCGTCTGCTTTATTTTACTTTGCTCAGGGTATGCTCAATGGTCTCGTTTCGAGTGGGAGACAGTTGTGCCCGCATCCTGATCGAATCCCAAATGATCCCGAGATAAGTCGTTCTCTGGGCAGGAGAGAGAACGCTTTTCTTGGTGTTGGGTCTCAACCCTAGAGAAAATAGATGAGCTAACATGATGTCTCTGTGTTGAAGCGCCATCTCTTACGATTGTGCTTGTATTAACCAATCGCCGATGTAATTCAAAATACGAATGCCCTGGAGTCGTAATGGAGCCAGTGCTGCATCTATGCATTTTGTGTATGTGCGGGGTGACAAGGCTAGGCCGAATTCACCCCGCTACCCCCCGACCATCAGGACTTCTTTTTTCTATTGATAGTAGTCCTGAGGTCTGGCTTGGGAGGTTGCTGTGTGCGACAAACCTGTCCCCAATCCCTGCGAGGAGGAGCGCGGTTCGCCACACTCTGCTTCTTAACCTCCCTGGCTGTTGAAGGACCGGGGAGAGGTTGGGTGGCCGACGGCCCCTCCCCTTGAGTGCAGCGAGGAAGGAATTGCACAAATGCAAAACCTCTCTGAACCTGGAGATGACTGTACTTACGAAGTCGCCAAACAGGCCAGAGGGTGAAATCGGGGAATCGAGAAGAAAAACTCTATCTGGATCGCTCTCATATTGTGATCTGAATCATTAACAATAAAACATCTCAGTGCTGCCATAATCAATATCAGCACTAACTCTTATTTCCTATCAAATATATTACTACTGATACATATATATTTTTAAAGTTTTTAGAAACTTTGCTAAACATTAATATTGTGTAGATCCTCCATCAGCAGCTGCAGTTTCTCTCAGCTGTATCAGTGCAGTCACTGTGACGTCTGACTGACAGAGGTTTTTGTACGACTCTTTATCACTGTGTGAACACACAGGTACTAGCACAGTGTCTACTCTGACAGTAATAATCTCCTGTATCTTCAGTCTGGACTCCACTGATGGTCAGAGTAAAATCACTGCCAGATCCACTGCCACTGAATCTAGATGGAGTTCCTGTATTACTGGTTGTTGCATAATATATCAGGAGTTTAGGAGCTTCTCCAGGTTTCTGTGAGTACCAGGCTAATACATAACCACCATCCACATCACTGCTGGTTTTACAGTTTATTCTGACTTCTTCTCCTGGTTGAACTGCTGGTATTGATGGACTCTGAGTTACAGTGATCTGTCCTCTACACTCTGAAAGAAAACACAAACAAAAATGAAAAATGTATATATGATGATATTCAGTATATGTTAAATATATATACTTCACATTTTAGGAGAATTAATCATTGTAAAAACTGTATTACACAAACCTTGAATAAACAGTGCAATGGTCCAGATGAAGATGTTGATTGTGTTCATTGCTGTAGTTTAGTCTTGTGTGATGATGAAGATTGTGTTGTGTTCTGCTCTCAGTCATGAAGTGTTAAACTCACAGCACTATAAACACTCTCAGAGCACTGAAGCATGTGCTGACAATGCAAAGAAGTGGGCAGGATTTACAACAGCTTGTGCTGATAACAAACTAATATACACTAGAGTTACAGAATCATGACTTTATTTAGTATTTTTATTGTGACTCCTGAGACACTGAGGATGTGCAGATGAACGTCCATCTCTGTGTCCATATTCAGTCATGTGACCATCATCACTGCTACACTTCCACTAGATGAACCGCCATCACTAAAGTAAAATCATGAATCATGAGTCTGTTCAGAAAGTATCAGGACTGATTGTGAATCTCTAATCAGAGTTCATGGTGTCACTCCATCTATCATGAAGCCTCATGTGTGTCTGAAATCATCAAATGGAGAAGAAACAGGCTGTTAAAGATGGAGACATATTAGAGCTTGTTCACGTTTCATGATCTTGTGTGGAGATTCATAACCAGTCCAGATACTTTTAGAACAGACCTTGAATATGAAAACATGCTTGACTGTGTAGAACATGCAAAATACCTTTTATATTTTCATTGTTGACACTTTCTATTGACTTTGGCTCTAATATTCAATAAACTCAGATTATTTGAAGAGATTTTCACTGAAGATTGAAGTCTGAAGCTGCAGGTTTTTCTGTGAATCATGATGATTGATCTGCATAGGAAGAACAGAAGCATCATTATGAGAAACTCCACAACATCATCCATGATCAAAGAGGTCAAAGGTCACCTCAGAGGTCACAGCTCATCAAATATATTTCTTTAAACAGTGTTATATCAGAAACCATTTAGTCAAATCTGAATGAGTGAGTGTTGAGAAGAGCTGAGGATCTTCTAATATCAGTGTGTTGAAGTGTTGTTTCTCTCTCTGCTGGAGTGTGTGTTCACTCGAGTGGAATAGAGGTTTTTGTACAAGCGTTTCATTAGATTGTATCACTGTGGTTCACATTCGGTGGAGGAACTAAACTGGTGATCGGTAAGTCTGTCTATTTAATCACCTAATAAAAAAATACAATTTAGATTTCAGAAAGTGTTTTACAGTGGAAACAAGAACAACATTTATTAATAATAATGATTATTAGATATTGTGGCAAAACTTTACTTGAAGCCTTTATGTATAATGCATTATAAAGCTATGAACAATGTAGATAATAACAATTTCTATATTTTTCATAAATTATTGTAACCAAAGTTAAAATGCATTATAATATTTACAAATCCTTGTTCCATCTGGAATTGGTTGTTTGTCATGAGTTTTAATGTATTATAATTTCTAAAGGTGTAACAATGAATAGATAATATTACAATGTATTCATTAGATCATACATGCTTTTATAATGCAATATGTATGAAGGCTTTTAATAAAGTGTTACTGATATTGTTGTATACTAATTTAATCTAAAACAATATTGTTATAAGAATTGCATTATTTCTTTTAACAAAAAAAGGAATTCTAAACATATTTCCACACTGTGTCTCACTATGAGTTTATTCAGTTTATTACAGGTTTGTCTTTCCTTCATTTATTTCTACACTGAGTTTATATTTAGTTCATATTTTATTGTAGAAATCATACATGGAAAAAAGAGATTTGACATCAGAATGTAAATGTTGCTACTTTCTGTAGTTCAGTCAATGATACTGAATCTCTTTTGCTCATGTTGTGCTTATAATTCAGTGTTTTGTTCATTCTGTATGATTCAATTGTGTTTTAACTCTGTTTGAAATTGAGTTACATTTTGAGTTGAATATCTCTATGTTCAGAGTTATAACTGCTGTGAATGTGTTGTGTTTGTCTCCTGCAGCTGGTCCCACAGTGAAGCCCTCAGTGTCTCTGCTGCCGCCCTCTTCTCTGCAGATCTCTGGAGACTCAGCCGCACTGCTCTGCCTGCTCAGCTCTTACTCTCCACAGGGGGCGCTGGTGAGCTGGACACTGGACGGGTCAGAGGTCACCGAGGGGGTTCTGACCAGCGCAGAGAGCCAGCAGGACGGCCGCTACAGCCGCAGTAGCGTCCTGACCCTCAGCAAAGCACGCTGGGAAGAGGGAGAGCTGTACGTCTGCAGAGTAACACATGATGGAGCTCCTCATGAGGTCTCGTTCCACAAGAGCTCTGAGTGCTGATGTTTCTCTCCTGAAGATGAGCCGTATCTGAGTGTCCTGTGTCAGGCAGGATTCACATGAGTCTAGTGCTGCAGCTGGAGTGATTTACAACTCAATACTGTGTGTGTGATCTTTCAATCTGCTGTGTTTGCTGCAACATTCAATAAAGCTTCTCAACAAGTTCACTTTGTGTCTGACAACATTATTCAACTAACAGATGAAGATGCAGGTGCTTTTCAGAAGGTTGATGTAGCAGTAAATGTCAAATAAAGCTCTTGGGGTTTGAACATGGTCTCTGGAGACAGAGCTGCTCTATTCTGAGAGGATCACAATCACTCCACCCTGACAATGCAAATGGGGTTTTCAGTCTCACTCTTTGATTGGTTACATGATCTGGACTGGAACACTTTCACTTCTGCAAAAGCAGGTGATGGTATTTTAAATATAAAAATATAATAAAAATAATTTTAAAAACATGATCACAAATCAGCCGTTGTGACAGTAATTGTGTAAGAATGTAAAAGTTTGTGTGTCTCAGATGGAAAGCATCACGTCCAGACAGCAGAAGTGACTGAATGCAGTCTGTTCAGTTTGATTGACAGGATCATATATTACACCTAAAACATGATGATCATATTGAAACACTGAATCATTCTCTTCATAAACACAAGAGTGATGTTGATTGTAATGATATAGTGTTATTAGTGTTTGAAAATTCAATCATAAATCATTATTCAAACCTGAACTAAACACTAGGGTTGGATCTAGATCAGGATGTTCAGTCCTTTACATGCAGTCTGTAAGCAATGACATCATTACCGCATGGCACAAGCTGATTGGCTTCTGATGATCCTGCAGCCAATGAGATTACTTGCTCAACATTTAAATAGTCTGGTTCAGTGTTTGCTGTAGGATAGTTCCTCTGAAATTCAACATCTTAAGATAATTGAACTGTGTTTTATCATTCCACACTAAACAATGTTTGATAGTCAGTACAGTAGTGATGTTACATATGACACTGAAGCTTCGATGCGCGTATCACATAAGCGACACAATTTGCAGCGAAGCCCCGTATCGAGGCGTGTATTGGTTTACTAGAGTCACGTGATCGATGACAAACGAAGCCTCACTTTCTGTCCAGTCACGTGCGCGTTTCGCTTTGGGTGTCAGAAGGCTCGAACTTCAGATCGTATTTAACGAGTCATTGTTGCCTCAGTCTGGTTGATATTTACAGTTATTGATATTGACATTTAATAACAGATGATCCTATCAGACAATGTCCTTATTCATTGTGTGTGTGTGTGTGGAGAGAGAGAGAGAGAGAGAGAGAGAAGGCCTACATTAAATCTTATTGAATCATATAAGCTTATAAGCTATTATATTTTATTGTCACACTTTAATGGGAAAATGAATTTATTTAATGAACAAATCAAACACAAACATGTAAGGCTTTTATTTGTACACATAACTTTGAAACTATGGAGTGTGTTGTGGTTGCTTCATCTGCCAGAGCTTCTAACACAGACTTCTGGCTGCTTTATTTTAAATAAGCACCAGATGGCGCTGTTCTCGACACTCTCGAAGCTTTGAATCTTTTCCCGGAACAGTCAGGGGAAAGCCTCAGTGATTCATGAGGCTTAATTTCCCCATCCCTACAGTACAGTCCTGTTCTCCATGTTCTTACTATGCACTTATTATAGTAATTTAAATAACTGGGTAATAACTAGGTACTAACCCTGAACCCATGCAGTTACCTTATTTCACCCAACTTTTCTTGTAAGTACATGTACAATTGGTACTCAACCAGAATAATACTTTTGCCACCGCGGTTGTAATGATTCCTGTCTTGTGTTTCCCTCGTCTTGTGTGGACTTTAGTTATTTCCTGTTCTGTGTCATGTTTTGTAGTCCTTTGTAGTTTTTCTTGCTTATTAGTTCTCCCAGGTGTTTCTAATTAGCCACACCCCCTTGTTATCTTGTTTAGCTTGTTTGCCTGTGTATTTAAACCTCTGTGCTTCAGTTGTTGGTTGTCGGTCGTTGTTTTATGTAGCTGTTACCTGTTCTTGTCCTGAGTTCTGTGTTCCGCCTGGATTACCTGTTTGTTTTATTAAATGTATGCTTGCATATGGATTCTCTCTCTGCTTCATCCTTGCCTCAGCGTGACAGAACGACCGACCAAATGATGAATCCAGCAGCAAAGTCTGAGTCTCTTCGCGTAATGCCTGCAAAGCCTGAGTCTCTTCACGTCATGCCTGCAAAGTCTGAGTCTCTTCGCGTCATGCCTGCAAAGTCTGAGTCTCTTCGCGTCATGCCTGCAAAGCCTGAGTCTCTTCACGTCATGCCTGCAAAGTCTGAGTCTCTTTGCGTCATGCCTGCAAAGTCTGAGTCTCTTCGCGTCATGCCTGCAAAGCCTGAGTCTCTTCACGTCATGCCTGCAAAGCCTGAGTCTCTTCGCGTCATGCCTGCAAAGCCTGAGTCTCTTCGCGTCATGCCTGATTTTCACAGCCTGACCCGGGAGTTTGCTGGACAGATCGCGGCCTTGGCCCTGGATAGCCTCGATCTGTTCCAGTACACCTGGGGATTTGTTCCTCTCGCTGCCTCTTGCTCTCTGGGTGACGAGGCAATTAAGGTGTGTTACCGGCGGGGGGCTAGGGAGGTTGACCCGAGGGAGCTCCCCGATCTCTCCGGTCTGGATTGGAGAGGCACTCTCCAGATGTCTAGAGAGCTTCCTCCCGTGGCACGCAAGGTCAACACCTGATCTTCACGTCCCGTCCAGTTCTGCCGAACCTTCACCGCTGGTTCCGCCCAGCTCAAAGCCCTCTTCATCGCTGGTCCTGTCCAGTTCAGAACCCTCTTCACCGCTGGTTCCATCCAGTTCAGAGCCTGTTCCGGTGGCCCCGAAACGGAGGAGGAGAAGGAAGACTTCCTCCATGACAGTTCCGGTGGTCCCAGTTCCGGTGGTCCCAGTTCCGGTAGTCCCGAGTCCGGTGATCCCGAGTCCGGTGGCTCCTAACACGGAGACCATCCCGGAGGTGACTGCCGTCCCTGACGTGCCGCCCAGGCGTCTTGCTCTGCCCGCGCCGCCCAGGCGTCTTGCTCTGCCCGCGCCGCCCAGGCGTCTTGCTCTGCCCGCACCGCCCAGGCGTCTTGCTCTGCCCGCACCGCCCAGGCGTCTTGCTCTGCCCGCGCCGCCAAGGCGTCCTGCTCTGCCGGCCCCGCCCGAGCTGCTCGCACTGCCTGAGTCACCCCAGCGATCCATCACGTCTGCCGGGCCTGTGTCTTCGAACAAGATGGCCGCCACAGAGACTGTTCACGTCACGTCTGCCGGGCCTGTGTCTTCGGACAAGATGGCCGCCACAGAGACTGTTCACGTCGCTTCTGCCGATCCAGAGACTGTTCACGTCGCTTCTGCTGATCCAGAGACTGTTCACGTCACTTCTGCTGATCCAGAGACTGTTCACGTCGCTTCTGCTGATCCAGAGACTGTTCACGTCACTTCTAGTGATCCAGAGACTGTTCACGTCACTTCTGCTGATCCAGAGACTGTTCACGTCACTTCTGCCGATCCAGAGCTTCAAGCCAGTCCAGCCGAGCCTGCAATTCACGCCAGCTCAGAGTCTCCTTCACCGCTGGTCCCATCCAGCTCAGAGTCTCCTTCACCGCTGGTCCCGCCCAGCTCAGAGTCTCCTTCGCCGCTGGTCCCATCCAGCTCAGAGTCCTCTTCACCGCTGGTCCCGCCCAGCTCAGAGTCTCCTTCACCGCTGGTCCCGCCCAGCTCAGAGTCTCCTTCGCCGCTGGTCCCATCCAGCTCAGAGCCTTCATCGCTGCCCAGCACAGAGCTCTCATCGGTGCCCAGCTCAAAGCCTTCTTTACCGCTGGTTCTGCCCAGCTCAAAGCCATCTTTGCTTCTGGTCCTGCCCAGCTCAAAGCCCTCTTCGCCGCTGGTCCTGCCCAGCTCAAGACCCTCTTCATCGCTGGTCCAGGACTCTTTACCGGGGAGCCTCCCCAAGAAAATTTTGGGGGGGGGGGGGCAATACACCTCCGGACCAGCCCGACCCGCCAGGACCGCCAGAGGGGTGGTCTCCGGTTCCGCCCTGGATGTCCGAGGGTCCATCATCTCCGCCTTGGACGCCCGAGGGTTCTTCAGCTCCGCCCTGGCCGCCCGAGGGGTCGTCTCCGCCCTGGCCGCCCGAGGGGTCGTCTCCGCCCTGGCCGCCCGAAGGGTCGTCTCCGCCCTGGCCGCCCGAAGGGTCGTCTCCGCCCTGGCCGCCCGAAGGTTCGTCTCCGCCCTGGCCGCCCGAAGGTTCGTCTCCGCCCTGGCCGCCCGAAGGGTCGTCTCCGCCGTGGCCGCCCGAAGGGTCGTCTCCGCCGTGGCCGCCCGAAGGGTCGTCTCCGCCCTGGCCGCCCGAAGGGTCGTCTCCGCCCTGGCCGCCCGATGGTTCGTCTCCGCCCTGGCCGCCCGAAGGTTCGTCTCCGCCCTGACCGCCTGAAGGGTCGTCTCCACCCTGGCCTCTCGTCCTGTCACAGTCTCCAGGCCCTCTGCCGTTCCATGGGCCTGGCCCTCCATCCCGCCCCCGGATCCGCCTCCGACCCACCACCCTCCTGGACTTTTGTTTTCTGAGGAGTGTCTGGAATCCACTCCTTAAGTGGGGGGCTATGTAATGATTCCTGTCTTGTGTTTCCCTCGTCTTGTGTGGACTTTAGTTATTTCCTGTTCTGTGTCATGTTTTGTAGTCCTTTGTAGTTTTTCTTGCTTATTAGTTCTCCCAGGTGTTTCTAATTAGCCACACCCCCTTGTTATCTTGTTTAGCTTGTTTGCCTGTGTATTTAAACCTCTGTGCTTCAGTTGTTGGTTGTCGGTCGTTGTTTTATGTAGCTGTTACCTGTTCTTGTCCTGAGTTCTGTGTTCCGCCTGGATTACCTGTTTGTTTTATTAAATGTATGCTTGCATATGGATTCTCTCTCTGCTTCATTCTTGCCTCAGCGTGACAGCGGTAAAATTGTGGGTGTGTATTTGCTAATTTTCAAACAAAACATTGTAGTTAAACGAATTCATAATCACAATACTGAAATTACTGAAATTAAACTGAATAAATTTAATAATGAAAACATTTCAACATAAAACATTGCAATAGAAAACTATTAGGTTACATCAATGAGGCTTTGCAAGAGCATGAGACATTAACTTAACAGTGTTCAGACGATAGCTCTGTGGTCAACGCAACAACATGAGCCTCGCGGAGCTTCAAGCGATCTGAGATCGAATCTCAATGTAGCTGACAGTGTTTTTGTTTTACCGTTCTTGATGCTTAAATAGGTAACTGTTATTAAAGTCAAGCATTTTGTTTAATTATCAATGGCACATTACAACATAAATTTGCTACATTCCAGTTGAGCCGCTGCACAGACGACAAAACTGATGAAGATTGTCAGCCGATCGCACCAGAAAATGAAGATGATGTTAAATTATTGTTTTGTGAATCATTCACGAAATTGAGATGACTGACAGTGATACCCGTCCATAGCAACGGAAGAAATTTCTCAAAACAGATCGAACAAATCAGAAAAAAGACTTTCAATACAGTATTGCTTTCAATAAAAAACTAAACAAAAAACAAAAAAAACAATGAAAATGTAAAAGAACACTAAAATTAATTAAGTTTGAAACCCCATCGCACATTTCAAGGTTTAAATAAAGTGTCGGGACTGTTTATTTATTTAAAACAGGGTTGTATCAAGTTTATGTATCGAGTTTATTCCCTTTGCGATGCAAAATAAGAAATACAGAATCTTATTCTTGCGACATTTAAAGTTTTGTATTTCCAAAGAAATTGCAGCAAAATGTAACAATTAAAACAGTACAAAATGAAAATAGTTCAAAGCAACATAAATTGATAACAGGCGTTTTTCTTTGCCTCTCTCTCGCGCTGGATCTTTTTTTAGCAAGTTTCTTTTGTCTCTCTCACAGCGCGCGCCAGGTCTCTCTCGAAATTAAAACATGTCAGGGTAAAAACACACCATACAGCTGATAACTGTCACGGCTCCACCAGATCTATAGACTCCACCCACTAGTTCACTCTCCCCTGATTACTAATCACCTCACCTGTACCTCGTCACCTGTTCACTATATACATTCACTTGCACCACTCTTCATTGTCTGATCTCGTCATTCCATGGACACACAGACTCTACCTCGATCCTTACCGGTTCCACTTACCTGCCATCCTCATCTTCTGATCCCGTTCCACGATCCTGCTATCATCGTCAGTGACTCTCATCCACGTCTGCCATCAGCCTCGTTCCGTTCTCTACCTGTGAAGGACAATACTGTTATTCATCAGCTAAGTTCCATTCAACTATCTTCATTGTGTTCAACTCACCATTTACATCTGCTGGTTTCCGTGCTTCTGTTCATAATAAACTTCAGTTACATTATACTCGCCTGTCTGCTTCATCACTCTCCGTGACAATAATACTGTACATGTCGCTGCGTGTCGTCCACATAATTCATGAAAGAAAAAACTGTAACAAATAGCCTTTGTTGCTTCAAAGAAACAGAATGCCTTGTTGAATTCGCTTTACAATAAAACGAGGTTGATCGCGAATTAAAGCGCTCTGTGTCTGCTGATCACTCCCATTCGTTTTGTCAACAGTTCATGTTTAGATAATGCCAGATTGTTGACAATCACACACACTGCTCAAACATTCTAAAACTCTACAAAACCAGGTGAAACCACAATCCAGTATCAAACAACTGGACTGAACACTTCAATTGAAATTTTGAGTGAAAAACCTTTAAATACAATAAATAAAACTATAATATTTATAATTTAATAAGATATAGGGCCTACATTTGGACACATCGAGAGCTTTATCCTTAAAATAATTTAGCCTTTTCCTGCTCATCAGGCTGGCTATCCGACACTCTTCATATGAAAGACGGAACATTAACACCTATTGTCCTGCACCCCCACGGTAAAGCCACTGAACTGCCCCTTCCAAACCCCCCACTGGCTTTCTGAGTTTGAGACTGACTTAAAACAAAGAGAGTTTGCAATTCACACTTAAATCGCTATTCTAGACATTAGCATTAGGCTATTAAAGTGTTGATAATGAAGGAATTAAATAATTTAGGCTACATGTAGTAATATTTCTGTCATAAAAGTTTATTACTAAATATTTCATTATTTCAATAATTGAAGAATTAAAACGCTACTCAGGTTTGGGCCAGCTATTTCCAAGCAAAACTAAATATAATCTTCAAACACATGTTCATTTGTTGTCATGAATAAAATATTCAACTCAATATTAAATTCCACAGGGGTCTTTTGATCTTTACAACCAGGGTGCGATTTGTGAATTATTATTTTTTTTAACCACAGTGCTTCATGCTGCTGTTAAACTAAATAAATTAGAAAAATTATGAACTTAAATGAAACAATATCGCAACATTACGACAAATACATTTATTTGATCTGTTTTTACATTTTAATTCAGGGCGATTTAGCCTATATTTAATTAGAGCGAGATTTTCACCCTTGCCTTGTCCTTTCCTCATTGAGAAGCGCTCACATGATAGCTAAACATGTTTGAGTAGATCCTCTGTACCTTTCGGTTTCATATGGATTACATAATCAGATAACATTTATTAAATACTGTATTTAGACATTTAAAGGCTTTAGACATAGCTTATTTCTCATTGTGACTGAGCTGAGGTAATGGCTTTCGGTTCATTTTTGTGACGCACAGTTCCCGGAGAGAGACGACAGACAAACTTTAGTCGTTAGCCTAATATGAATAAAAGTTTACAGTTTTTAACGATGTAGGCTATACTCTACTCTTATCTGTATGACCGGAAATAAATGAACGCGCCGCCGCGTCTGTCCAACACTAATTCAGCATGCCAGGATAAAACCTGACTTTAGAACAATGCCTAGCGCCACTCGTCGTGGTGTGCCAAAAAAACTCAATTATAAGCTTCAATATTTAAACGTACAGTATGGCATTTTTCGCCACTAGGGGTCGCTAACCTATTTACAATAACAAAGGCGTAGATTGATGATGCAACATTTGCTAAGAATTATGGATCTTGTCGTCAACGTCAAGCCGACCGATCTAATAATGTTTATGGATGACTGAATACATTGATGCTTTTATCATGACTGTGATATGAAGCAGTTCGGGATTGCTAAGAGACAGCTATCAGCTCCAAACTCTAGCACCCAGTCCCGCGGATATAAAAGGAATACGGACATTTCATTCTACCAAACTACACGCAGAATTGCTACTCACAGGTCAGTTTATTAGACAAATTAAACTTCTGAGGTAACGCAGCGCTGTTTCACTTGGTCTAACATTACACTAGCACACTAAACTGCATTTGAATGTGTTGAAATGTATGTGTTAGTCACCATTAGAATAACATACAGATCATATTCTGACATTTTATCATTGTTGAACTATAAAACATTGATTAGTTTTATGTAAATGTGCTCACCTGTTTAATAAAGTACATGTAGGAGCGGTCGAAGTCTCGGACGTGGAGCTCTCGTTTATATACTGTCTATGGGAGCTCTCGGCATCTCGAAAACACCGCGCTGACATTGATTCTCGTTTTTGTTCTCCTTTTTTTATCCAAAGTCTGCTTGCCATGGTCCATAATGTTTGAACGAAACAACAACAGCTTGCAAATAGACATTGCGAACTACACAGTTGTCCGCGTCAGTCGCTTTGGTTACTGTCAGACGGCTCTGGTTCATAGCTCTGGTTGCCATGGCAGCACGAGCTGAAACCAGGGACAACGCGGATATGACGCCATTGGCGGCGACAAAACGGAAATAAAGAAACGGGACGTTTCTCAAATTAAATTACAAATTTCTCCTGGTTTGAAAGTTGTTGGAAACAGTCGGGATAATGTAAGTACACAACTAAAAAATAAATATAACATAGATTTTTGCTATTTTTAAAGCAAAAAAGTTACATATTGTGCCTTTAATTTGCTTTGTGACATTTTGAAAAGCGGTGCATGCATTAAGGCCACTGGAATCATGAACATAACTGAAACGCCGGTTCTGATTTTATTGGTTGTCGTTTAACCCTCTGGGGACCAAGGTGTTTTTGGGGCCCTTGAGATGTTCTGACATGCCTTGACATTTGTGCTTTTTTCAGTTATTTATAAACATGTTAATGACAAAGGTGTAAATTCACTATATATAGCACAAACAGGGCTACCATAATATGCGAGCAACTTGTATGTAGATGTTTGTATTTTTAAGAGAATAATGTTTATGCGTGGTTATTGGAAAAAATAAAAATGAAAGTTGCTGAATTAAGACCACAAAACACATATTAAATATGTGTCCACAAGACTTTTGACCAATGGATGTGGTCCCTTTGAGTTCTAGCTTCAAAATTATATGAAAATAGTCTTGCTTTATCGTTCACAAAAAAAAAATACATTGATTTAAATGGTGTAAAACAGGTTTTGCTTGGAAAGCCAATATGCGAGGGGGAGGAGTAGTTCACACCCACTCTGCATAATGACTCTGCCTAATGAGCCATCCTTTCAGGTGTGACACTGACTGAGCCACAATGCAAGGACAAAGGATGTATTTAGAAGAAGACTTATATTGACCATTTAAGATTTTGCTTACATCTCTCTTGTAAATATGTTTTGCTATTTTATTAAAAATGTTACAATTACAACAATAATTACAATTTCAACAATATTTCAAGTGTACTCTTTCTTTGTAAAAAAGAAAAAGAAAAAAGATTATAGGCCTACATTTTATCATATGTATTCATTAGTTTGAATATAACCGCATTGGAACATCTAACATCTTAGTCTATGACTTTATTTTTGACAAATATATATATATATATATATATATATATATATAAAACGTTAGATATGAGCAGAAATTGCTAAACAAAAGCTTATTTTATGTGGCAGTATATTTTACAGTAGCCTAAAAACTGTACCCAAATCTAGTCAACAAGTGACTGACTGTAGCGTTGTTTTTATGAAATATTAGGGCATATAAATGCTAATTTGCAGTTTAATACGTTGCTTATACAAATACATTTTATTTCAACATATTCCAGTCGATTTTTACTCATCTCAGTAGGCTATAGCAAAGCAGTTTATTCTTTCACACACAGACGCGCGATTTATATTTAGGCTAAACAGTCTTTACAAATATGTACCCTTCATTCATCTCACAGAAAGGCGAGTCATATTATAGAAATGCGATTCATCTTTTTGCGGTTTGCATAGGCCTACACTAACGTTATTCCATAACGTTATTCCACACTTGAGAAAAGAAAACAGCCTACCTCACTCCTCAGCGGGATCTGCTCCTCATATCAGGATATATTGTTCCTCATATCAGCACTGTTCTGAGGAGTCTTTTCTCCATAAGGTAGGCTATATTATGCCTCACTCGATCGCGACGCGCTTTGTTTACAGCTGATGTGGGCGTTTCACAGATCTTCAATAGTTCTCAGAATTTGCGTTTGAATAGCACGCGCTCTCCGGGGAGTGGTCACATTACTGTGAATTAGCTCGTAATGAGCTCGACTGGAGTCGCTCTCTTTTTATACAGATTACAGAAGATGAGAATATTTGTTTTTTATATAAGTTACTTCATTTAACAGATGCGATCTCAAGCTTTATGCCCGTGGGTCTGTTTGCCTGTTTGACTGAATTTTCGCGGAGTTATAGATCATTTTCGAACGCGTTTCAAATGGGAGTTTACTGACAGTGAGAAGGCAGAAATCGCATCATGTTAATTTTTCTTTATTTGTCAAAAAGCAAAACACTTTATTTTTATTGTGAGTATACAGAAAAAAAATAGAAACTGAACAGGATCGTTTGATGTATTACACGAAAATGAAAGATCAAAATTAACAGAGCATTTAGTGTTTATTTTCATTGCTAAAAAAAAAAAACGAGCAAAACGCGCGGGCGCGTTTTTGGTCCCCAGAGGGTTAAATGTGCGTGTTGCATATATTTATTTTATATATTTTATATAGTCTATTGGTGAAGTATAGCATTGATTACTGTGGAGGGGGGGTTAAAATAATTCAGCAGAAGCTGGGATGTTTAGACCAAAAGGAAATCCCCGTCCCCCCTGGCAAATCGCACTTTGTTTAAAACCATGTTTTTAAAAACTGTTCATGTAGGCTATAGGGACCCCCCTATATAATAAATATAATAGTGATTTACAACTCAATAAAAAATATAATATATATATATATTTTTTTTTAACATAACTGCTTTTGAAATTACGATTGGAATTATTATACTAACGTCATTCTGTTGTAAAATATTTGTTCCTTAGTGTAAAATGGAAATGCATGGTAATTTTATTTTATAAATATAAGCAAAAAACTATATGGTGTAACAGTTTTAGAACTAGACAAATCTCTCTGCATTAATAATAGGCTTTAAAATGCATTAATAGCTCTGAAAGCGGCACTAAAAGACTGCTTTAAAACTTTCACAGAGACCTCAAACAGAAAGCCTGTCTTTCAAATTTAATTTCGTTTTGCATTAATTTTATCTTAAATTTAATCAATGTTTCATCAGCCAATTGTCTGGATTTAATAAATAAGAAGTAAATATATTAGAAAATAGATAATGACGACACGGAGGCGCCGGTGCGTGAACTGGAGCTCGTCTCATAAATGAACCGAAACTCAGCGTATAAGGTGGCCTACTTGACATAGAAAGCTTGAAATGTCTACTTTTAAACAAAACAATTCAAAACGAAAGAAAACTGACTGTGTAATCCATATGAAATATGCATTTCTCTCTGGCGCGTTCACTACTGCGAAGATCGCGAGTCAGCATAGTCAACTTCATCTTTCCAGCCGACACTGACATAAAAAAAAAAACTGGTTTATTTGTAAACAATTAAAATGTCTCCTGCTATATTTTACATATTCATAATCATTAATTTTGCCGGTTTGTTGTGACAGCTTTTAGGTGCTTTATTGGCAGCACCACCCTTACCGTTACATGAACGCATCAGCACCGAAAACATGGAGATTTTTTTTCTTTTGGGGGGCATTTTGTTTGTGTTCAGGCTTTCTCAGTTGTCTTTAAGCGCGATGTTACGAGGACGCTGCTAATAAAGTTGCGAGTAAGCCTACACATTGGATTCACGTTTATTATTATATTTTAAAAAATACCCCCGTTTTTATGTCGGTCGTATCATTTTATTTTGTTGTATTTATCCGCGACACCTTAAAGGCCGGTCCGTGAAAATATTGTCTGATATTAAACCGGTCCGTGGCGCAAAAAAGGTTGGGGACCGCTGATCTAGATGATCGAAACGTAAGTTCTACCACTCGGCCTTGAATTTACTCTCTGAGAAATGCCCAAACATTCGTTTCTCCAGTGTGTGTTCGCTCATGAGTGAGAAACGCTCATCATTCGTCTCATTACTCAATAGAACAGTAAAAATAATCAGCTTCATTGCACATAATTTATTTTTGTTTGTTATTTTTGTTATTAGTTTGTTTTTGTTTGTTTTTTTGTTATCGCACTGCTCCCCTGGGGAATAGGCTTATGTCGCCCACCGACGTCTAGGCTACAAGATGAAATATAGGCTATATTTTTCTGGTCTCTATTTTTAACTTTTGATTCTATTTTTCTGTCCTAAAAAATGTTCTGAAGGCTGAGACAATCACTTTCCTTTTGTTCTTAAAAAAAAAAAGAATAAAAAAAAGTATTTCATCTTTGTTGTAAGTTACTGGGGAAATTAAGCACTCACAGCCCAAATGGTTAACACCTCACCAAGCTGCCCCACGAGTTTAATGAGGAGGAGGGGGGGGGGGGGGGGGTGCTTCAGAGTAGCAAGCAGACTGAGTAGAAGCTGAGTAACATTGTTAACTTCTCTAAAGTTATTTTTGTTTTTCCTAAACTCTTTTCTCCAATGCCCATGCTTACCACAGTAATAACAACTGCCCTCTCTCTTAGGACATTTGTGTTTCTGTTGATTCTCTGTGTTGACCTTAAAGTCTCTTTCCCAAGTTGCTAATCTGTCCAAGTTGTTTTGCAGGGTTCTAATGGACATTGTGAAGTCTAAGAGAGGCCATGCCCTTCTATGTTCTGATAAAAGACCATCAAACCATGTGCAAACTAGCGGACCATTGTCATCTAGCACCTTCTCTGGAGTGTCAGCTATCACACTGTATGCTGCAGCTGACTGACAAAATCTTTCAGTACTCACTTACAGTTTCATCCTTCTTCTGTAAACAACTAGTGATCTTTGACCAGTCCATGTTTGGTCCAACAATGTTCTTTAACACTCTCAGATCTCCCTCCCTCAATTCATCTTTTCTGTCATGTTGTATATCAGAATTGATTACAGCACTTTCAAAATCATTGAATTCTGACTCATCAAGATCTGTGATATTAGCTGGGTGACTTCAGCTAGAGACATATCATAGAGCATATCATAGGGGTGGCTCCAGCCTGAGAAGGGGGAGGACACCGGACAACCGGACAGAGACGGCAGAGCGGACTCTGCCAAGGGAAAGACACGGGCTCACTGCAGGGAGCTGGTCGTGGAGGAATACGCATATGGGATCGCCACAGGGATCACCACATATGGAACCCAGCCTAGCACAAGTTACACAAGCATACGAGCACTAGGCCTGGCGTCAGACGCTCCGCAACGTCTCGCTGATCGCGCCGTCACACCAACACTGAAGGCAGAGAGTCTGAAGAGTCTTCAACATTATTAGAGTCTTGTAGATCTGAAGTCTAACAGGAAGCTCGGCTCCGAAGTGAAAGACAATGTGTGTGTGCGCCCGCTTCCTGTTTATACCCGCGCTGCGTGACGCGTTTCACACACGCCAACGTTCATTGGCTCGTTCTGTTGACACTCGAAGATGATAGGGCTCCCTGAAGTGATCCCAATTACGTCGTCACGTCATCGTAACGTTGAACGTGAGCGACTGATAGGGAACTCAGATATGTAAAAGACATGTGACCCTAGTGGTGAATTTTGTAAGTGCAATTAAAGATATTGACTTTCCTACAGTAATAAGTTCTAATATAATAAGTTTTGCAGGGACAAGCACCACTCACATTTCTCCACATTAGATGTGTTACATGTTTACTTGCATCATAAGTACATAAAGTCTGTGAAAGGTTTGATACTGTGTAGTTTGTGATCCTCCATCAGCAGCTGCAGTTTCTCTCAGCTGTATCAGTGCAGTCACTGTGACGTCTGACTGACAGAGGTTTTTGTACGACTCTTTATCACTGTGTGAACACATAACCACTGCTGTGATAACTCTGACAGTAATAATCTCCTGTATCTTCAGTCTGGACTCCACTGATGGTCAGAGTAAAATCACTGCCAGATCCACTGCCACTGAATCTAGATGGAGTTCCAGTATAACGGGATGTTGCATAATATATGAGAAGTTTAGGAGCTTCTCCAGGTTTCTGTGAGTACCAGGCTAAGTAATGACCATATGAACTATGATAATACACATTACTGCTGGTTTTACAGTTTATTCTGACTTCTTCTCCTGGTTGAACTGCTGTTATTGATGGACTCTGAGTTACAGTGATCTGTCCTCTACACTCTGAGAGAAAACACAAACAAAAATGAAAAATGTATATATGATGATATACAGTATATGATAAATTTATACATTCCACATTTTAAGAGAACTAATAATTGTTGTAAAAACTGTATTAAACAAACCTTGAATAAACAGAGCAATGGTCCAGATGAAGATGTTGATTGTGTTCATTGCTGTAGTTTAGTCTTGTGTGATGATGAAGATTGTGTTCTATTCTGCTCTCAGTCATGAAGTGTTAAACTCACAGCACTATAAACACTCTCAGAGCACTGAAGCATGTGCTGACAATGCAAAGAAGTGGGCAGGATTTACAACAGCTTGTGCTGATAACAAACTCATATACACTAGAGTTACAGAATCATGACTTTATTTAGTATTTTTATTGTGACTCCTGAGACACTGAGGATGTGCAGATGAACGTCCATCTCTGTGTCCATATTCAGTCATGTGACCATCATCACTGCTACACTTCCACTAGATGAACCGCCATCACTAAAGTAAGATCATGAATCATGAGTCTGTTCAGAAAGTATCAGGACTGATTGTGAATCTCTAATCAGAGTTCATGGTGTCACTCCATCTATCATGAAGCCTCATGTGTGTCTGAAATCATCAAATGGAGAAGAAACAGGCTGTTAAAGATGGAGACATATTAGAGCTTGTTCACGTTTCATGATCTTGTGTGGAGATTCATAACCAGTCCAGATACTTTTAGAACAGACCTTGAATATGAAAACATGCTTGACTGTGTAGAACATGCAAAATACCTTTTATATTTTCATTGTTGACACTTTCTATTGACTTTGGCTCTAATATTCAATAAACTCATTATTTGAAGAGATTTTCACTGAAGATTGAAGTTTGAAGCTGCAGGTTTTTCTGTGAATCATGATGATTGATCTGCATATGAAGAACAGAAGCATCATTATGAGAAACTCCACAACATCATCCATGATCAAAGAGGTCAAAGGTCACCTCAGAGGTCACAGCTCATCAAATATATTTCTTTAAACAGTGTTATATCAGAAAGCATTTAGTCAAATCTGAATGAGTGAGTGTTGAGAAGAGCTGAGGATCTTCTAATATCAGTGTGTTGAAGTGTTGTTTCTCTCTCTCTGCTGGAGTGTGTGTTCACTTGAGTGGAATAGAGGTTTTTGTACGAGCGTTTCATTAGATTGTATCACTGTGGTGGACTTTCGGTGGAGGAACTAAACTGGTGATCGGTAAGTCTGTCTATTTAATCACCTAATAAAAAAAATACAATTTAGATTTCAGAAAGTGTTTTACAGTTGAAACAACAACAACATTTATTAATAATAATGATTATTAGATATTGTGGTAAAACTTTACTTATAACTGTAACCAAAGTTAAAATGTTTAATAATATTTACAAATTCCTTGTTACATCTAAAATTGGTTGTTTGTCATGAGTTTTGGTGTATTATAATTTTATGAATGTGTAACAATGAATAGATATTATAATGTGTTATAACTGCAGTTATAATTAGTGTTCATTAAGTCTGTCTATTTAATTATTATAATATTCCTAAACATACAATTTTAAACAAGTTGAAACAAGAACAAAATGTATTAACGATAATTATTATAACATATTGTGTTGAAACTTTACTTAAAGCCTTTAACCCTCTGAGGTCGACAAACGCGCCGGCGCGTTTTGCTGGATTTTCTCCACATTGTAGCACTATAAACTTAAATTACTCTGTCATTTATGGTCATACAGAAAAAAGAAATATAAAAAAAGAATCTGTGATATTTCTACTTTTGTATGTGTCCACTTACAATCAAATCAAAACATTGTGCTTTTGTAAAATAAAGAAAATAAACAGTGTGTGCGTTCTGCCTCTCCGTCGCGGTGAACTTTTTTTTCTTGAGCACGTCTATAAACTGAAACAAAACTCAGCGAATACTTGTCACACATTTATGAGCCATACACCTTTATAAACATTTAAGTGTGTACTTTTAAATGATCGGATTCAAACTGAAAACAAATATTCTCTGTTTAAGTAATTTGTATAAAACCAACAAGATGTCCAGCTTCTCAAACGCTTCCTAATTATTTTTTAATTTACCACGCCCACTCGCGCAAAAGATATTCACATGCAAATCTCCACATGGAACGCGATCGCCCTCATTACCTCAGAAACAAAACACTAAACTTCACTTTTCGTCGAGTTTGAAAGAGTGCCTGAGCTTACATTGGATTTACATCAGAAGAAGAAGAACGATATTTGAAGACAAGAAAGATAAGGTAAGAAATTCTTACATATTAGTTTGCTATTGTTGCATAAATTTCACCTTGCAGTTGAACTGTTGCTAGATGGTGAATATTATAATATTTAGACCCGTGTTTACTGTTACTGTGTTTGTGGATATCTGCTCAAACGTAGATATGTATATGGTAACCATACTGTTTTATATTTGAGCGCGATCGCGTTTGAATGTATCTTATTTTGGATCGTGATCGCATTTGAATGTATCATATTTTGGATCGTGATCGCATTTGAATGTATCATCATATTTTGAATCGCGATCGCGTTTGAAAAGCAAACAGCTTCATGTTTTTACTATTATCTCATTTCATATCGTCATAACGAATGGAAACATTTGAAGTAACATGATAATCAATATATTTTTCTCTAGCTTAGTTGTTACTGAAATCTTTTGGAAGATTTATACTGTTATAGGTTATTATTATTTTATCCAGCACTGCGCATAGCTTATGCCTACAAGGCACAACAAACCTGGTGTTCACTGTTCATTATATCTTGTTGGAAACATTTGTGTGTGTGTGTGTGTTCTGTGAATTTTAAAAAGCAATTTTAACCAGAAAAATCTCAAATTTATTCCCAAAATCGTGCAGGCCTTTCTCTTGATATCAGTATGTTCACTTTTTTTTTCAGGGCCCAGATGACACTGATGAGTCCTGCTGACTCCAACATTCACATGAGTCTCTATACATGGTAAAGTGAAAATCAAACACCTTGGAAATTAAAGGTATGTACAATGTTTTTAGGAATGGCACAAAGGTCTCTGTCTTTGAAGTGCTTTTTTGGCATTTGTTGTGTATCTTTGGATTATGTTGTGTTGTAAATAAATCCAAACAATTTAAAAGCCATTCTTTTTTAAATCTCCTCATTTACAGTATTGTGCAAGGTTGCTCAGAATGATAGGGGCCTGATAGCTCCTAATAGGGCCGTTAGGGGAGGTTCTTTGTCTTTCTCAGGTGAGAAAAGCCATACATATTAATGAGTTCTCGCATAAGGCTTATTCACACAAAACACGTCGTAAAATTTTCAAATCAATATATTGTCTTATCTGAATGAGCAGTCAGGGTGATTTTAGAGCAAATATTCTAGGCTACGTGATACAATTTTCAAAAGTCTTGTGAAGAAATAATCAGTATGGGTTTCATAGCCTTTTTTCAGTGAGAATTTTTTTTTGTATTTTCACAAACCACGCATAAATGTCATTATCTCAAAACTACAAACTTTTACATACATGCTGTTGATATATTATTGTAGCAGAGTTTGTGCTGAATACAGTGTAATTAGACTTTAGCCATGAAAATGTCACAAGTAACAGAAATAACCAGAAATGTCAGAGCATGTCAGAACACCTTCAGGGCCCAAAAAACAGCTCAGACCTCAGAGGGTTAATGCATTATAAAGTGTTTCATAAAGTGTTGCAATGCCTTATATCTTATCATAAATAACTGTAACCAAATCTAAAATGCATTATAATATTTGCTATTTCATTGTTTCATCTCAAAAGGGTTGTTCTTCATAAATGTGGATCAATGAATAGATAATATGTGTTATAACTGCTGTTACACTTATTGATTAGATCATACATGCATTTTAATGTATAAAGCAGTGCATTTCAGTTTTCAGAGCCGCTATAGAAATAATCTATTGGGACCACCGGACTCGGGACCACCGGAACAGGAACCACCGGAACAGGCATGGAGGAAGTCTTCCTTCTCCTCCTCCGTTTCGGGGCCACCGGAACTGGGACCACCGGAACTGGGACCACCGGACTTGGGACCACCAGAACAGGCTCTGTGCTGGACGGAACCAGTGGCGTCGAGTTGGGCACTCTTTCAGAAAATCTAAATCCAACGGATATATCCCTCATGCTGCGGAAATGAAGGTATTTGACAAACCTGTCAAAGTCCAAGATCTCCAGTCCCCTCATTTCCCAGGCCGGCAAGGGATCATCCAGGCAATTATTAAAAATGTCTTTAATTGCCGTGTCATTATATTCCATCCCACTGGAAAGAGTACAAAAAATCACCCTCAATTCTTCCACCGTCCGGCCCTGCTGGCGTAAGGAAAATAAATTCCCTACTCTCTCCTTCTCGTTCCAGGTGAAACGATGAGAGGTACGAATACCTGTGCTGCTGGATTTCTTCATTTTGACGGAGTCCTTCTGTCACGACGCGCACATGAAAAGGTGAATTCCAATAGCAGCTTTATTTAGGGTAATCCGTAATCATATCCACAAACAGGTAAAGGGTCATAAACCAAGTAAATCAGTCCAAAACAAGAAAGAAACAAATAAACAAACCAAGACAGACTCTAAGATGCGGGTGACACAATACAAGGACTCCGTGACAGACACTAAACAGGCAGGGTATTTAAACACAGAAACTAACGATCATGATGGGGAACAGCTGGGTGCAATGAACAGTGATGAGAGCAGACAAGGATTGTGGGGAATGCAGTTCCTAATGTGACAGACACCGTGGGGGAAGGAGGACATCTAGTGGTAACCAGGGAACACAAACCAGACACTGTGACAGACGCAGAGAAATTGCGTGAAAAAAGAAACAGGCCCTTCAGTGATGCACAGGCCCTCCTAATGCAGTCCCTTGCAAAGCATGCTGGGAACTCCAGGTCCAGGGCTGCGTTTAGCATCATAAGCCTGAAGTAGATTGTAGGGCACACGGGGAAAGATGTTGGCAGTTTATGTTAATGTCTAATGTTCAGTTCTGTTGGACATTTAGAGTTGTTTCTGTTATTGAATGTTGTGGTTAAAAACTAATCAATACTAATCAAAACTAATCAATAACTAATGCAGGACAAATGTCTAGAACTACATTAACATTTTAACTGCTATTCTAAATGATGGTTATTAACATTATCAATATTTAATAGCATAATAGCAGACTTATGATTTGAGAAAGCTGTCAATAATTAGCCTATGCTGTCATATAGCAATAATTAGCTAGCTCATAAATGTGTGTGTGTGTGTGTGTGTGTTATTTGTCTGTTTTATTCTAATATAAATAGGGTAAAGGGTTTGAAAATCAAATTCTTCAATACTGTTTGTGAATATAAATGATTACATAATCCTCATTAACATGAATAAAAATGATTCAAAGGGACACTTCACAAAAAAAAAAAAAAAAAAACATTCTGATTTATTTTGCCCATATCTCAAAACTTTACAGTTAATTTAGTTTGACAGTTATTGAGTTTAATAGTATAGGTTAACTTGTGTTTCTATATTGAGAGATGACATTTTCAGCATCCACTAATTCCTGCCATTTTACATTTAAACATTAAGGTACAAATATGTAAGGGACAAATATGTACCTTACACTTCGAAAAGCCCACAATGTACAATGGAAGGTGCATAATTGTACCTTAAAGGTGCACAATTGTACCTTAAAGATACATTTTTGTACTTTTAAGGGTACATATGCAAAGTTTGTACCTTAGGGAACAAAAATGGACCTGTATTGTACCTCTTTTTCTAACAGTGTAGACCTGTTGACTGTTGGCCTGTTGAATGTTCAGCCAGTTCATTCGTAATTGTTGTTTTGCTCTAAATGTTTTCCTACTTGAGTGAAATGAAAATGAAGGAAGGATGAAGAAATGAAAATGAAAATGCTCTGAAAATGTCCTGGTAGACGGCTGCGTTGACTCTTTTCTGATGAGAGCAAATTTTGCATCTCATTTGGAAATCATGGTCCCAGAGTCTGGAGGAAGAATGGAGAGGCACACAATCCAAGATGCTTGAAGTCCAGTGTGAAGATTCCACAGTCTGTGTTGGTTTGGGGACCATGTCATCGGCTGGTGTTGGTCCACTGTGCTGTCCACTCAACGCAGCCGTCTACCAGGACATTTCCAGAGCACTTCATGCTTCCTTCAGCAGACAAGCTTTATGGAGATGTTGACTTCATTTTCCAGCAGGATTTGCACCTGCCCACACTGCCAAAAGAACCAAAACCTGGTTCAATGACCATGGTATCACTTACCCCTTTTCCACCAACAAGAACCGGGTGCTGGTTCAGAGCCAGAGCCAAAGCTGGTTCAGAGTTGGTTCGACTGACGAGCTTACTAAGAACCGGTTTGCCTTTCCACCGGCTAGAGAGCCACAACAGAGCCAGATCTTACGTCACTGTATACGTCTCATGTTGCCCAGCAACCGCTAGTGCGGTAGCGCCAAACACAAACACGCCAGGCTTGATCGAGATGCATCGGCTTCTCGCAGATCGATCGCCGCATGTCATCAAAGCACTGCGATAGCGATCTAAAAGCACAAGGAGTCGTATGCTCTCCAAACACTCCCGCAGCTCCGATCGGTCCTCGCCGCTCCGATGCATCTCGAACAAGCCATCAACAATAACGGACGTTGCAATACTATGGATGCTCATGGGTTTGCAAAAATACATCGGAATCCAACGCGTTCGTGCAGCTCGCCGTAACTTACATAGACGGATATTATAATCGAGCTGCTATTAGCTCGACTAGCTGCTATTTAAAAATGGCGGTCACAAGTTTCTATTCGTCTTGTTGGTCACGGTAACCCCGCCCCCAGCCCCTGACGCAAGCGGTTCTTTCTTGGCTCCGTTCTAGACCCTGCAATGATTTGGTGCTACTTAAGAACCAGTTTTACTGGTTCGGAGCTGGTGCTTTGGCGGTGGAAAAACAAAGAACCGATTTGAAACTAGGCTCTGGCTCCGAACCAGCACCAGCTCTGCCTTGGTGGAAAAGGGGTAACTGTGTAATTACTGTGTGATTTCATGTAATATTCAAATTTTTTGAAATCCTGTTTTCGTGGGTTTTATGAGCTGGAAGCCCAAAATGATGTTCAAATAAACAACTAAATACTTGAAATCGTTTAAGTTGTGGGCCCTGAATCTATAATCTATGGAAGTTTAATGTTTTGAATGGAATTATGGAAATAAATAAACTTTTCCATGATATTCTAATTTTTGGGAAAGGGTCTGTATAATATTGTGTTACATGTTTACTTACATCATAATAATTGAATAAAGTCTGTGAAAGGTTTGATATTGTGTAGTTTGTGATCCTCCATCAGCAGCTGCAGTTTCTCTCAGCTGTATCAGTGCAGTCACTGTGACGTCTGACTGACAGAGGTTTTTGTACTACTCTTTATCACTGTGTGAACACCCAGTTACTACTGATAACATGTGCACTCTGACAGTAATAATCTCCTGTATCTTCAGTCTGGACTCCACTGATGGTCAGAGTAAAATCTCGTCCAGTATCTGCTGTTCCACTGCCACTGAATCTAGATGGAGTTCCAGTATAACGGCTGTTTATATAATAAATCAGGAGTTTAGGAGCTTCTCCAGGTTTCTGCTGATGCCAGGCTAAGTAGCTGCTGCGTATTCCTACATCTATATTACACTCTATTGTTGCTGTTTGACTCTGTTGGACAGTTTTAACTTCAGGTTGAGTCAGAGTCACTCCTCTGGATTCTGAAGAGGAGAAAAGATAAACTATTAGTGTTTAAAATTATTATCATCATATACTTTTACAAAAACACCAAAACCAGAGTCAGTTTGTACATCTTACCTTGAATAAACAGTGCAATGGTCCAGATGAAGATGTTGATTGTGTTCATTGCTGTAGTTTAGTCTTGTGTGATGATGAAGATTGTGTTCTGCTCTCAGTCATGAAGTGTTAAACTCACAGCACTATAAACACTCTCAGAGCACTGAAGCATGTGCTGACAATGCAAAGTGACTCTCTCTATTTAAATCATTATCCTGAAGACTGTAGATCAGTCACAAACACATTATCAAACAACTTCCTCATGTTGAGAAATGCTAAGCTATTATACACACATTTCTGATGAGTCTATTGACAGAATCATACATATTATTGATTCAGTCATTATTAATATTTACGTTGCACTTATTTAACAACTGACGAGGAAACTATTGATTTGAAGACATTAATATTAAATATTGATATATTAATTATATTAAGTTGCTGTAAAACGTTGAATTTTCATATAGCTACCAGTCGTGCTTCATTAAGCACACATACTTCTCAAGATTTGTTAAACATTGTTTTCTCGACAGCATTGCTTTAACTGTGTACAAATGTCACGGGGTGACGTGAAGCGGAACTATTTTTTCCAATGTTGTTTCCCTGTGGGAGCGATATCGACGTAACATCAGGCCGGTTCCGGGTCCTTCCCTGTAAACAGTCTGGCCGGGCTTAGTAATGAGGAAATGAGCATCAGCTGTGTAATGAGCGGAGATTGAGCCGCGAGAGATATGGATTGGCGAGGGGGATTATAAAAACATTGGTTAATGTGGAGACAGGGACGGTCTGGTTTATGTGAGAATTGTGGGGAGAAAGAAACAGTAGAACATGTGATATACGATTGTAAAAGGTGGAGGAAAGGAAAGAGTTGATATCATATTTAAACGAAAGAGGGAAGGTTAATAAGGATTTGGCATATTTGTTAGGTTATGATTTTAATAGAGATAGAGTAGGATACAGAATTTTAATAGAATACATATATACTACAGGATTAAGTGAAAGGATTTAATATAAGGATGCTTTGGTCTATTCCAGATTTCATAGGCCGGTCTGGAGGAGCTGAACACGCAGCGCCAGATCGGATATGGGAGATGGAATGAGATGGAGCATCAAATAATTATATATAAGGATTGATATGTGAGGAAGAGGCAAGTGAGAATGAAAAAAGGAAAAACTGATCATAAGAAATCATGACTGCATAACAGCAAAGGTAGGTGGCGGTATGCACTGAGAATGCAATGCGCCAAAAAACGAAAGAAGAAGAAGAAGAGACAGGGACGGAGCAGATCACACAGAGCAGATCGCAGAGCGGGAGGGACGCGGGAGAGCAGACGCGAGCAGACGCGGGCCGGACGCGGGCAGACGCGGGGGAGAAGGACGCGGAGGCGGCGAGGGAGAGACCGGCGCCCAGAAAGGGGCGCTCGGCCGACGTGTGCACTGCACACAGAGCGGGGAGAGACTGCCTGTTAGGAAGAAGGAGTCTTAAATCAGCGGTTTGATGGATCTGGATTATAAAGGGAGATAACTCTAATAGAGGAAGAGGGGCAGCGGATCTATGTTACTTCGTCAAACAGTTAAGTGTCATCTGTAATTCCTATTAGGAAACCTAATGCCTTCAGTACCCGCTGTATACCACAGTTTGGTGAAACTGCCCTGGAGTGGATTGAAGTCTGGTTTGAAGCCTCTAATGCCAGTTGTGTGTTCGTAGTACACTTCCCACACGGTTTTGGATGTACAGTTTCGTCAATTGAGAGGAGGGAGTCGGCTGGGACCTTGAGTGGAGACCTTATTCACTGTGAGTTGCAGTGCTTAGTGTGAAGTGAACACGTGTGACCATTTGAAGTGATTGATGCATGCACAGGTGTGGACATTATAATTTTGTGTCTGCCCGTGTCCCCAGTTGGCATACTCGTTGGACTCGAGTGCCGAACGGAAATTAACTAACTGCTGTGTGTTGAGCGTATGCTAGAGGTCGACCGATTCATCGGTCGGCCGATTTTTTGCATTTTTAACATAATCGGCATTGGCCAATATCCAAGTGTATCAAGCCGATTATTAGGCGGGCGCATCTGTGGGCAGCCTAGTGTTGTTGTTGTGGAACACGCGTTCGACGCACTCTGCGCCTAGAGTCATTCTCCAGCAGAGTGAGCAGACCTCATCCAGTGCTTAAGGAAGGAGCTAAGCTCCTTGGAGAAAACTCCTTTATATTTAATTAAAAACTTTTGATATGTTACTGCCAACTTAGAGAAAAAACATGAATAGGCGACATGACGTTCGGCTACTTTGAAATTGATAGCGTAGTTGAGGTTGCATTACCACAGCAGAAGGGTTGCTATCATATCACAATAAGTAAGCAAGAATTTACAGACAGTGAATCTGAGACTTTTATTTGTTCTGTTTGTGTGTCTTATATTTGAGAGGGTTGTCACTCAATGCAGAGAAATAAGTAATAAAAAAAGAGACCAACTATATGCTAGTGAAGGACTGGCTTTGCTTTGCTAGCGTCGTTGTCACTAGGGTTGGGTAGCTACAGACAGACCCAGTGCTAATACGGCACTGGTGCCTTAACGACCGTTATCTACCGGACCGAATATCAACGCACATTTCTGTGCTTCATTTCAGTGCTACTGTTATGTCTGTGCTTCTCTTGGATGCTCTGAAAACGGACGTTAGAATAACAGAAACATCGCTTCGCTGCACTTGACGCTAGTCAGCAGTTAACTTTAGCATTCCGTTAGCTAGTAGCTGGATTAAACACGGCTAAAATGCTGGCCAAACAGTGTAATGTGTGACTGTATTTCACTGTAGACTAGGGGTGGAACGGTACATGTATTCGTATTGAACCGAAACGGTACAGGCGTCACGGTTCGGTGTATAAATTTCCACGGAGAATACACGCTATAAAAATAAATAAAACTTGTGTGCAAAGTAATGCGGAACTACTGTTAGATACGCGGGTTCTTTAGGGACACCTAATCTGTAGCTCCGCTTTAGCTCCGGCTGCGATGTAAAGATTGCAATGCTGGAATATGTTGTGTGTGTGTGTGTGAGAGAGAGAGAGAGAGAGAGAGAGAGAGGCGCGATCGAGATCGAAAAGTCGCGTGTGTTTAAAGTCGCAAAGTGTTTACTTATATTTGTGTGCAAACGCGCGCGTGTGTGTGTGTGAGGAGCGGGCGCGATCGAACAGTGGAAACATAAAAACATACTCCGTCATTTTGTTTATCAGGACATCATTCAAACTGCAAAGTGTTTAAGTTACTGTTAATTAAAATGTTAAGGAAAACAAATATATTAATCTGAAATGTAGCAAATAAATTTTCAATTCATTCAGGTACAATTACCAAACATATCTCAAGGTCTTTTTGTCTTTTGTACAAGTGCAGATTGGTAAAGTGTTCAATAAATGTTTTTGTTGAGAAATTTTGTCTATCTTAAGTAATTATTTGTGTTACATTTTATCTTTCAAATAGAGGTTAAAAACAAGCACATAATCGGCCAAAATAAATCGGCAGCATTTATCGGCCATCGGCAGACCCGGATTTCAAAAGATCGGCATCGGCCTGAAAAAAACCATATCGGTCGACCTCTAGTGTATGCTGTACAGGAATGCAGCCCCATCCTGTCTGAGTTGAAGAGGATTTGTTGAATATTCATGCATTGCTGTTTGACCCCATGACTTGAAGAGGAAGCATTATCTGTTTATTGAATTGTTCACACTGAAGAGGATCCCTGGCGCTGCCATCGCTACCCTGTGGTAAGAAGACCCAGTTATTTAACTGCTGGATTCTGTATTCACCATTGTTGTTCTATGAACAGAGAGACCCCGCTATCCGCCGCTGCATTCTGCCATTACTGTCCTGTGGTAAGGAGACTCAGTATTAACTGCTGGATTCTGTACTCACCATTGTTGTTCTATGAACAGAGACCCCGCCATCTGCCGCTGCATGCTGCCATCGCTGCCCTGCGAGGGATCATATTATCCGTCGCTGCACCCCAACTGCCGCTGGCCTGTGAAAGGAAGGTGACACCCAGTCAGCTGATGCTGTCCTGGGAGAAGAGAAAATCCACCATCTGTGTGAACCCCTTACCTGTGTTTGCTCCATTACTTGCCTCTGTCTGTCCGAAGAGGAATCGCTGTGCGAACTTCCCACGCAGCCTGACGAAGAGGAGAGGCAGATCAGCTTGTGATTTTTAGTTTAGGATTTAGCCTATTTTAATTCAATAAAATACAACGTTTGATACTGATTATCTTGTCTGGTCTCGTGGTGTCTCTGGGAAACTCCTCGAGGTGGAACGCTCAACAGGGGGAGGCTACCCCGGCCTGTGACACAAACATCTGATAAACGTTTGTTTAAAAAAAGTGCGGATTCACTCGTAACCAAATTCAACATAGACGTTTCCTAAATGTGTGTTTAATATTTGACAGGGGGCATTTGACAGACGTACAGTATGGCAGATGAAACTCTTACAAATACATCTTCCAGATGAAAACACATCAGATAGCCGTGTGTGTGTTGAATGTGTGCTATAATGTCATCCATTTGGCCTAAGCTTTTGTCAACACTTTACATTACACACATAAATGCTTATTTTACTAATTTACATAAAGATTTACCTAACTGAAGATCATTTTAAAATTTTTATTTGTCTATGATTTAGTAGCCTTTAGATCACATAAATGACAGATCTAACATTAAATCTTGTTTGGATGTTACAGGGACCGATGAACACACGCAGCCTTAGATGCAGAAAGGTTTTGAGGAAGTATACTATAGAAAACAATTATTTTAAAAAACACCTTAAACCGAAATATATAGTGTATAATGATTTTGTTACTACTAATGCAACAGTTAATGACTATGTAAATGGAGTGATTAAAATGAGTGATGTATTGTGAGCACTGAGGATGAGGAGCCACAGCAGAGTCCTGGAAGTGGACGAGACCCTCCATCACTCCACTGGCCCTTATTGCCTCATCCGGCCCGATGTTGCTGTGGGCTCTTCATCCTCAGTGAGACCAGAGCCACCGAGAGAAAGAAGACACAAGTTTGAGTGTCAAACTCCTCGTGTCGAGCCCCCGTGTGTCGAGCGTCATTGTATTTAGTTTATGTTAATTAAACTGCACTTGGGTTCTACAAGCTTGCCTGCAGTGGATCCTTAAAGAATACTTGACCTTCTCCTATGAACCCAGCAGTGGCCCTCCTGCATCTACGCCAGGGGAATCGTCCCGTGGAGACGTATGTGGAGGAACTCTGTGAACTGTGGACTTTAACCCTCAGAGGTCGGAGATCACGCCGGCGTGATCTGCTCGCTTTTTTCCTTATGAGTTGAATTGAGACCCAAAATACTCTTTTGACTTTGATTTTACAAAACAAGTTTCATACATCAATCGATTCTGTTAAATGTGTATTATTTTTGTGTATACTAACAATAAAAACATAGTGTTGTGCTTTTCGACAAATAAAGAAAAATAAACACGAAGCGAGTTCTGCCTTCTCTCTGTCCGTGTAGTCCATTCTGAAACGCGTCCGAAAATGAATCATAACTCAGCGAATACTTCTCACACAGGCACGTGAGATATGTCTTTATGAAGCTTGAAATCTCCTCTTTTAAATGAAGTAATTTATATAAAAAACAAATGTTTTCAACTCATGTAATCCGTTTGAAAGCAAGGAGAGGTACCGTTTTTCCTTCTGCCTCATTATCTCTATAATGTGCTGAGGCCGCTCCGCCCCCGGCGCGATTCACATGTAAATAGTTAGATGATCTAGTATGCATCGCATACGCCCGTCGATCAATGCCATAAAAACACAGTTTCTATCAGACTTACTGATAGTTCATCGCGTTTTGAGTATGGCACGCTTCTCCGGTAATAAAGATGCCCTTCAGATGATTCTGGACAGCGAGGAGGAATGCACCTTTTCCTCAGAGGAAGATTGTAACTCAGACGACGAACGGCAGCATTTTGAAGAGCGAATTCCGCCGAGAACACAATTTCGGAGTAAGTTTTACTTAAAAGTCTTTTGTCTTTTATTTTTCGTGTTCGCATTTATGAGGAAAAAACAATATTACGTGACAGTTCTCCATTATGGATGCGAGCGCTCTAAAAAAAAGCACTAAAAGACTTTCAAACTTTCACAGAGACCTCAAAACAGAAAGTACAAATCCTTTCTTTAAAACGAATTTCGTTTTGTATCAATTGTATCTTACTTTTAATAATTTTTTCATTAACAAATTTCCTGGATTTAAACTGCAAATTAACATTTATATTTCTTATAATAAAAATGAAAGACCTATGTTACAGACATATGAAAGACAACATGTCGTTGATTAGTTTTGGATAGATTATACATTTTTAATGTAAAATATCTGCCACCTCAAATAAGCTTTTGTTTGCCAATATTTGCTTATGTTAAATATAAAATGTTTTGTCAAAAATAAAGTTATCAAATAATCAATCAAATCCTTAACTTTGAAATATGTATGATAAAATGTATACTTTAGTTTTTACAAAGAAAGATTACACTTGAATTGTTGTTGTAATTGTAACCTTTTTAATAAAAAAAATATATTTACAAGGTAGATGTAAACAAACTATTAAAAGGTAAATATAAGCCTTTTCTTTAAATAACTTTTATTGTGTTTTATTATTGACAAATTTGGGGAGAGCATAAATATTCCAAAACTGAAAATACAGTATGAGAATTAACTGCACAATTACTAGACATGTTTTCCTTGGATATTATAGGCCAAATTGCAAGCACAATATGAGGAAAAATAAAAAAGAATTGAGATGCTTCCAACTGTTGCTCTTGCATTCTTGTGGCTCAGTGACTCACCTGAATGAATGGCTAATTAAGTATGCGGGCCCCATTGTCTCCTCAGGTGTGAACTACTACATATGCATGACCGTAGACGCCCACTCCGCATATGGCCTTTCCAAACAGAAAGTACTTTGCAAAATTCAAATCAATGTATTGTGTTATGTGAATGATAAGGCAGGGTGATTTTCACTTTATTTTGAAGAAAAAACACTAGGTGATGACATCCATTAGACAAAAGTCTTATTGGCACATATTTAGAATGTGTTTTATGGCCTTATTTCAGAAACTTTAGTTTGTAGTTTTTTCAATAACCACGCATAAACATTATTCTCTCAAAAATGCAGACATGTACATTCTTGTTGCTCACATTTCATGGTAGTCCTGTTTGTGCTAAATAGTGTGTAATTTTTTTTTTTGCCATTAATATGTTTATAAGCAACTGAAAAAAGCAAAAATGTCAGGGCATGTCAGAACATCTCAAGGACCCCAAAAACACCTTAGACCCCAGAGGGTTAATAAGCAAACATGGTATTTATGACTGGATGAAACTTTTGATACCTTGCGGTAAAAGTGGCTCTCCTATTGAATATCTCCTATCAGTGCGGCTCTCATGGGAAAAATGTGAAGACCACAGACTTAGATCAATCCTGGAGTGAGAGAAAACACATTAAAAACAACTGGTGTTTCTGCTTCACTCCGCATCGCTCTCATACTGTGATCTGAAACACTAACAATAAAACATCCCAGTGTAAGTGATTTATAAGTGGTTAGTTAATGATGAACTAATCATTTACAGAACATTCATAAAATGAGTAGCAAGTGATATACTAACATTTTATGTATGTTTTTTTAAATTTGAAGCAGATTAACACTAGGCGATTTCCTATGCAGATATTGACTTGGGACTATATTAGGGGGAAGCACAGGCGAAGCACTGCTACTTGGGCGCAGAGATATCACGCCCAAGTAGCAGTGCTTCGCCTGTGCTTCCCCCTAATATAGTCCTTAATATATAAGTCAATATCTGCCTAGGAAATCGCCTAGTGTTAATCTGCATCACTATTTGCACTTGTTGTGAATACGCAGGCCACAAGAAGTAATTAGGTGGGTTTGTTTATTTTTTATATCACTTTTACTCAGGACATGCTAGCTGGCAACAAAGGATTCCATTCATTATGCTAAGCTAAGCTAGCGCCGACCCTGTCAAACTAAAACAATGCATGCACTGAGACAAAAATGCATTTGCCCACCTATCTAAATGTAGGAAAGAAAGTGAATAAGCCCTATTTCAAAAAACGGTGGAGTGTTCCTTTAACTTTTATTTTATCTCCAGTTGCTATTTGATTTTTTTTATTTGAGTAAACTACTAAAAGTTTATATTTTAGTTCAGACTCTGTGGTTATTTTAGTCTATTATTAAGCATACTAATTGAAAAGATAAGGGTTTATTGAAATAAAATTAATAATATTCAGAGGCTACTTAGAGAGATCTAAAAAAAAACTTACCCAGGGCCCCTCCCACTTAAATCGAAGGGAGAAGGGCGCTACATAAATGGAGGCACTGCTGGGATCTTATAGTTTCCCTGATATTATTTAGCTTGAACAGTGAAAAAAATATACCCTTAATTTTTTTTTTTTAGTTAGGAAAAAAAAAGAACTCAAAATGCATTAGTTTAGAGAAGAGCTTAGGGGCTGGTGCAGGGGAGAAGCATTGAACGAAGACCATGCGTTAATGGTTATTGTACCTCAAGATTTGGATGTAGCACAGGTTGAAGAGACAATGCAGACAATCAAGTGCCTGGGCCGCGTACGAGTAAGAGGAAGGATGTTCAGAGATAAGCTCAAGTGTTTCCTTGTTCTCTGTGAGAGTAAAGAGAAAATTGATCCAACATTAGTACCCCCTGAAGTCTTGCCAGTTTCTGGAGCAGAACCTTGGAAAATTGTCACCTCAAGTGGAGATGATACTAGTTCTGAGGATTTTGCTAGAAAAGTGCACACCCTACTTCAGAGTGAAGGGAGAAAAGTTGAGGATATTCAGGCCATGTTTTCTTCTTCTGCGTCCGAAAACTCTTCGCCTGATGCTATTATCCGTGCTGTTGGAGATCTGTTAGAAAAGACTGGAAAGACTTCAAGTGAAGTAGGAGGTTATAGACGGTTGAGGATGTTCTCTGGAGCAATACCTACTCCTGCAGGCAAGGAACCGTTTGAACACTGGATGGAACAAGCCTGTTTGATGGTGGAAGAAAGCGAGTGTCCTGTGAAAGAGAAAAAAAGGAGGATCATTGAGAGTTTAAGAGGCCCAGCATTAGAAATCGTCAAAGCTGTGCGTGATTCTGGCTCTGATGTTACTCCAGAGGAGTATTTGGATGCCCTCGAGCAAGCGTTTGGATCTGCAGAGTCAGGTGATGACTTGTATTTCGCTTTTCGTTTGTTGCAGCAGCAAGTAGGAGAAAAATTGTCAGATTTCTTAACCTGTTAAGCTTCACCAGTGCGTGGGCGCACTGAAGCGTTTTTTTATTTATATAGTTCAAAGTTACTATCAGATTTAATGTTATACCTTGACAAACTATACATCATTAAAAAGATATAATACTCAAGTTTCAGTATTTGACCACTATTGTATTCTGAGAAACTTATAGTGACAGTTATGTCTTAATTTGTGTCAGGAGTTATGAAATGAAAAAATGAGTCGATACCTTTAATATGAATTATGCGCGTCAGCCGCTTTCATTCATAAAAAACTCCCGTGCTGTCATCATGACAGCGATACACAAAACAACGTCCTTCAGGGCTTTTAGCTCAAAAATGTGCAAACTTGGAGAAATATTGATATATTCTCATAGATTCACGTCATATTTCTAAAGACAGGAATAATATTTATTGAATTTATACCCAAATGTGTCGATGTAATCATTGTGAGCGCTTCTTACTGAGATGTGCAGTGTTTTCAATTCATACCAATAGCCTGAGGGCGCTATATGCATAAAAAATAATCCATATATGGAACATGAAGAAGAGCCATAATCATGTGACATTCCAGGACGTCACTGCTACACACAAAGCTACAGAGATCCCGCTGTAATATGCAGATAAAAGATGTTTTGAAGACAATAAACATGTTTGCTATGATATTTGATTTGCCTGTGTTCTTCAAGCCATGCCAGGTATTTTCATAATAATAGATTATATTTATAATGTAATGCTAATCGATATAGACTTTATCATCGTGCATAAAACTATAAATAATGTTTTCTGTCTGATTTTTTTTAATCTGAAGCCAAATTAGATCACAGAAGATTATTTAAAACACTCGATTGCGTTATGAAGTAAGTTTGGAGCACAAACATGGTTTTAATCTCATAAATGGTCGTGTATTGATGGTGTGCTAAGCTAACATGCTAGCTAGCCGAGGTGCACCTGCCACCAGGGGTTATTCTTTTATGAATTTTGTTCTAAATAAGAATGCTTACTGATATGTTTTAGTGCATTTGACCACTATTTAGTGCACTTCAAATGTGAAGTGAGAACTTTGATAAAAGAAATTAGGGATTGAAACCCTATGAATAGCTTGTGAATAGCCAGTCGTTAGTAACTATAATGCAGACAAAAGAAACGCATATTTCGAGCCATAACCAGTCTGGAGAGGTGTGAATGTGTGCAGGGGGAGACTGAGACTGAATGGGGCTCGTTTGCACCACAAAACAATAGAGACAAAAGACTGAATGGATGCTTAGACGATGACTAAACATCAGTAGCATTTTAAGAGTAGCCTAATCAAAATAAAGTCATGACATGATCTTGAAAAACATTTAACTAAATACAGAGTTTTAGACTTATTATCTTCATATTTTAAATATAACATGGTCACACATGTGGCTTTAGCTGTAGTGCATTTCTAGATTGCTCCAGTGCCAACTTCAATTTTATTTTCATTAATATGTTTCATAAAAAAAAAAAATCCAATAACTTTACAAAACTTTGAAGCTATTTAAAAAAAAAATCATTATGACAATAATTAATTCTACATTTACAATAAACTACCAGGTGTCAGCTTTCAAATGAGATCATACTTGTGCTTTTAGTGCAAAGGGTTCATGAACTGTATCTGTTTCAGTTTGGGTATGTCATTTCTGGGGATTTTTCAAAAGTGGGGTTGCAGCTTAACAGGTTAAGGAGACTGGAGCGTGCCCTAACCAAAGTGGTTCAGAGGGGTGGCATACCGGCGGACTTCCGTGATCGAGTACGCGTTGAGCAATTGCTGAGAGGTGCTGTTGGTGCTGATATGATGTTGCTTCATTTGAGACTCCGAGAAAGAAAGACAAAACCTCCCAAATTTCTTGAGCTGTTAAGCGAAATCCGGGCTGAAGAAGAATATGAAGCTTATCGTGCAAAGTTGACCACAAGGGTACAAAAAATCAGTACAAGTGTGGAAACGGATGGTAAGCAGAAAGAGATTCAAACTCTGAAAGCTGAAATCAAAGAGTTAAAGTCCCAGTTTGCGACAATGGTAACTCAGCCCGTGGTAGAACACAAACCCACCTCCAGTCTAAAAACAAATTCCAGTGAAATTCAACAGGAAGGAGAAATTGCTTTTCTTAAGAAGCAAGTGAAGAGCCTTCAAAGGAAAGTCACAGGGAAAATCTGTCACCAAGAAGGGGTTTCAGCTCTCACCCTGAATGCCAGTACTCCAAGGAAACCACTGGTAAGTCCAAGAAAGCAATACAATGACTCTGAAGAGTACTTTTGCTACAACTGTGGAGAGGAAGGGCATATTGCCCCACGATGTCAAAATCCTGAGAATAAGGATAAGGTCATTCAAAAATTGATTCGGACAAACAGAAAAATGAAATGGGGACAAAAAGAAATGCCTGCGGAAACAGAAAAGAGTAATACCTCCTGTTCAGCGAAAAAGAGAGCTGTTAGTTCACTTTGTGGAAAGCAAATTCCAGAAGGACTGATAGGACCCCCCTCTACTGTACAGCTGCTTGTAAATGGACAGCCATGCTCTGCCTTATTGGACAGTGGGTCTCAAGTGACCATAATCTTTGAGAAGTGGTACAGAAAATATCTACCTGAGGTTCCCATCCATCCTGTGTCTGGGTTGGCTGTGTGGGGTTTAACCCTCTGGGGTCTGGGGTGTTTTTGGGGTCCTTGAGATGTTCTGACATGCCCTGACATTTGTGCTTTTTTCAGTTGCTTATAAACATATTAATGGCAAAAAAAAATTACACACTATTTAGCACAAACAGGACTACCATAATATGTGAGCAACAAGAATGTACATGTCTGCATTTTTGAGAGAATAATGTTTATGCGTGGTTATTGAAAAAACTAAAAACTAAAGTTTCTGAAATAAGGCCACAAAACACATACTAAATATGTGGCAATAAGACTTTTGACTAATGGATTTCATCGCCTAGTGTTTTTTCTTCAAAATGATATGAAAATCATCCTGCCTAATCATCCACAAAAAAACGATACATTGATTTTAGTTTTGTGAAACACTTTTAGTTTGGAAAGCCAATATGCGGATGGGGCGTAAACGCTCCAACAGCATCATGCATATTTAGTAGTTCACACCTGGTGAGACTACGTCCCTGCATACTTAATGAGCCATTCATTCAGGTGATGTGTCACCTATAGCTAACTTAAATATACAAGCTTCATAAAAATGATCATTCTAGGAGAAAATTTCAGATGGCATTTAGAGGCTTTTGCATCTGAACTCTTCATATATACACACACACATATATATATGCATGCACATACATACTTTATAATCTTTTCAAAACTAGTCAACGTCTTTCAAAACTAAAGTATACATTTTATCATACGTATTTCAAAGTAAAGGATTCATTAGTTAGTTGATGACTTTATTTTTGACAAAACACATACAGTATATATTCCTCATCTCAGTATAGCAATAGAGTTTGCTAAAAGCTGTTCATTCAATACAGCAGTATTTGAAAATCGATCATATTTTGTAAAATTACATTTATATTTGCATTTATGTCAAAACCTAGACACTTTTAAACATCAAAAGGACATTTATTAATATGTATTCGTGTCAAAATGACAAATAAACAGATTTTCCTATTCAATTTTGCATGGAAACGCTTCCAAGACGCTTGCGTGTCGCGTGAAAAATAGGCGTCGGTTCTATTTCTAGAATGCACGCGTTTTCCACGCGGCTCGTGCCGCGCCTGAGACGCGCGTCTCACACAGGCAGTGTGCAAACTCTAAACTGTTAACATGGATGGGAGCCGAAATAAAAACGGACACGCCACGCAGCTGAGACGCTTACGCCACGCATCCAGTGTTTCACCGGCCTTATCCAGCGGATGTGGGCGTTTCACAGGTTTGTATGGATCGCCTCACATTTGCGTTTGAATAGCGCGGTCTCCGTAGGCGGAGTCACATTAAAACTTAATTAGCTGAGATGAGAACGACTGACATCTCTCTCTTTACATACATATTATATAAACTGTGAATATTTGTTTTTTATAAAAAATACTTCATTTGAAAGAAGATAATTCAAGCTTCATGCCTGTGTGACTGTATGCCTGTTTGACTGAGTATTCGCTGAGTTACAGTTCATTTTCGGACGCGTTTCAGAATTGACTTCACTGACGGAGAGTAGGCAGAACTCGCATCATGTTTATTTTTCTTTATTTGGCGAAAAGCACAACACTTTGTTTTTATTATGAGCATACACAAAAAAAATACACACTAAACAGGATCGATTGATGTATAACACAAGCATATAAGATAAAAATATATATATATATATATATTTTTGCACTCGTAAGGAAAAAAAACGAGCCGGCGCGATAGCCGACCCCAGGGGGTTAAACAATGTGCATCTGAAATGTTCAGAATTATTGATTCATTTCTTTGAAGCTGCAGGTTTTTCTGTGAATCATGATGATTGATCTGCATATGAAGAACAGAAGCATCATTATGAGAAACTCCACAACATCATCCATGATCAAAGAGGTCAAAGGTCACCTCAGAGGTCACAGCTCATCAAATATATTTCTTTAAACAGTGTTATATCAGAAAGCATTTAGTCAAATCTGAATGAGTGAGTGTTGAGAAGAGCTGAGGATCTTCTAATATCAGTGTGTTGAAGTGTTGTTTCTCTCTCTCTGCTGGAGTGTGTGTTCACTCGAGTGGAATAGAGGTTTTTGTACGAGCGTTTCATTAGATTGTACCACTGTGGTACACATTCGGTGGAGGAACTAAACTGGTGATCGGTAAGTCTGTCTATTTAATCACCTAATAAAAAAAATACAATTTAGATTTCAAAAAGAGTTTTACAGTTGAAACAAGAACAACATTTATTAATAATAATGATTATTAGATATTGTGGCAAACTTTACTTAAAGCTTTTATGTTTAATGCATTATAAAGGTATCAATAATGAAGATCAAATTATTATAAACTATTGTAACCAAAGTTAAAATGAATTATAATATTTACAAATTACATCTGAAATTGGTTGTTTGTCATGAGTTTTAAAGTATTAAAATTTCTTAAGGCATAACAGAGATAATATTTGAATGTGTTTACAATTATTGATGAGATCATACATGCATTATAATTTATAAAACAATATATAATTAATGCATTAAAATACTTTTATAATGCAATATGTATAAAGGCTTTAATTTAATTGTTACTGATGTTTTTCTATAATTATTTAATCTAAAACAATGATATTAATATAAGAACAACATTATTCCTTTCAACAAAAATAAACTCTAAACATATTTCCACACTGTCTCATTATGAGTTTAATCAGTTTATTACAGGTTTGTTTTTCCTTCATTTTTTTTCTACACTGAGTTCATATTTAGTTCATCTTTTACTGTAGAAATCATACATGGAAAAAAGAGATTTGACATCAGAATGTAAATGTTGCTACTTTCTGTAGTTCAGTCAATGATACTGAATCTCTTTTGCTCATGTTGTGCTTATAATTCAGTGTTTTGTTCATTCTGTATGATTCAATTGTGTTTTAACTCTGTTTGAAATTGAGTTACATTTTCAGTTCAGGTGAATATCTCAAAATTTAAGATATTTATGTTCAGAGTGAATAATTGCTGGAATTAAAGCAGTCAGATCGGCCTGATAATAGATAATATGTGTTATAACTGCTGTTACACTTATTGATTAGATCATACATGCATTTTAATGTGTATAGGAGTGCATAATTAATGCATTAAAATACTTTTATAATGCAATATGCATAGCTAGGGGTCGAATGGTCTCTGGGTTCAGATCGCCGCGCTGCGCGGGATTGGGGAACCTGTATCAGAGAGGATGGAGCGGCGTGCGCTAAACAGTGTGGTAAACAGTATTGGCCGGCTGTACAGCGTTCGGTAGCTCGGTCCCAGAGGATGGAGCGCGATTTGCTGACAAACACCCCTGACGCGAAAGCGGCGTGGGGATTGTAATGTCTAAAAGTGAGTGCGCGTGCACGTGAGCGGGCGCAGAGTTTACACTTATGACACGGCCAGTGCTTGGGAGCTTAGAGGGTGTGCGACCCGAGGTAACTGAATGGCAGAGCGAGCAGCGGGTAGGTGTGAGCACAAAGTTGTGGGCACATTTACTACACTTAGTACTCCAGCGGCTTGTGTCCGCTTTATGAGAGAGCGCTCTATGCGCGTTACCATGGGGACCATGTTTGTGTGAAGCAGTGAGCACATGGGAGTGGGCACATTTTCTACACTTATGACACCTTCGGCCAGAGCCGGAATGTTTGTGAGCTTTAGAGGATCTGCAACCCGGGGTAACTGTGTGATAGAGCGGGCAGCAGCTAGGTGTGAGCACAGAGTTGTGGGCACATTTACTACACTTAGTACTCAAGCGGCATGTGTCCGCTTTATGAGAGTGCGCTCTGTGAGCGTTACCGGGGAGACCGTGTTTTGTGTGTAGCAGTGAGCACATGGGAGTGGGCACATTTTCTACACTTGTAACACCATCGGCGTTATAGAGCAAATGCTTTGATGGCTCATATGTTTAGACGCTCATAAATACTCAAGCACCATCCTGTGAGATGCGGGTTCGCTTTCTGTATGTAAGAAAGCTGGCCGCGAGCTCGGAGAAGCCAGCAGAAAAAATATTTTTTCTGCCGCCAGAGCCGGATTTGAACACGGGTCTCCAGTGCAGAAGCGTAATATTCTGCCACTGAGCCACAGGGGCACACATGAGCTTCCAGTTGGTGCGAGCATATGACCGAGCGTCGTGTTTCGGCGTTTGTTTGCAGGCGCGCGTGTATTAAAACAGGCCCGTTTACTGCAGCATTAGTATTTCCAGCCGCCTGAACTTAGAGGGGACTGAGAAATATGTATCCCGTGAGATGCGGGTTTGCTTTCTGTATGTAAGAAAGCTGGCCGCGAACTCGGAGAAGCAAGCAGAAAAAGTTTTTCTGCTGCCAGAGCCGGATTCGAACACGGGTCTCTGGTGCGGAAGCCTAATGTTCTGCCACTGAGCCACAGGGGCACACATGAGCTTCCGGTCAGTGCGAGCATATGACCGAGCGTCGTGTTTCGTTTCGGCGTTTGTTTGCAGGCGCGCGTGTATTAAAACAGGCCCGTTTACTGCAGTATTAGTATTTCCAGCCGCCTGAACTTAGAGGGGACTGAGAAATATGTATCCCGTGAGATGCGGGTTTGCTTTCTGTATGTAAGAAAGCTGGCCGCGAGCTCGGAGAAGCAAGCAGAAAAAGTTAGCTTCCTTGTAACGTAAAGGAAGCTATAGCCCGTGACCGTCCGTTCTGACATCCCTTGTGAGCGGCGCCGTTTGCGCGGCTTGACAGAGGGGAGTAACCAGCTGGACTGCTTCATCCCCTGAGGCGACGGCAGTGCGGGCAGAGGCCGGCCGCTGCGCGTCGGTGAAGGGCGGGGGAGAAGGAGATAGCGAGGCTCGCGGGAGGGGCTCCGGCGAGCGCTCAGCTATAACCACCGGCTCGGGAGGCCTTTGAGAGCGGCGTTTTTTCTTACGCGGCCCGGAAGAGGCAGCCGGAGAAGGTGGAGGATCGTGAAACATGGCGAGTCGAGCCCGCAGGATCGACATCGGCAAGTCCTCACACTGTTCGCAGCCGCCCGTGAAGGGCGCGGGCTGCGTGGTCGAAACCCAGGCAGAGAGCGCAGATCACGTGGCGGTCTCCGTCGCTGAGCGAGGCTCTGCACGAGCCACAGGATGAGCGAGGCATTTGCAACAACGCCTCGCGCTCTTTTAGATGCAAAGTGTGTCGCGGGGCGAACACACAAACATACAACACAGAGCAGTAAAAGGATATATTCGCCGGATAGCGAAGCAGGCAGGGAAAGCTGAAGGCGGCGAAGGCGGCCGGCGTCCTCAGGCTGAGATCCTCGGCGTGCTGGTCGCTTGATTCGACGGCGGCTTCCTCAGAGAGCAGATGCGTAGAGCTTCGCTGAAAAGACAGAAATCAGAGAAGCAGCCTCCGAGCCCCGCTTTTATACGCTAAGCCACACCCCTTTTCGCGGGCTGTGACGCATTAAGCGCGCCAAGCGCGCTCATTGGTCGTGACGTCACGCCAAGGGCTCAGCGGTAGGCTGCTGCAGTTGCCGCAGGGCAGCCAATGGGCACGCTAGTAAGCCTGCCCTAGGTCTGCAGGCTGCCGCACTGCGTTGACAAGATTATAAAAATTAAGGATAATTTTTGGCTTCAGTATCTCGAGAAAGAAAGGCTTTCCCGTAGCGTAGTAACTACGCAATACGAGAGAACCTCTCGTAAGAGAACTCATGCGCCATATCGCGCTGACGATTTTATCCAGTTAAATACTTTTTAAAGAAATTTAGAAGTGATATTGATACTTCCTGCTCTTTTTGTGAAGCCTCTTCTGAAACTGTTGATCATTTGTTTTGGGAATGTCCTTTTGCTCAGTCTTTCTGTATTGATGCTCTGATTGTCCAAAAGGTTTTTTGTAATTTTTCTTTATCATATAGACACATTCTTTTTGGGTTTTATGTCAAAGACAAGAATCTAATTAATGCAAGTTTTTGTATAAACCTTTTATATATTGGAAAGTTTTATATCCATAAATGTAAATATGTGAAAAGTAAACCCCACTTTAGCTTTTTCAAAGAAGAATTGAAGATGTATTTAAAATACAATTTCAACTTCTGTTAACAAGAAAGCAATGAAAACATCTAGAATGTGTGCCATGTTTAATATTCTCCCTTAATGTTTGTTCTTTTTTTGTGCCCTCTCCTTTTATTTTATTTTTTTATTTTTCTTTAAAGACTATTGTTGAATAGATTTAAATGTATTTTATATTGCCTCTTTTAATGTATACTGAACCATAATTTCTCTTTTGTCTTGAAAGATTGTTTATATTTCTTGTTTGTATCGACTTGTTTTGTTTGTTAATATTGCAATAAAAAAAAAAATATCGCGCTGACAGCACAGGTGTCATATTTGCGTTAAGTGGTGACTTCACGCGTCTTAAAAACGCTTGCGCAAATTTGAAATAATACTTTAATAAAATGATAAAGTGTTAAAACAATTCTAAAGTAATAATGAAAGCAGCAAAAAGTAGTTGAGTATCCATAGTTTTAACTATGTCTGATCTAAGGTAAACTTATAAGGAATTACAGAGTATAGGCTATATATTGTGCAATATCTGTGTAGTATTTTACAAGTTTTTTACATTCTGTTGCACTTCACTGTGTAAATTACAAAATTACTGTAAACATTAATGACACCTTATATATTTCTTATTTTAATCATTCCTCTGTAATAGTTCTTGTTTATTTTTGTGAATTAGGTTATCATAAAACATTTATGCCAATAAAGTTTTAAGTTAAACTAACTACATACAGTACATTGTCAATCTCTGTCTGTATCCCATATTATGCATGCCAACTCAAAAAAACAAACTCAAACCAGTGATAACTTTTATTTCAAAACAAAAATAATTGTGTAAAAGAGAGCACACATACAGATAATCACGTACATCAACCGTACACACACACACACGTACGTACACACAGACGCGTATGCACACACACACGTGCGCGTACACTCACACACGTACACTCACACACATACATGTACACTCACACACATGTACACTCACACACACGTACATACACTCACACACGTATGTACACTCACACACACACACACGTACGTAAACTCACACACATACATACACTCACTCACACACACACACACACACACACGTACACTCACACACACACACACACGTACACTCACACACACGTACGTTCACTCACACGTACGTACACTCACACACACGTACTTGCACTCACAAGTACACTCACACACACACACACACACACACACACACACACACACACGTATGTACGTGCATGAGTGTGCGTACGTACGTGTGTGTGTGTGTGTGTGTACGTACGCGCCTGTCTGTGTGTATACGTATGCCTGTGTGTACACGCGTGTGTGTGTGTCCATACGTAAACGTGTGTGTATGTGTGTGTGTGTACTTATGCGTGTGTGTGTACGGTTGATGTACGTGTTTATCTGTATATGTGCATATACACTCACACACGTACGTACACTCACACACGTACGTACACTCACACACGTACGTAAACTCACACACACTCACACACGTACATACACTCACACACGTACGTACACTCACACACGTACGTACACTCACACACACGTACGTACACTCACAAACACTCACACACGTACGTACACTCACACGTATGTACGTACTTACACTCACACACGTACGTACACTCACACACGTATGTACGTACTTACACTCACACACGTACGTACACTCACACACATACGTACAGTCACACACAATCTACTCAGCCTGAAAAAAAGAAAAACAGTCAACCAAGCAATAGCCCTCAACCTCCTTCTCAGAATAAAGTCCCCGCAGGACTCCCCTTCGGCCATCACCCACAGACCCAGGTGGGCACTGGGCAGTGCTTGTATACTTCAGTGCAGTGCAAGCACAGAGTCAGCAAGTAGGGCACCTGGAACTAAATGCACTCCAGTTCACAACACCTATAAAATACAGAACAAACAATATGGAATCATTTTAAAGGCATTACCATAGTACAGAGTCATACAAGGAATTTATTTGTTATATTTTAAACATATTATAGGAAAATGTTAGACAAGATATGCTTGAGTGTTATTGGCTTTGTCTGTATAGTACCTAAGAGACTTACTTTGTTTATGAACAACAAACTAGTTAAAAATGTTTGTCAACACAAACTTTAATTTGGCTTGAGAAACCTATCCTAAAAGTCTGAAATAGTTTTAAAAGCTTGAAGATTTTCATGACCTTATATTTTTATATATTAATAACAATAATATCAAAATATATTTTATCAATGTATTCATAGAAAAAAATATCCTCCAATATATCTTTGTATATTACTATTAACTCTTAAATCCTATATTTCTTCTCCTGGTTCAGTTTTGCCACTGTATTTCTTTTTAAGGACCTCTGTATTAACCTATGGTTTTAACACTATATCCTAATCCCACCAAAACCACAGACTCCACGCAAACGCGCGCACACACACACACACACACACACACACACACACACACACACACCTACGCTGTCCTAGTTATTTGTGTGATATGATGAGTAAAGTTAGCACTATACGATCTCATTTTTACACCAGTTAATATCACACTAAACGCCACTTCAGAATTACAAATGGTCAAATAAAATGTAAATAAAATTAAAACAAAAAAAGAGTAGCTTGCCTGTAATGTACTCACCATGCAGCGATGAACTTCGGAAATGAAAACATGTTAGAATCACGTCATGACTTCACGCCACTAACCAATGAGAAGAGATGTTGGCGGGAAGAGACGTGCAGCCCCGCCCCAGATGCGGCCCCGCCTCGATCGACGTCATCACTTGCCACTAACCAATGAGAAGCATTGTGGGCGGGGCTGCACGTGCAGCCCCGCCCCAGGTGCACCCCCGCCCAAATCTGCAGGCTGCAGCCAGGTGCTTCTCGGGAAGAGGGAGAGCTGTACGTCTGCAGAGTAACACATGATGGAGCTCCTCATGAGGTCTCGTTCCACAAGAGCTCTGAGTGCTGATGTTTCTCTCCTGAAGATGAGCCGTATCTGAGTGTCCTGTGTCAGGCAGGATTCACATGAGTCTAGTGCTGCAGCTGGAGTGATTTACAACTCAATACTGAAACTGAGTGTGTGTGTGTGTGTGTGTGTGTGTGTGTGATCTTTCAATCTGCTGTGTTTGCTGCAACATTCAATAAAGCTTCTCAACAAGTTCACTTTGTGTCTGACAACATCATTCAACTAACAGATGAAGATGCAGGTGCTTTTCAGAAGGTTGATGTAGCAGTAAATGTCAAATAAAGCTCTTGGGGTTTGAACATGGTCTCTGGAGACAGAGCTGCTCTATTCTGAGAGGATCACAATCACTCCACCCTGACAATGCAAATGGGCTTTTCAGTCTCACTCTTTGATTGGTTACATGATCTGGACTGGAACACTTTCACTTCTGCTTTAGTGAAGCAGCGCAGACAAACTGATCATTTATAGGAGATTAAAAAGTTTAGAATATTAAAATATCATAAAAATGATCAAGATCAAGAATCAGCCGTTCTGACACTAATTACATTTATAGACAATGGTGTAAATAATACTAATTGTAACATAATCATTACATGTATAGGCGATGGTGTAAATATTTATGAAAATGTTATTAAAATCGTAACTAATACATGATCACAAATGAAGAATCAGTGTGTTGTTAATAAATGTTAATATCATAGTGTATTTGTTCATTGTTCATACATGTTTATATGAAAGTGTATTTGTTAATTTTATAATAAAAACTCTTGGTTGAATGTGTGTTTCACTGCCAGTTTCTGCCCAGCCGACTCTCAGCCAGATCTGTCTTACAGTGCCTGGGCCAGACCTGGGCCATATCAGTCAATAAGAGTCGCTTTACAGGGTGTGGGCCACATCTGGGCCAGAGGAAGCTCTGTGTGTCCATGTTTAGTGTGTTGGGCCAGTTTTGGGCCGGGGACCCAGCCAGAAGTGGAGGTGGGCCAGGCAAAGTTTGCTCTCTGGCCTGCTGTTATCAACTCAAGAGTGAACCAGAATCATGTTGCTCTAGTGATGGAGAAACAAAGCTTTTAGAAAACACTGAACCGATTGATTTGCATAATGATTCACTGTATTGAAGCTCTGGAAACGCCACACACTGGTCAGAACAGCGAAAACTCAGCATAAAAACACCTTTTACACACCAAATGCAAATGTTTTAATTTAAAGTCTAATCTATTCAATGCAATTACCAAATCATCTAATACCAGTAAATATGAAATGTCTTTATAATATGTGTTAGTTTATTAAATTGGTGGGTTTCAGTCATGTGATTATGATGATGCACGAAGGCGGGGCGATTTCAGATGGAGGGCAAGAAGTAAACACGGAGAATACGTCTATGGAGGAAACCGTTGCGGAGTGTCCGTATTGTACCTTTAGCTGATTTTTTGACCGTCCGTTTACACGTTCTTTCAACTCTGACCCATATCCGATTCATGTGTTTACACTTGCCATACTATCTGAAACATCGTGCATGCTTAAAGGGTTCAATTCTCTTGCACAGATGGACGAACGCAAAATACTGTATGCTTGATCCTAGCTCTGCGATGTATGTGAAGTTCGCCAAACATCACCATGATTATGAGGCGGAGGAGGACGAAAAGTGCCATCATTGCACATATGCTTCAGTTATTGTGTGTGAGAGAGATCTCAGGACTGGTCGGAGCATATTGTGTTTAAATATTGGCTTTAACCGCGGAGACGTTGCCTAATGCCTCAGAAAATCAGATCTGCCTGTTTACATGACAGGGCACATATCCGATTTATTTCCACATATGAATGAGGCCTGAAACCGATCTCGAAATATCCGAATGCATGCATTTTTTTTCCTATTTACACTTTCATAGAACACATCGGATCTGTGTCATATGAGCAAAAAATCAGAATTGGGTCACATTTCACTGACAGTGTAAACGAGACCTTAGTAAATTAGCATTTAACGACAACCTAATGCTATATAAACACAGACACAAAAATCACGTTGGCTAGCTAACATACCTCCGACGAAGTGGTCGTTGCAGACACGGGCATTAACAGACTCTGCTCCTCCCGACCGCAGACGTAACTTACGTTAAAAATCCACTTTTTACGGCGTTGTTCTGTGAGCTTTTTACATTTCTCACCTTTATGAGTGACAATCTTCGGTACTCTATTCAAACCCTTTCCCTTTTCTCGATTAGACCGATTGGAGCAGCCGTAAACTACACAAAACATTGGCATTTTTTCAGACGGCAGATCCTCAGCTATTTCACTTCCTGCCCTCCATCTGAATTTCGCGCTCTCGCGATGCTGCAGCGTGACGTCACGTGAAACCAACCTATTGAAGGGCTTGTTTTGTTTGTTTTATGGAGAGCACACTAAAAACAGCTGGGTTATTTATATGGAATTTGGGTTATTTTGTGCAACTCATGCGTTGAGTCAAAATCCATCAACCCAACATACATCGGTTGACCCAGCACGTGGGTTGTTTGTGCGTCGAACGTCATCACATCATCACAGAGTCCACACACCGAGCGCTCTTCACAACAGAGAACCTGACTGGTCATCCAGCGAGGCAAATAAATAATAAAAGGTTTGTGTACACTACATGTCTAATTCACACTGTCTGTGTTGCGTTACCTATTAAAGTAGTATCTTTATATTGTCGAGGCTAGTTGGTTGGTTTGGCTAACAACGTAGCTAACGTTAGCCATTTAGCCGTTATCATGGAAGCACGGATAGCCTACAGCTTATCCGTTTGGTCTGAATTATATTAATGAATTAATGAAACAAGTTCATAATGCCCATGGGCATATTGTCATGTTTATTGAGTTCGCCAGGCTAATTTTCCAGCTAGTTTCAAGCTAGCCAGGTGATTCGCCAGTTAACTAGTTTACTAGCCACCAGGCTGTCAGTTAGTTGCTTTGCTAGCTATATTATTTTAACTGGCTATAAATGAGCGCACTTGTTTTTCCTGAAGCTTTTAATGTGAAACGTGAAGGCATAACAGTGTTTGACTGATTAAAGTATGTAAAAACAGTGAGATAACCTGATATGTCTGACTAAATGCATTTATGTGCATTTATTTAAGTAATGTGGTGACCCACAATTGATAAGAACAAATTCTTATTTAAAATGGCGGCCTGGCAAACGACAAGGGCCACTTGAGTGAAGGGTTAAGATATAATAAAAAGTTTGGGAACCACTTCTCTAGACTGTGTTATACTGACAGTCGTGCCCTGAAGGCTATGCTGTGAGCAGCCACACATATTCCTGTGAAGTAAAAACATAGACAATTTGTCATATGAACTGTATAGGGAAAGGGGGAGGTTTGTTTTCTCTATATTTTGTGATGCTAAATAAAATGGCTGTTATCTTCACATTGGATTACATTCTGCTGCTAGTCTGCATTGCTTTTGCATGGTGAGATCTGAATAGTTAATACAATAGCAAATGTATTTTGTATTTTGTGTTTGTTTCAGATCAATGGACAGCTTTGTCATTAACACTTTGACAGAGTGGCAGCTGACAGACCTTGTCGAAAGATTTAAATGTAAGAAATATTTGTTTTCCCATCCACAGCATATCAAGTCTGCATTGCTACTCAAGCCCTTTTCAGACATGAATTCTTATAAAATATGATTTCCTCTTTTTTCCAATAGCTTCCATGTAATGTGTCAAAGTGACTCCAATAGATGAATAGAGCATGTGTCTTTAGGCTTTCAGTGCTTCATTCTATTTTGTTGTAACAAATGATGGAATATGCATGTTTATTACTATATCTTCCATTTAATTACCAATACATTTTTGTTTTGTACTCCTCTGTTGTAAAAACAAAGATGTCCTTGTGTTTTCTATTTTTGTCTGTCAGAGGAGGGGATTGATGAGGAGAGTTTTCTTCGTTTAGATGAGGCTACCATCAACCAGTTGATCCCAAGAGCCGGCCCTAGGCTGAAGTTCCTCAACACATTTAGAGGACTTGTAAGATCAGTGTAGACATGAGAGGCTCAATTCTTCAGTTTTCCACACACTGGGCAACACAGATGTTGCAGGCAGCAGAACATTCTCCACGGCGTCTCAAGACTCTGTCACGTCTGTCACATGTGCTCAGTGTGAACCTGCTTTCATCTGTGAAGAGCACAGGGCGCCAGTGGCGAATTTGCCAATCTTGGTGTTCTATGGAAAATGCCAAGCGTCCTGCACGGTGTTGGGCTGTAAGCACAACCCCCACCTGTGGACGTCGGGCCCTCATACCACCCTCATGGAGTCTGTTTCTGACCGTTTGAGCAGACACATGCACATTTGTGGCCTGCTGGAGGTCATTTTGCAGGGCTCTGGCAGTGCTCCTCCTGCTCCTCCTTGCATAAAGGCGGAAGTAGCGGTCCTGCATCTGGGCTGTTGCCCTCCTACGGCCTCCTCCACGTCTCCTGATGTACTGGCCTGTCTTCTGGTAGCGCCTCCATGCTCTGGACACTACGCTGACAAACACAGCAAACCTTCTTGCCACAGCTCGCATTGATGTGCCATCCTGGATGAGCTGCACTACCTGAGCCACTTGTGTGGGTTGTAGACTCCGTCTCATGCTACCACTAGAGTGAAAGCACCGCCAGCATTCAAAAGTGACCAAAACATCAGCCAGAAAGCATAGGAACTGAGAAGTGGTCTGTGGTCACCACCTGCAGAACCACTCCTTTATTGGGGGTGTCTTGCTAATTGCGTATAATTTCCACCTATTGTCTATTCCATTTGCACAACAGCATGTGAAATTGATTGTCAATCAGTGTTGCTTCCTAAGTGGACAGTTTGATTTCACAGAAGTGTGATTGACTTGGAGTTACATTGTGTTGTTTAAGTGTTCCCTTTATTTTTTTGAGCAGTGTATATTAAGGACTATATTAAGGGGAAGCACAGGCGAAGCACTGTTACTTGGGCGTGATATCTCTGCTTCGCCTGTGCTTCCCCCTAGTATAGTCCCAAGTCAATATCTGCATAGGAAATCGCCTAGTGTTAATCTGCATCGCTATTTGTGCCTGTTGTGAATACGCAGGCCACAAGAAGTAATTAGGTGGTTTTTTTTATTTTTTATATTACTATTATTCAGGACATGCTAGCTGGCAACAAAGGATTCCATTCATTATGCTAAGCTAAGCTAGCGGCGACCCTGTCAAACTAAAACAATGCATGCACTGAGACAAAAATGCATTTGCCCACCTATCTAAATCTAGGAAAGAAGGTGAATAAGCCCTATTTCAAAAAACGGTGGAGTGTTCCTTTAATAGAGCTAATGGCTCGTAATAGCAGCTTTTTAATAGGAATTTGAATTTCTTGAATTTGTTCACTATAGACCTGTTGACTGTTGTCCTGTTGAATGTTCAGCCAGTTCATTCGTAATTGTTGTTTTGCTCTAAATGTTTTCCTACTTGAGTGAAATGAAAATGAAGGAAGCATGAAGTGCTCTGAAAATGTCCTGGTAGACGGCTGCGTTGACTCTTTTCTGATGAGAGCAAATGTTGCATCTCATTTGGAAACCAAGGTCCCAGAGTCTGGAGGAAGAATGGAGAGGCACACAATCCAAGATGCTTGAAGTCCAGTGTGAAGTTTCCACAGTCTGTGTTGGTTTGGGGAGCCATGTCATCGGCTGGTGTTGGTCCACTGTGCTGTCCACTCAACGCAGCCGTCTACCAGGACATTTCCAGAGCACTTCCTTCAGCAGACAAGCTTTATGGAGATGCTGACTTCATTTTCCAGCAGGATTTGCACCTGCCCACACTGCCAAAAGAACCTAAACCTGGTTCAATGACCATGGTATCACTGTGTAATTTAACTTGTGATTTCATGTAATATTCTAATTTTTTGTAATCCTGTTTTCGTGGGTTTTATGAGCTGGAAGCCCCAAATTATGTACAAATAAACAACTAAATACTTGAAATCGTTTAAGTTGTGGGCCCTGAATCTATAATCTATGGAAGTTTAACGTTTTGAATTGAATTATGGAAATAAATAAACTTTTCCATGATATTCAAATTTTTTGGAAAGGGTCTGTATAATATTGTGTTACATGTTTACTTACATCATAATAAATGAATAAAGTCTGTGAAAGGTTTGATATTGTGTAGTTTGTGATCCTCCATCAGCAGCTGCAGTTTCTCTCAGCTGTATCAGTGCAGTCACTGTGACGTCTGACTGACAGAGGTTTTTGTACGACTCTTTATCACTGTGTGAACACATACTGACTGTTGATCCAGTGTCTACTCTGACAGTAATAATCTCCTGTATCTTCAGTCTGGACTCCACTGATGGTCAGAGTAAAATCACTGCCAGATCCACTGCCACTGAATCTAGATGGAGTTCCAGTATAAAGGTTGTTTATTTGATAAATCAGGAGTGTAGGAGCTTCTCCAGGTTTCTGCTGATACCAGTGTAAGTAGACGCTGTTTATTCCTACATCTATATTACACTCTATTGTTGCTGTTTGACTCTGTTGGACAGTTTTAACTTCAGGTTGAGTCAGAGTCACTCCTCTGGATTCTGATGAAGAGTAAAGAAAAACTATTAGTGTTTAAAACTATTATCATCATATACTTTTACAAAAACACCAAAACCAGAGTCAGTTTTTACATCTTACCTTGAATAAACAGTGCAATGGTCCAGATGAAGATGTTGATTGTGTTCATTGCTGTAGTTTAGTCTTGTGTGATGATGAAGATTGTGTTCTGCTCTCAGTCATGAAGTGTTAAACTCACAGCACTATAAACACTCTCAGAGCACTGAAGCATGTGCTGACAATGCAAAGTGACTCTCACTATTTAAATCATTATCCTGAAGACTGTAGATCAGTCACAAACACATTATCAAACAACTTCCTCATGTTGAGAAATGCTAAGCTATTATACACACATTTCTGAAGAGTCTATTGACAGAATCATACATATTATTGATTCAGTCATTATTAATATTTACATTGCACTTATTTAACAACTGACGAGGAAACTATTGATTTGAAGACATTCATATATATATATATATATATGTATGTATGTATGTATGTATATTAACCCTTTACAGCAAAACATTTTGATGCCACATGATAACAACTGTTCCACATAATTTCTTGGCTCATTTGGGAACATTTTATTGATTTATTGATAATCACAAATCTTTTTCAAAAATGTCAAGAAATCATGAAGTAAAAAGGGAAAAACACTTTGAAACACATTAATATATTTGATTTGATACAGGCATAGGTTTGTATCATGACTGATATATTTGATTTGATACAGGCATAGGTTTGTATCATGTCATATCATGAACTTGATGTAATGAGATTTCACTCCGAGTGAAGCAGTTCTTCTCTGCTGTGAAACAGAGGTGTACGTTACACTTTTTGCACATCACTTTGTGTGTTCCTGTGCACCCAGAACCCTGAATCTTCCCTTCTTGTCACACATTATTTGCCATTGCGATGTATTGTCCAAGACATCCTTGAAAAGTACTCCATTTCTGAACATGCAAAATAAGAAAAACTTCATAAATCCTGCCAAAAGGCTTCTCTACACCTTCATACACACACATATTTGTAATGTACAGTTCATGTCATTTTATATAAGACTATTAAAGAAAATAATCTTGCCTTCTTCTCACACCTTGTGCTCCTGTGACCATGTGTCAGAAAAGGACTGTGCTTGATAGCGACTCCCAAACCTTATTGGCCTGTTCTTTGATACTCTTTTAACCCTTCTAATTGGTTGCAATCATTTAAAGAAACATCTACTGAACATGATGTACTGAGCGCTTAAGAAAACTTTCTGTTGCCTGAGGGCAACGCTGTGCTGTAGAGGGTTAAATATTGGGATATTATATTAAATATTTATATTGAAATATTAAATATTGATATATTAATTATATTAAGTTGCTGTAAAAGGTTTCATTTTCATATAGCTACCAGTCGTGCTTCATTAAGCACACATATTTCTCAAGATTTGTTAACCCGTGTGCATCAATTAAAAAAAGTTACACATAGGTCCATAGTGGACAAAAATGTCTGTCAAAAAACTGTCATAAAAATGTGAAGCCCTGGCCGCCGGCACCGTCTGCTCCACCCTGGTCCCTCCTGCCCTCGGTCTGCCCTTCACCTACTCTCTGTCCTCCTGAGGCCCCTCCCTCCGCAGTTTCCCTGATCTGTTTCCCCATGTACTTAAAGGACAAGTTCGGTATTTTACACTTAAAGCCCTGTTTACAGATCGTTTCTGATGAAATAGAACGGTTGAGATAAAAATGTGGACACATGCTGCTGTCCCGAGAATTTTAGGTTTATTTCGCTTCTCCCCCCCACCTACAGAATGGCAGCCTATGGGCACTGGAACAATCCTTCCTAAAACGCATTAAACTTTCGATTACAAAGACGTGAAACTCACCGAGTGGTCAGGGGTGTTCACTGATATGCTCACACAAAAATCGCTGCAAAAGATGCTTTCCAACAGGTTTTATCGTAGTTTTTGTCCAACTCCATTGACTTGAATTGGATGGGCTGTGTGCAGTACGGTATTACTCCGCCGCTTCTTCTTCTGCTTCTTCTGTGTATTCAATTAAATGCCAGTGGTTTGCTTGCAATTGGCAAAGGTGCATTATCGCCACCAACTGGGCTGGAGTGTTTATTATTCAAGCTCTCAACGGAAGAATCTACGGGTGTGAGACGTTTGGAAAAATAGGTCCACAGTTTTACAACGAATGGTAAAACACCTGTTGGAAAGCATCTTTTGCAGCGATTTTTGTGTGAGCATATCAGTGGACACCCCTGACCACTCGGTGAGTTTCACGTCTTTGTAAACGAAAGTTTCATGCGTTTTATGAAGGATTGTTCCAGTGCCCATAGGCTGCCATTCTGTAGGTGGGGGGGAAAGCGAAATAAACCTAAAATTCTCGGGACAGCAGCATGTGACCAAATTTGAATCTTAACCGTTCTATTTCATCAGAAACGATCTGTAAACAGGGCTTTAAGTGTAAAATACCGAACTTGTCCTTTAATATTCCCCCTGTGTGTTACCTTGTTGATTGTCCGATCTCCATCTTTTTAAGTGTGTGTGAACCTTCTGCTTGTCTTCGTTGTACCTGTATGAATTATATTGTAAGTAACAGTTTGTATTGGAACTTTTGATCCTCCTTTGTCTTCTTCCCCTTACGAAAAATAAGTTTATTCAAGTGTTCAATTGGTACACTTCTTTTAAACTAAAAATAAGGAAGTATAATTTCAGTCTACATTTTGTATACTTCTCAGAAATATAATTTATGTACTTCTCAGAAATATACTTAAAATTACACTTAAGTGTACTTGACTTATACTGAGAGAAAAGTCCAAGTATATTTGGCCTGTACTTGTGCTCAATATTTTAATTGAGATATGCTTAAAAGTATAATTAAGTATTCAAAGTATACTTGGCTTGTAGTTGTGTTAACTCTTTTGATTGAGTAGCCTATTAAATATACTTTTTTTTTACATAGTTTTTCATATACAGTCTTATGAAACTTAAATTGTTTTAAAATATTGATTAGAATATTGATATAAATTATATCTAATTTTAAATTATATTTAATGATATCTAATTCTGCGTATCTGAATTTGTGTGTAGGCTAGTCCACTGGTAGTGTATAGGAATTTACTTTAATTCTACTTTACTCTTTCCCCACCATTGACTGAATTTTCCAGCTATCCATGTTTTCACTGTTATACGGTAGGGGGCGCTATGACACATCTTCTAGTACAGAATCTCTGGATCAAAACACAGGAGAAGAAGCTGAAGCAAGTGATAGAAGATTGCTAACACAAATGTAAAATAACGTGATCATCAAACATTAAACAGCATGTAAATCAAAACTGCGTAATGTTACCAAATTAAATGTCGAACCCATGAAGAGAAAACGACTGTGAAGCTTTGAGGGTGAAGTGACTCGATCTACTCCATCTGTGTTTTTATCATCGTTCTGAATCTGATCAAGGCGTAGTCTTTGACAAAAATGTGATTTTTCTCAACTTTTTTGTTTAACCCTCTTAGATTTGGTTACAGTTATTTATGATAAGATATAAGACATTGCAACACTTTATGAAACACTTTATAATGCATTAACCCTCTGAGGTCTGAGCTGTTTTCTGGGCCCTGGAGGTGTTCTGACATGCTCTGACATTTCTGGTTATTTCTGTTTCTTGTGACATTTTCATGGCTAAAGTCTAATTACACTGTATTCAGCACAAACTCTGCTACAATAATATATCAACAGCATGTATGTAAAAGTTTGTAGTTTTGAGATAATGACATTTATGCGTGGTTTGTGAAAATACAAAAAAAAATTCTCACTGAAAAAAGGCTATGAAACCCATACTGATTATTTCTTCACAAGACTTTTGAAAATTGTATCACGTAGCCTAGAATATTTGCTCTAAAACAATGTCAAAATCACCCTGACTGCTCATTCAGATAAGACAATATATTGATTTAAAAATTTTACGACGTGTTTTGTGTGAATAAGCCTTATGCGAGAACTCATTAATATGTATGGGTTTTCTCACCTGAGAAAGACAAAGACCCTCCCCTAACGGCCCTATTAGGAGCTATCAGGCCCCTATCATTCTGAGCAACCTTGCACAATACTGTAAATGAGGAGATTTAAAAAAGAATGGCTTTTAAATTGTTTGGATTTATTTACAACACAACATAATCCAAAGATACACAACAAATGCCAAAAAAGCACTTCAAAGACAGAGACCTTTGTGCCATTCCTAAAAACATTGTACATACCTTTAATTTCCAAGGTGTTTGATTTTCACTTTACCATGTATAGAGACTCATGTGAATGTTGGAGTCAGCAGGACTCATCAGTGTCATCTGGGCCCTGAAAAAAAAAGTGAACATACTGATATCAAGAGAAAGGCCTGCACGATTTTGGGAATCAATTTTAGATTTTTCTGGTTAAAATTGCTTTTTAAAATTCACAGAACACACACACACACACACACACACACAAATGTTTCCAACAAGATATAATGAACAGTGAACACCAGGTTTGTTGTGCCTTGTAGGCATAAGCTATGCGCAGTGCTGGATAAAATAATAATAACCTATAACAGTATAAATCTTCCAAAAGATTTCAGTAACAACTAAGCTAGAGAAAAATATATTGATTATCATGTTACTTCAAATGTTTCCATTCGTTATGACGATATGAAATGAGATAATAGTAAAAACATGAAGCTGTTTGCTTTTCAAACGCGATCACGATTCAAAATATGATGATACATTCAAATGCGATCACGATCCAAAATATGATACATTCAAATGCGATCACGATCCAAAATAAGATACATTCAAACGCGATCGCGCTCAAATATAAAACAGTATGGTTACCATATACATATCTACGTTTGAGCAGATATCCACAAACACAGTAACAGTAAACACGGGTCTAAATATTATAATATTCCCCATATATCTAGCAAAGGTTCAACTGCAATGTGAAATTTATGCAACAATAGCAAACTAATATGTAAGAATTTCTTACCTTATCTTTCTTGTCTTCAAATATCGTTCTTCTTCTTCTGATGTAAATCCAATGTAAGCTCAGGCACTCTTTCAAACTCGACGAAAAGTGAAGTGAAGTGTTTTGGTGTTTTGTTGTTGAGGTAACGAGCGCGTTCGCGTTCCATGTGGAGATTTGCATGTGAATATCTTTTGCGCGAGTGGGCGTGGCCAAATTAACTGTAATGAGCAAGCGTTTAAGAAGCTGGACATCTTGTTGGTATTATATAAATTACTTAAACAGAAAATATTTGTTTTCGTTTTGAACCCGATCATTTAAAAGTACACACTTAAATGTTTATAAAGGTATATGGCTCATAAATGTGTGACAAGTATTCGCTGAGTTTTGTTTCAGTTTATAGACGTGCTCAAGAAAAAAAAGTTCACCACGACGGAGAGGCAGAACGCACACCCTGTTTATTTTCTTTATTTTACAAAAGCACAATGTTTTGATTTGATTGTAAGTGGACACATACAAAAGTAGAAATATCACAGATTCTTTTTTTATATTTCTTTTTTCTGTATGACCATAAATGACGGAGTAATTTAAGTTTATAGTGCTACAATGTGGAGAAAATCCAGCAAAACGCGCCGGCGCGTTTGCCGACCTCAGAGGGTTAAAATGTTGCCTTTCTTTATGAAACTTACTGACATTCAAGTGTTGATAAAAAAGGATGCATGAAGCTAATAAAATGTTTTTTAAAATTAGTTAAAGTACAGTTAAAGGTATTTTTCAAGTATAAAAAAATTATATCTACATTTGAACATAGTAGTATACTGCAAGTGCCAAAATAATATATAAAGTATAATGTTATGTTCACTTATACTTGCAGTATAAACTAAACTACTAAACTAGTAGTTTACTGAGAGCACACTTCAGTGTGTACTTTCATAAACTAAAAAAAACTACTACTACTACTAAATAAACTACTAGTATACTTATATAAGTTCACTTGTAGTACAAATTCATTACAAATGAGAAACCTAGTTGTGTACTTAAAGTACACTTACTACCGTTACACTTATAGTACACTTAAACGTTTACTTTTATATACTAAAAGTGGGACAATTTAGTCCCAAGCAGTATTGAATTAGTACACTTACAAGTTTAACAAATTGATATTAGTATACTTACTACAAAATATACTTAAACATATACTTGAACATTACTTAAGTACATATTAATAAAATGAACTTGAAGTATACTGTCACAGGGTGACTAATGAGAAATGAGCGGCAGGTGTTGAAGGGGAGGAGTTAGAGCAATGATTGGAAGCATGCTCCCCAAACTGGATTATAAAAGGACATTCTCAGGGGAGGAAAGAGGCAGAGAGTGGGAGGGAGGCGAAGAAGCAAGATGGAGCTCTAACTGAGTGTTGATGATGGGGAGAAGTGCTTTTGTCATGGAGGAGAATGTGAACTAGAAGAAGTTAAGTGCCTTGCCTATGTTTAATGGTGATGTCTATCATTATCAGTTCTTGTTGGGGTGCATCAAGCCGGGGATTTGAGATGTGAAACTACACCCAATACTGTCTGATTTCCCGAAGCTAGTGGTGTCTGTGGTACGCTTATTTCCCACACAGTTTGGAGATCTCATAGTCAACTGTACGAAGGATCCCGGGAAAGATACAAGTGGAGGCTTAACTCACTGTGAGGTATTGTGGATTGCAATGTCTAGTGTGGAAATGAGCACGTGTGGAATGTTGAAGTGTTTGGATGCATGCACAAGTGTGGGGAATTCTAAATTCTACTTCCACTCGTAATCTCATTTGTTGGCCTTGCCGATGTCAGGAGGTGTCAAGTGTTATTGATGACTTTTGTGTGTTGAGTGTACACTGCACAGGAACCAGTTCACTACTGCTGTTCAGAGATTCAGTCACCTTTCTGCTGTTTCGGTTCATTCGAAGAGGATTTGCTGTGTGATCGATTACCACTGTTGTCCAGAAATCCAGTTGTCCCCCGCCATTCTGGTTCATTCGAAGAGGATTTGCTGTGTGATCGCTTACCACTTCTGTCTAGAGATTCAGTTGTCCCCCGCCATTCTAGTTCATTCGAAGAGGATTTGCTGTGTGTTCGCTTACTACTGCTGTCCAGAGATTCAGTCACCTCCCTGCTATTCTGGTTTATCCGAAGAGGACTTGCTGTGTGATCGATTACCACTGTTGTCCAGAAATCCAGTTATCCCCCCGCCATTCTGGTTAATTCGAAGAGGATTTGCTGTGTGTTCGCTTCCCACTGCTGTCCAGAGATTCAGTTGTCCCCCGCCATTCTAGTTCATTCGAAGAGGATTTGCTGTGTGTTCGCTTACCACTGCTGTCCAGAGATTCAGTCACCTCCCTGCTATTCTGGTTTATCCGAAGAGGACTTGCTGTGTGAATACTTACTACTGCCTGTCTCGAAGAGGAGTTACTGTGTGACGATCTACTCCAATCCGTTTCGAGGAAGAGTCCCGGTGCAGAGAGTCCTTTGCTGCTGGCCTAGAGAGAAAAGAATAGAGTATGTTAGTGACTCCCAGAGGCTTGGCTCTGAGTTTTAGTTGCTTTTAATGTTCAATAAAACAGACTTGTTTGTTTTTATCTTGTTGTCCTGACTCGTGTTGTCCTCTGGAGTAGCTCCTCGAGGTGGTACTTTTACTAAAGGTGGTCTGGTGCATACCCCTACCTGTGACAATACTTCTTTTTTGTAAGGGTCTGCCTTCACCACACCGAGACAAATTTATTATTATTGTACTGAAATAATCATTGTATGTACATGGTTGAGATTTTACATAGTTACAGCACAGTGAAGTAAGTCATTTTTAAATTAAGTTAAGTACAGTAGGTATTGGGAATCAAAATTGTTTTTTTAAAAACATTTATTTCTAGTCTCTTGGAAATACTTCAGAGATGTTTTCCAGAGCACCTGTGGCCTAGCTGGGATTTTCCCACCTGTGAAGGGCTGAACAAATTTTAGAGCCACACGTCAGACTCAAAGTTAATCATCATCATCAGTAACTTAAGTGCACTGAAACTGAATAGGTCTCCGGTTTCATTTAGCTGATTGCCAGTCATATTTCAAATCTGAAATGTTACAGAATGGCATTTATCTTCTTTGGCTTCTGTTATTGTTTGGGTTGAGTAACAGTGGAGAGTTGAAAGACCCTCATCCAGAGCTTTCAGATCAGGAGCTTTTCTGGGGAGCGGATCAGTATGACTTTGCCATCATGCTGCGCGCCGGAGACCTCCAGTGCTTCTGGCACTTTGCTCACTATGGAGAGTGCTTCTACTTACACTTCATGGTAAGACATTGTTCTGCATTTAAATATTAGTGTGCACTTGAATCCTTCGAATGTTACAGCTCAGTGTGTGTGTGTTCAGGTCCAGCTGGTGACTGGTGTGGCCATTGACGGACATCTGTCTATGATTGTTAATGTGCCGAGCGGCTTAATAGTCGGCAAAGCTGAGGATGCAAGTAGTCAGATTGGCTTCAGTGTTGAGGAGACTGGTGAGTTTCATCTTCAGACACAAAATAATTCACCCAGGAAATAAAAATTCATATTGTTCCAAATGTGTATATTGTTTTTTTTTTTTTTTCATAAAACATTATACTAAATTAATTAATATCAAAGTGCCATAATAAAACTCACACTTTCAAACTCCAAACATAAAAAATAGAAAAGTTGAATAAATGAAACAATAAATCAATCAATTAATAACCATGTGTATCTGTGCAGGTTTTTATCAGATGTGCTTCAGCAATTTCCACAATCGCTTTGGGAGCATGCAGGTTTTCCTGAACTTTGGTGTGTATTACGAGGGACAAGAGAACATCGAGAAACAAAAGGAAGAAAAGAAGAAAAAGAAAGAACAGGATATGAAACGGATAAACATTACATTGTCCTTCATTGGGGTAATAAACAACTGCAGTCTCAACAAACACATCCTTACTGTAACATAATTTGCTTTTAATTATGTTTCAATTTCTCGTTTTTCATTTTGTTTTTAAAAACAATGTGAAATATTCAACAGATTTTAATGTTTTTGAAAGAAAAAAATATTTATTTTATTTCACATATTTTACACACTGTTGTGAACTTAGAATCGAAAGACCAGGAGACTTGGTTGTTTCTTCAGCAGGATTCTTTATTGAGAACACGAGCTGTCGGTAGCTGCAGTCACCAAGTCTGACGTGAAATGTTCTCTTACAGTTTATATACATTTAGGGCCAGGAACCGAAAAAGACAGGTTTAGGAACCGGTTCTAGACTGGGAGCATTGCCCACCCTAATCCACTCAGCATATCTATTCAAACACTGAGACCCGAGTACAGGACTGGCTGGACTTTCTTGCTAAAACACAAACTCCAAGAGTTTCAGTAAAACAGGACTGACCAGAGTTTTTTGCTAGAAAACTCTGATAATCATAATTTATACCTAACCTTAACATGCTAAATTCAATGAAAACCTAAATTAAACATTTTAATAAATATGCTTTCCCACACTTGCCCCTTTGAGAGTCTAAAAAAAAACTCTCACAAAATACAAATTTATACACTTAAAAGTTAATTCTTGTAACGTGTGTAAGTTACAGGCACAAAGCAAGTTCAATCTTGTAACTTGTGTAAGTTACAGGCACAAAGCATGATCTGTGTTGTTTATCTGTAATCGCATGTTGACACAGAAACAAACATGCAATTAGGGTCCGTGAAGTTCTTACGGGTAATATTCTTTTATGGTTGGACCAGTCATTTTCTCGTGCGAGGCGTGAGTCATTTGTTTAATGAAACACTTGATACTGTGGAAGCATACGTAGAACGCCAGTAGGAGAAATAACAGCAGCAGTGCTATGCACCGGGTTAATGGATCCAACAGAGAACTTGAACAAAATCCAACAAGACATTCTTGATCTTTCAACAAAATTACACCAGATGACTGAAGACAATTCTTCAGTCTTCAGTCATCTGGTGTAATTTTGTTGAAAGATCAAGAATGTCTTGTTGGATTTTGTTCAAGTTCTCTGTTGGATCCATTAACCCGGTGCAGCACTCTGGGCCGATAATGGTGCAGGCTCCTCCTTGTGTTGCAAGAATGTAATCCAAGGCTACTCTGTTCTGTAAGATCATTATCTTGTGCGAAGCGAGAGCGTTCGTGATGTTGCCCAGGGCCAAAGCCGTATCATTGGCCAATTTCTGTACAGAATCCGACAGGCTTCTGACTTGATCGAGAGCCTGCATGACACCATACGATGGGATTAAGGCTCCAAGAGTTCTTGACCACCACGTTTGAACACAAGTGAGTCCTGGAATGCAGCCATCTTTGTTGGTAGAAGGAGCTGAATTTTGTAGCTGTGGAGAGCTTGGGGTGGAGTGTGTATTTTCTCTGAAAGCTGGTAGAACATAAACCAGGGTGCACCTGCCGTTGAATTGGCTGGGTAGGATGCTGTAGACAGAGATAGGGTGTGTCACCCATGGGATTCCGGCTCCTACTGAAGGTGCATGTGGCATGCAAACGTTCTTTCCAGCAAACAAGGACATATTCATCAGCTCTAAGAAGATGTTGTTTCTGGGGTCCACACTTTGTGCGATATCCATGATGGTTAGTAGTAGTCTGACAATCTTGATCATGATGATGAATGACTGAAGTTCCCGTAGGTGAGTCTGCGTTGTGTATTTTTTTTCTTCTGTGTTGGTTGTAGTCTCTGCAGTTGGTCTAGTTGTTTTCTGGAGGTTGGGTATGGTTAAAAACAAACAAACAAAGAACAACTGCAACAGACCAGTATTCATTGTAAAGACTACAAACATTAGGGTTGTATCCTCTAAGAAATAGGGAAAGAAGGAACCACAATTAGCAGACTCAGATTGAATAATTTATGAGACACCTAAAAAGGAAACAGTGAGGTGAGGAGGGACTATGGTTGGGAAGGGCCTATAAGGGAATCTTCACCACAGGGTGTTGCTTCCAGTTCTTCCTGGGCTCCTCACTGGTCCATGTGTCCTATCCTATCCCTGTAGGGGGAGGAACCACTTTGCAATGTGACACATGAGTCCAGGTTTTCCTTCCCTGGCACAATACTGCAGCTGCTGTAATCAACATAACTTGATGTGGTCCTTGCCACTTAGGCTCTAATGGTTTGTTTTTGAATGACTTTATCATGACCCATTGACCTGGGACGATTGTGTGTCCACCTTCTGGTGGAGTCTGCCAACAAGACTCAACTCTCTCTTTGGCACTCTGTACTGCCTTTGTGAGGTTTTCACAGTAAGCAATCAGGGCATCTGAGGCAATGTGTACATCAGCATTTCTAAGATCAATCATACCTGGCATCTGCATTGAGCCCTCATGAAATTATTACAGGACGCCCAGTCCTACTGATCTGTTAGGTGACGCTCTCATACTACATAGTACTGCTGGCAGTGCTTCAACCCATGACACTCCTTCCTGATGCATTTTGCTTAGCCTGGTTTTGATTGTTCTGTTTGCCCTTTCAACCTGTCCTGATGCTTGTGGCCTGTAGGGGCAGTGCAGATTCCACTTAATCTTCAACATTTTAGACACTTCTTTAACTACCTGTCCTGTGAAGTGTGTCCCTTGATCTGAGTCAATGCAATCTGGTAAACCCCATCTGGGAATGAAATCAGTGACAAGACATTTAGCAGTATGTGCAGCGGTAGCACGCCCTGTTGGATAAGTTTCTATCCATCTTGAGAACTTGTCTATTACTACCAAAACGTCAGTTTTTCCCTTACAACGAGGCAACGATATGTAATCAACTTGCAAATGACGAAATGGTCCTGGTGGAGCTGGGGTATGTGCTGCTGGTGTAATGGCTGCTGGTACATCATTATTTTTCTGACATGTAACACACCTTTTGGCTGTTTCTGTGGCTACATTTCTGAATTTTGGATTCCACCATTGATTTGAGAACCTGTGATTCATCGTTGCTGGACCACTGTGACCCAAATTGTGTATTTGTTGAGCCAAATATGGAAGCAGTGATTCGGGAGCAACATACTTCCCCCCCCTTTGGTCCAGCAGCCAGATGAATCAACGGTGGCTCCTTTGTCTAACCATGTCCATGCTTCAAATAGAGGAACATCTTTGTACAAATCAATGATAGATTCAGGGGGCAGAATTGTCTTCTGTGCTGTACTACCTGAACACACTTGTACAGTTACATAGAAACAAGCCTGTTTAGCTGCTACATCTGCAAGAGCATTACCTTTAGCTTCTGTAGTGTTAGTTGTGAGATGTGCTTTCACTTTGATCACCGCTAATTTCTTTGGAAGTTTCATGGCAAACATAAGATCTTTCACTAATTCAGCATGCTTAATGGGGGATCCAGCAGAAGTTAGAAACTGTCTGCTTTGCCAAATGATGCCAAAATCATGAATAACCCCAAAAGCATATCTGGAATCTGTGTAGATATTTGCAACTGATCCTGAAGCTAGTGTGCATGCTCTAGTTAAAGCTACCAGTTCTGCAGCCTGAGCTGAAAAATGATCTGGAAGACGACCTGAAGCTACCACCTCAGTGGTGGATGTTACTGCATAACCTGCTCGTCTGTTCCCTTCAATTACTTGAGCTGAACCATCAACAAACAACTCAAATTCTGCATTTTCTATGGGAGTTTCTGCTATTTCACTTGTCGCTGCGTATGTAAGCGTAACACAATCATGAGTCATTTCGCCTTCATCCTCTAACACAACTTCAGTCATTGCAGACATCATACATGATGAGGGGTTCGTGACTGGTGCACGCTGTAAAACAATGTTCGGGGCTGTGAGAGTAGTTAACCAATTTCCCCAACGTGAGGAAGTGACAGAAGTGACTTTTGCTTGATTCATTAGTGCGGACACTGCGTGAGGGCATTTTACGTTTACCGTCTGACCTAACACCATTACTGATGAAGCCTGAAGCGCTAGATGAACTGCCTGTACTGCTCTGAGGCATGGTCCCATACCTTGATCTACTATGTCAAGTTTACCAGAATAGTAATGAATTGGACGTAAACTGCCCCCATGATCTTGCATTAGACATGCAGTCATAAAGCCCAAGTGTTCATGGACATAAAGCACAAAGGGTCTATTAGATTGGGCAATTCCTAATGCTGGTGCTTGACATAGGGCAATTCCTAATGCTGGTGCTTGACATAGTGCTCTCTTCAAATCATTGAATGCTTTGAGGTGAAGCTCTTCCATACAAACAATATCTGAATCTTTACCATGGCCTTTCAACAAGTCATAGAGAGGCTGAGCAATCGAGGCATATTCTTCAATCCACGGTCTACAGTAACCTGCAGTTCCTAAAAATGAGCGTAGTGTTTTAATGGTAGTAGGCGGAGGTATGGCTTTGACTGAAGCCGCTCGATCCTGTGTAATAGATCTATTTCCTGCACCAATTGTTTGACCCAGAAATGTGACTTGCTTTTTAGCAATTTGAGCTTTGTGAAAGCTGCATTTGTGTCCTTTTTTATGCAAATAGTCCAACAATGATGCCAATTCAGTTTGATGTACCTCGTGGTATGTTGAGGCAATCAAAATATCATCGACATATTGGATCATAGTGGACTGTTTTACTGGACATTCTGGGTCACACAAATCACGTCTGACAGCCTGATGGTATATGGTCGGGGAGTTTTGAAATCCCTGGGCCAATCGGGTCCACTGATATTGTTCATGGTCAACTGTGAAAGCTAACCATGGCTGGCTGTCAGAGTGCAATGGTACAGAAAAGAATCCATTAGACATATCAATTACTGAAAAAATCTTACAATCTAATGGTAAGCCATTACAAATTGTGCTCGATGGTGTTTTATGCCCCCAATGGCTCCTTAGAGGCAGCTAACCCTACCCTCAACCTTAAACCTACCCATCCCCTCGCTGCCTGGAAGGCGACGTTGGGGGCATAAAACACCAAAGACCACAAATTGTAGATGGATCTGCCACTAGCGGGGTGATTTTATCAATGTTTTTATTGGCTACTCTGTAGTCTATGGTGAGTCTCCATGTCCCATTTAATTTCTTGATAGGCCATATGGGTGAGTTACAGGGACTGTTGGTTTTAACTAGCACTCCTTGCGTCAGCAGCTTTTCTACAATAGGTTTGATTCCCTGTATGGCTTCCTTACTGATTGGATACTGTTTGGTAACCGGGGGTGAGGTCCCTGTCAGTTTGACTGGTTCTACACCTGTCAATAAACCACAATCATCCTTGTCATTAGCCCAAATTGGATGATTCAGTAAGAAAGCATACTCTGGAGGGATTGCATTATTGGTAGAAACGTGTGCTGAGGAAATTTTAATGCTAGCAGATTCTGAGGACATGTCTAAAGTTAGATGTACTTGTCTCAGGAGATCCATGCCTAAAATTGCACCTGTATTCAATGGAGCACATAGCAATTTTGTCGTCAGAGTTTTCGGGCCAAATTGTACCTCTATGGGCGGGGTTTCATACAAAACAGAATCTTCACCTATTACGCCAGTTAAAGAAAGTTTGGTTTTCTTGTACGGGATGTCTAAACCTTTAGCCAATTTTGTAGGAATTATTGTAATCTTTGCGCCTGTATCAAGCAAAAAATCAATCTCTTTTTCTTTTATGCTACCTTTCACAAAAATTATTTTGTCATTATGATGGATTACAGGGGAAAGGTAGCTACTCACAGCCCCAACAATTAGTTTTCCTGTTCTTTTTGTGCTCTTAGAAGAGCCTGAGCGAGCTGCCCTAAAGTTTCAGTGGACATTGGCGGAACTACATCAGGATTGTAGGCAGGTTGAGAAGGAGCAGAATTATGCATTCTATTTCTTTTATTATCTTGCAACTTCTTCCTACATTCTTTCTCCCAATGCCCTGATTTTCCACAGTAGTGGCATGTGCTTTCTTTTTTAGTCCATCTATTGTCTTGTTTCATTGGGTTAAACGTAGCTGCTGCTATTCTCACTTGGGTTTTAACATCAGCATCCCTTTCCCATGTAGCTAACCTGTCTAGGTTACTTCTGAGAGTTTCGTTAGCCCATGTAACATGTAGGAATGGCAAGGCTGATCTGTATTCAGCTATAAGACCATCTGCCCAAATACGGATTAGAGCTCCTCTATCATCTAGTACACTTTCAGAATCCTCCACTATTCCACTGTACGTGGCAGCTGCCTGAGAAAATCTTTCAGTGTATTCACTTATAGTCTCTCCTTTCTTTTGTACACATCTAGTAACTTTTGACCAGTCTATTTTGGGTCCTAAGAGATTCTTTAGGATTTTCAAAACACCTTCTTTCAAATCGCCTTTACTGGCATGTTGTAGTTCAGACGTAACAGCAGACTCAAAACTGTTGAATTCAGATTCAGTTAGAATTTGTGACATTAGCTGTGCAACTTCTGGCAACGACATGTCGTAAAGACGCATTTTACTTATCAATGCTCTTCTAAATTCAGAAAATTCTGTGCGTGCTGAGGGTAAGTTCTGGGATAGTCTCTCGATATCTTTGGGTCCTAGCGCTTTGGCAACAGTTTGTACTTGGACAACAGAAGAGTTGAGAGGAACACTTTCAGTTCCCTCAATTCCCTGAGACCTTCTCCTAGCGCCACACACCTTCACTGAATCTACTGGCTTATCAGTTACTGATTGGATGGCTACATCTGTTTCAAAAAAAGCTTGTAAGTCAGGGTAAATGTTATCTGGCTGACTAACTTCTACATCAGTTTTTTCTATAGCTTTGTTGCAGCTCAATTTCTTAGTCAACGAAGATATTCTAGCACGTAGCTCATTTACCTGTTTCTCTAGCTCTGAGTTGCGCTTAGACTGTTCTGTGGCTTTTGCTAAGACGAATTCTCTATGAACACAAATAATGCCCTTCATATTGTTTTTGCGGATGCTTGCTCCAAGCACCTTTTTACACTCATCTACTGACCAAGTTTTGTCTGGGTGAATTTCATATTTCTGAGTTAGTTCCTGTCTAACTTTTTCAGTGACTATAAGGTCCATTTGTTCTCTTAACGTATTTTTGAATTCGCTTTCTGACCACGATGGAGTCGCAAAGCCACCTTTTTCCGTTGTGGGGATCAGTCTGGCATTTTTTCTAAACATTTCTGTGAGTTTTCTTTGTTACCACACAATAAACAAAAAAAACTAAAACCTCTCTAGGGTACACTTGTTAACACATCAGCTATTGCTAACTTTCCAAATGACCAACACTTCACACTTAACCTCCCTGCTTAAAAAAAAAAACCAGAGGATAAACCAAAATAACTAGCACGTAAAGCTAATTCTTCTCTGCCTGAAGCAAAGGATAAACCAAAATATTAGCACATATGCTAAAATCTTCCCGCCAACAAAAAAACAGAGGATCAACCGAAAATAACTAGCACGTAAAGCTAATTCTTCTCTGCCTGAAGCAAAGGATAAACCAAAATATTAGCACATATGCTAAAATCTTCCCTGCCAACAAAAAAACAGAGGATCAACCGAAAAAACTAGCACGTAAAGCTAATTCTTCTCTGCCTAAAGCAAAGGGTACACAATATTAACCTGTAATGTTAATCTTCCCTGACTGGCAGAGGATATCTTTCATCTCTAAAAAAACTTTTTTAGAGGATAACTTAGTTAACAAAACCCTGCAGCTGTCTGTTAACTCTTCTCTGAACGGCGCAGAGGAAAAAACACATATACTGGTCTGTAGCGGTTCTTTGAATGAAGTGAAAACTCACCAACCCTTGGTAGTAAAGGAAGATTCTGTAACTCAGTCAGGCTTTGAGATCTTTGAGCTTGAAGTTTCAATCTGGAGGAAGCTGGAAAGATTCAGTCTGGTAATCTTTGTTTAGCTGGAAGTTTGACTCTGGATTCCAAAAGATGCAGTCTGGAAAGCAGATCTTTTGTTGAGCTTGCTGTTTCAATCTGGATTCAGGTCTTTGAGCTTGAAGTTCTTTGAGTTTCCTTTTTCTCCATCCGGGTTCACGGCACCAAGTTGTTGTGAACTTAGAATCGAAAGACCAGGAGACTTGGTTGTTTCTTCAGCAGGATTCTTTAATGAGAACACGAGCTGTCGGTAGCTGCAGTCAAAAAGTCTGACGTGAAATGTTCTCTTACAGTTTATATACATTTAGGGCCAGGAACCGAAAAAGACAGGTTTAGGAACCGGTTCTAGACTGGGAGCATTGCCCACCCTAATCCACTCAGCATATCTATTCAAACACTGAGACCCGAGTACAGGACTGGCTGGACTTTCTTGCTAAAACACAAACTCCAAGAGTTTCAGTAAAACAGGACTGACCAGAGTCTTTTGCTAGAAAACTCTGATAATCATAATTTATACCTAACCTTAACATGCTAAATTCAATGTAAACCTAAATTAAACATTTTAATAAATATGCTTTCCCACAACACCCAACTGAATAAAGATTTGCACTGCATACAGGAGAGCAGCGTCAGACTGCAGAAGTTTGTCTTCCACATGTGGCGTCACTACAACTACGAGCGAATGAGACGAGGAGCTGATTTCTACCTGCTTCAGTCCAACTCCACTTATGTGAACAGCTGGTCTGCTGTCCAGAGTCTCGTCATCATCAGCGCTGGATTCCTGCAGCTCAACTTTCTCAAGAGGGAACTTGAACTTGAACTTCAACAGCAAACCAGCAGAGGGCGACAAACCCCGCTGTTAACTAACACTAAACCCGCCACTGTTCATCTCCAAACCAGCAGAGGGCAACAAACCCCACTGTTAACTAACACTAAACCTGCGACTGTTCATCTCCAAACCAGCAGAGGGCGACAAACCCCACTGTTAACAAACACTAAACCTGCTACTGTTCATCTCCAAACCAGCAGAGGACGACAAACCCCGCTGTTAACAAACACTAAACCTGCAACTGTTCATCTGCAAACCAGCAGAGGGCGAAAAACCCCGCTGTTAACAAACACTAAACCTGCCACTGTTCATCTCCACACCAGCAGAGGGCGACAAACCCCGCTGTTAACAAACACTAAACCTGCAACTGTTCATCTGCAAACCAGCAGAGGGCGAAAAACCCCGCTGTTAACAAACACTAAACCTGCCACTGTTCATCTCCAAACCAGCAGAGGACGACAAACCCCGCTGTTAACAAACACTAAACCTGCCACTGTTCATCTCCAAACCAGCAGAGGACGACAAACCCCGCCGTTAACAAACACTAAACCTGCGACTGTTCATCTCCAAACCAGCAGAGGACGACAAACCCCGCCGTTAACAAACACTAAACCTGCAACTGTTCATCTGCAAACCAGCAGAGGGCGAAAAACCCCGCTGTTAACAAACACTAAACCTGCCACTGTTCATCTCCAAACCAGCAGAGGACGACAAACCCCGCTGTTAACAAACACTAAACCTGCCACTGTTCATCTCCAAACCAGCAGAGGACGACAAACCCCGCCGTTAACAAACACTAAACCTGCAACTGTTCATCTCCAAACCAGCAGAGGACGACAAACCCCGCCGTTAACAAACACTAAACCTGCAACTGTTCATCTCCAAACCAGTAGAGGACGACAAACCCCGCTGTTAACAAACACTAAACCTGCGACTGTTCATCTCCAAACCAGCAGAGGACGACAAACCCCGCTGTTAACAAACACTAAACCTGCGACTGTTCATCTGCAAACCAGCAGAGGACGACAAACCCCACTGTTAACAAACACTTAACCTGCGACTGTTCATCTCCAAACCAGTAGAGGACGACAAACCCCGCTGTTAACAAACTCTAAACCTGCAACTGTTCATCTCCACACCAGCAGAGGGCGACAAACCCCACTGTTAACAAACACTAAACCTGCAACTGTTCATCTCCACACCAGCAGAGGGTGACAAACCCCACTGTTAACAAACTCTAAACCTGCAACTGTTCATCTCCACACCAGCAGAGGGCGACAAACCATACTGTTAACAAACACTAAACCTGCAACTGTTCATCTCCACACCAGCAGAGGGCGACAAACCCCACTGTTAACAAACACTAAACCTGCAACTGTTCATCTCCAAACCAGCAGAGGGCGACAAACCCCGCTGTTAACAAACACTAAACCTGCCACTGTTCATCTCCACACCAGCAGAGGGTGACAAACCCCACTGTTAACAAACTCTAAACCTGCAACTGTTCATCTCCACACCAGCAGAGGGCGACAAACCCCACTGTTAACAAACACTAAACCTGCAACTGTTCATCTCCACACCAGCAGAGGGCGACAAACCCCACTGTTAACAAACACTAAACCTGCTACTGTTCATCTCCAAACCAGCAGAGGGCGACAAACCCCGCTGTTAACAAACACTAAACCTGCCACTGTTCATCTCCACACCAGCAGAGGGCGACAAACCCCACTGTTAACAAACACTAAACCTGCAACTGTTCATCTCCACACCAGCAGAGGGCGACAAACCCAACTGTTAACAAACACTAAACCTGCTACTGTTCATCTCCAAACCAGTAGAGGACGACAAACCCCGCTGTTAACAAACACTAAACCTGCCACTGTTCATCTCCACATAGGGTAACCAGACGTCCCGAAAAATTCGGGACAGTCCCGAAATCTAAGCTGTTGTCCCGAATCCCGAATCCGGCCCTAATTGTCCCGAAAATTATACTAAAGCAAATTCTTGAGTAGTTGTTGTCTGATAAAACATTAAAAACTGTCCGTGGAGGTTGAGTCGTCCTGCAGCCAGCCCCCGCCGGCTGCTTATTGGCTGCAGCATCTTTTTCTTTTTCTTTTTTTGAAGTTCAACAAAGATACCGTAGGCGCGAATTAAAATGCATTGATAAGCGAGCGCGAGTTGCCACAGCCGCGAGGACAGTGAATGTGCAGGCAGCCAGTAAAGGAGTGATTGATTGGTCGCGGCACCGTGTGCAAAAAAAAACTTCGGCCTAATGTCTGATGTTGGGTTACACAAAGCAAATCATCTACACAATTATTTAGTTTTCTTATTTAATGACCGACAATTTCGTCATAATAATAATTTTGGCATAAGGCTTATTAGCGTTAGACTTTACTATAGCCTGAAATGTCTGATTTACGCACTGTTACAACAGTCTTTTTTTTTTTTTTTTGGTCACAATGACATTTGAGTTCATGATTTTAATATTGTTTTTTTGTGGCAGACTAAATATTAATGACAGACTGTTATTGATCTTTGAATAAAAATATGTTTGGTTCAGGTTTGAAAATTCATTTTATTATAGGCTATGTAGTCTAATATCATAGTAGGACTACCCCAAAACCTCCCCAACACCCCCCCCCCCTCCCTCTCATCTGGTCACCCTATCTCCACACCAGCAGAAGGCGAAGGCTGTTAACAAACACTAAACCTGAAACTCTTTCATCTCCATTTATAACCTGCTCCTGAGGAATTATTTCAGTAATACAAGGGTGTTTCTTAAACATCAGAATTTTTGAATGAACAATTGGTTTATTTCCCCCTCTTTTGTTATAACAAGGTCCAATTTGCTGCTTTTTAAATTCTTCTGATGCAGATTGAATTATTTTTACCCTTGTCCCAGAAAGAGACTTTAGAATATTAAAGTATATAATATTTCCATCACACCGAACAATTACAAGAAGACAACAGTGTCAGTGAAGAGGCTCGAGATGAAACATGAGACATCTGATGAGTGAAGAAAATAAAGAAAAGTCAAAGTAAATATCAGAATATGTATGCACCATTTACAATTAAGCTGTGTGGAAAAGTATGAAAATATAATTGTAGCCCTGTACAAAATTCCTATAAGTTACAGAGTATAAAAGATCATTAACAGTGTAAAAAAATAAATAAAATAGAAGTTCATAAATAGAGTTCATGTTAAAGTTGGTTAAAAGGTGTGCTGGTTAAAAGTATAAATATAATATGTAGAGTTTAATAAATAAGACTATTTACAGTTAAAGATAAATTCATATAAAAGTCTTTAAGTTTCATCTGCGAGAAAAGTAGAGAAGAAGAAGCTGTGTTTCTGTGTAACCTAACCTGTTACCTGTCACGTCAATCATTTAATTCCTGTTTTGCTTTTGGTTGTGTTAATACTTGAGCCAATCAGAGTAACATCACCGTGTAAGGGGCGGGACTAGTGGGACAGGTTTGTGTGAGGAGTGGTGAGCACGCATGAGGAGAGAGAACAGACGCTAATGATGAGAGAGCTAATGAAGGAGGCATCGTGGTGTGGGAAGCATTAATGTTTTGTTATGAAGGTCGACTACTCGTGGTCCTGACAAAAACTTTGGTGTGACCTGCAAGAGGTGAATATGATTGTGTATGCCTGTAATGTTGTGCTATATCGAACTGTTATAGTTAAGAGACTGGATGTATAACGTGGTTAGCGACATGCTAGCTAGCGGTAGCATTCTGTGCCAATGTGCTCATATGATTGTAGTTTTAGCATTGTGATATCTCTGAAGTTAAAGCAAAGCTAACGCTAACGCTAATTCAATAAGAGATAGTGTTTGATAATGTGGCTAAATTCAGATAATATGCTCTAAGGAGACGGACGTTGGTGAGAGAGAGAAAGAGAGAGAGACGGGTTTCCAACCGAAGGCCCTGCTGTTTCTGCCTTGCTGTTCTGCGTGCCCTGTTGCCAGCCCGTGACTTTTGGTGCTGTGTTTCTTCCTTTGCCATTACCATCGCCATTACCTGTGCCATTACCATCGCCATTACCATTGCCTTTGCTGTACTGACTTAACCTGGATTCGTGAGTACTAACATTCACATGCACGTGCTTTTTGTTTATGCTCAGTTCTGAGTGAAGCGGCCATTCCAGTTTTTAGGCCCCACCGCACACAAAGTGTCATCGAACAGGCCTGCAACGGGTGTGGACATTTTCAAAGGGATTAAATCATTATTTAATTTCAATATAACCACAGAAAGGTTTTCCTTTTGGGAAAGTGAAGCTTTATTTGCTTGTAAGTTTTATTTTTCACTTCTTTTTCCATACCCATGTGATTTGTTTATTTTATTCTAAGATACATTTTTATTTTTATTATATTTCATGTTGTAAATAAATACTTTTGAATATTTTTGCATCTAAAATACAGTTGTGGTGGTCATTATAAGAACAGCAAAGAGTATTACAAATATACATTTATTAAGTAACTTACAAAACAAGTTGTATTTCCCTACAACGAGCCCAGGCCCAGTCTCATTGTATTAACCACTCCAGCTTTATTTTCTAATTACATGGGACCTGGGTTACATAATTTATTTGTGTGTGTTTAGGATGCATTCAATATATACAGGAATTAGACTAAGGAGTTGGCATTTTATTTCAAAAATAATAAAAATGTAATTTCCATGACAGAATGCTATTAAACAAAACAAAACATTTGAGATTTGATGGAAATGACACTGTGGTGATGATTTTCATGACTCTCAGCAAAATGACATTATTGTTAATGTTCAATGAAAAGGAGAATGGAGAAAAGGAGAATGTCAGTAATTCTGTAGTCTTCTATAGAAACTAGGGATGCACCGATGTGAAAATTGTGGCCGATACCGATAACCGATATTAATATTGCTGTTATGGCCGATACCGATATTTACCGATGTCGATATCTCTGCATAGAAAACAAATTTTAATGATTATCAAATAAAGAGCTATTTTCCAAAACACTTTTTTTTTTTTTTTACTTTAGAAATGACTGATATTGGGCACCTTTACCTGTATGCAAAATATGTCACACATATGACACACATGCATTATATTGCATTGCATATAATGTGTGCTGGTCAACTTGTCTAAAATTAAGAAACCCTTAGAAAACAGGGGGAAAAAAAACAGGAACATTGTGTACAATTAAGATAGGCTACTTAATTTATTATTCCAATATCCAAATATGATACTAAATAGCACAGGGAAAAGGGCTTCTATTTGTGACGTGCTGTCTTTGCCTTTGAACATTGCACATTTTAAACAGGACACGCATTAGCTGAATAAATGTAGCCAATACAAACATATTTATAGAAAATATGTTGACAATGAATAGACAGGAGTCCAATAATAGCATAACGAATCACTTATTCTAAAAATAATAACAAGTAGGCTATAAGACGAATCCGACATATGGGCTGTGTTAACAGTAAAACGTCCGTCATTTAACGAATTTTAAAAACACGGATGGATAATACAAAATGCTTTCTGACATTTTGATAGAAAAAAACCCAAGCAAGAACAAAATTTAAACTTAACCCGTCAATTTTTCATTTTACAATTATCTTCTCTCTCTGTGTGCGCGCGTCCGTGTTTGTGAGGGAGAGCTCGCGCAGCACTGATACAACGGTAGCCTACTTTTTAATCCATAAGTAACGAACGCGCTAGTTTTCATACAAAATAAATATGTAACATAATTAGGTAGGCTACTTTAGTTATTATTAACACAATAACGTAACACATGAAGGCTACGTTTCTCAACACTGAGAATGAATAAATAAACGCCTGTTTCTTCACTCGCGCTTATCAGTAATCCACAAATCACACGTGCTGTCACTTTTGAGAAAAATCAAATTCGAACGGGTATCAAATATCATGCTATATTCAAATATCTACGAGTCAAAAAACGATCAATCAATGTGTCATGAAGAGGGAAAAAACATTACTGCGTTAACAATGTTACTGACAGGACAGTTCTCTGTTACGCACGTCTGAAAGCGGCACTAAAAGACAGCTTTAAAACTTTCACAGAGACCTCAAACAGAAAGCACAAAGCCTGTCTTTAAATTTAATTTCGTTTTGTATTAATTGTATCTTAATTTTGATCAATGTTTCATCCAAAATAAATAAGAAGTAAATATTAGAAAATATTTAATCAGGACATGGAGGCGACGGCGCGTGAACTGAAGCGCGTCTCAAATGAACCGAAACCTACCTGCCTCACAGACCTAAGACATATATAGAAAGCTTGAGACATCTATTTTTAAACAGAACAATTCAAAACGAAAGAAAACAGACTGTTCTCTGCTTATGTCATCTGTATGAAATGTGTATTTCTCTCAGGCGTGTTCACTACTGCTAAGATCGCGAGTCAGCATCGTCAACTTCATCTTCAACTTCACACGTCAAATATCGGCCTGTTCACATCGGCCATATTTTGACCTCGGAACGATACCGATGTGTAAAAAAAATGACCATATCGGCCGATATTATATCGGCGGCCGATATATCGTGCACCCCTAATAGAAACATTAGACTTTATTTGATGGTTTGTAACCCCAGTATATCTCCAGAAACTAGAGAAGTAGTGTATTCCAGTAACATGAAGCTCCTGTGAGCAGGGCCGGATTAACAATTTCCTGTGCCCTGGGCAACAAGACTGAAGGCCCCCCGTAGTTAGGGGGGTTCGGGGGCATGCTCCCCCGAGAAAATTTGGATTTCTCTGACCTACATATGTGCAATTTAGGACTTTTGAAGGCCAAAAAATTATAAGAAATAGGCTATCTTTAAAACCTTGTCATTAGATTATTTGTCAATACCTGCTCTCTCCTCATCTTCATATTTCTTATTCTCTCAGTATTCAGTATTCTTATCCTGGCCTATTTCTACCTCTCCTAAAGCTGATCTTTGACTGATAGGATTTTCATTTTCATCTGTGTCAGTGACGAAAGTAAACATAGGCTCAACAGATATGTATACGTTTTATGAATCATTTTCTTAGACATGTTAATTTACTCAAGGCTACCAGGAAAGCTGTAGCCTAAGTCAGTATTGTCATTAGGAACCTTCTGCAAGCTTTGGAATTTGAAAACGTCTGTTTTTAAATGTTAAAAGTAATTTTAAACAATACAAATTATAGACTACGTTTACCGCAGTTGGTGGAATTGGCAGACGTTCCCTTAAGCATCGTGCGCTGTGGAAACGCGTCAAAGCATTCTCAGGTATAATTATGCAGCATTAATGCATGAATGATTTTGAACGAATATTTCATCATGTCGATATACAATGGTCACATAATGTTAAAACTAATCTTGCTATTGATATCTTTGTTAGACTACCGACCCTATAGAACAAATGTCCGGCTATCGAGCCTGAAACGAACTTTACCGCGCTCAACCAGCGGGAGTGCATTTCACGAATTAGTAATCGCTGGCGTTCAGCGGGGAGGGAGGAAAGTCTGCGTGAACCCGCGTAGATGCACTTTATGCAGTGAAGACTGAAAAGAGTTTGATAACTTTATTAAATTTCTGTGAATTTCCTACCTGTCAGGGCCCCCTAGATCTCATGGGCCCCTGGGCAAGTGCCCAGTTGTCCTAATGGTTAATCCGGCCCTGCCTGTGAGGACGCTGAACATCTGCTGATGGAGCTGCTCTATTCTGAGAGGAACACAATCACCCTGATGATGCAAATATGAGTTTCACTGTCCGACACTTTATCCTCTGAAGTGAGTCAGAAGAGTTGGACTAATGGAGAGATGAGGTTTGTTCATATTCATCAGTTTAGGGTGAGTGTAGTCTAAAACAATGACAAATTGTGCAAATTAGACATAAATATGAACAATCCTTCTGTTAAATTGTTACAAATATTAAACATTTCCCATCCTAAACATAAATGAATAATAAACAATCAACGATCATGTGAAATTCAGTGGCACTTCCACAAATATTATTGCATCTTTTGAGGGAATATTATGGTGCATACAGCAAAGTATGACACGCACACAGACATAGCTTGACTGCTCTATTTACTTCTTATGCATTCACAGACGTAACATCGGAACATCCGGAAACACGTAACAGTGTGTTTATGTTTTCCCATTATGGGAAATGTAGTTAAATAAACAACTTTAACAAAATACACATTTCCTCCCCTCTTAGTCTTTGAGGTATAACACAAAGATGACAAATTAAGATACAAATTAAACTGTACTGTCATAAATAATGTAATTCAATTTCTCTTATTAACATTTCTATAAACACAGACTTTTTTTTTATTACTCAGAACTTCATGTTCAATCTTCATGTTGAATTCCTTATGTATATGAACACAACTAATTCCCTGGGAATGAGAGTAGCCAACCTCAAACCCTAGCTCGCCCTTAGGGGATTATTCTGCCCTGAAGCAATAAGGGTAAACCCTGACAAAGTATAATCGAAGAAACACTGAGGGGGGTGCGACTCCCTTACTGGATATCGCCGGCCTGTTTGGTTTTAATTCTCTGTCAGAACAACAGGTGATGACGGTTCCTTAGCAGATGGGCAATTTGCTGTCTTAGTAGGATAAGAAGTGAATACTACTGAAGCTGGTGTACTGTCACTAATTTAGTCAGTAACGTCAGTGACTTTGGAAAAATCTTTGAATGCATTGGCTCCACTAAGCAACTGATCAGTGTGTCTCCTCCAGGAAAGATTTCCAGCAGTTTTGACTTTATATGACACTGGACCCGTCTGGGCCTCCACAGTAGCCAGAACCATAGTTCTGCCATAGTTCTGGGCCAGCACTGGTGAGCCTGTCGAAAAGGTTCTGTCTTGGGCTCGCAGGTTCTGTCACTGTACCTGATTCTCTTTTTGTCGTAAGACAGCAAGAAGTTGTTGCATGAAAGCGTTGATAAAATGTGCCCTGCCCAAGCGAAGCTTTCAAAGCATGTTTCATGGTCTGAACAAACCTTTCTGCTAGACATTTGTTGCAGGATGGTAAGGTCATCCTGACGTGATATGTTGAATGTATGCTAGTAGAAATGTGGACATCTCATGAGATGTAAATTGGGGGCCATTGTCTGAGACAAACTGTAAGGGTGATCTAAATCTACTAAAGATTTCTCCCAGTTTCTCAATTGTCTTTTTAGCTGAAGTTGATTTCATGATAGCCACCTCAGGCCACTTACTGTGTGCATCAACAACAACCAACAGCATTTTGTCCTCGACTGGGCCTGAAAATCAACAAGAGTGCGATGCCATGGCTTCTCAGGATATTCCCATGGGTGCAGTGTGCCAGTTGTGGCATAATGTACATGTCCTTGCTTTTTTACTTAATTTGGCCATCTACTCCTGGCCACCAGATGTAACTCCTGGCAATCTCTTTCATGCGGATCATTCCAGCTGTTTCAGCATTGATATGCAGTGCCGGTGGAATAATCACTCTCCTTCCCCACAGCAAACAGCCTGACTGCAGTGAAAGTTCATGATGCTGAGAGATATACGGTTTGAGCTCCAGGTCATATCTCATACCATTGCCTTTCATGACGGTATCCATGACCTTGGACAGGACAGGGTCATTGCGAGTGCCCTTGCATACTTGCGCAGCTGTTACTGGGGTCCTTTCCACTTGACTGAAGTAGAAAATGTCAGCTACCAGTTTTACCCTGTCAGTCACTTTCGGTACTTGATGCCATAGGTGTGAGCAGATAGTAACAAAGCCCACCTTTGCATCCAACTGGCAGCAAGAGGATTCACACAGGCAGGATTCACATGAGTCTAGTGCTGCAGCTGTAGTGATTTACAACTCAATACTGAAAGTGTGTGTGTGTGTGTGTGTGTGTGTGTGTGTGATCTTTCAATTTGCTGTGTTTGCTGCAACATTCAATAAAGCTTCTCAACAAGTTCACTTTGTGTCTGACAACATCATTCAACTAACAGATGAAGATGCAGGTGCTTTTCAGAAGGTTGATGTAGCAGTAAATGTCAAATAAAGCTCTTGGGGTTTGAACATGGTCTCTGGAGACAGAGCTGCTCTATTCTGAGAGGATCACAATCACTCCACCCTGACAATGCAAATGGGCTTTTCAGTCTCACTCTTTGATTGGTTACATGATCTGGACTGGAACACTTTCACTTCTGCTTTAGTGAAGCAGCGCAGACAAACTGATCATTACATTTATAGGAGATTATAAAGTTTATAAAAATATCATAAAAAAGATCAAGATCAAGAATCAGCAGTTCTGACACTAATTGTTACATAATCATTACATTTATAGGCGATGGTGTAAATATATATGAAAATGTTATGAAAATCATAACTAATACATGATCACAAATGAAGAATCAGTGTGTTGTTAATGAATGTTAATATCATAGTGTATTTGTTTATTGTTCATACATGTTTATATTAAAGTGTATTTGTTAATTTTATGATAAAAACCCTTGGTTGAATTTGTGTTTCACTGCCAGTTTCTGCCCAGCCGACTCTCAGCCAGATCTGTCTTACAGTGCCTGGGCCAGACCTGGGCCATATCAGCCAATAAGAGTCACTTTACAGAGTGTGGGCCACATCTGGGCCAGAGGAAGCTCTGTGTGTCCATGTTCAGTGTGTTGGGCCAGTTTTGTTTGTTTTATGGAGAGCTTGGTAATCAGACCAATTAGACATTTTTAACTACAACTCCTTTTTTATTATAAAAATGTGTCAATAAAAATTAATATTTAAAAAACTGATCTGAGATCAGGTAAAATGAAATAGACAGTGGTTCATGGGTTCACAGAGATCATCGCCCCCTAGTGACGAACCAGTGACATTTGGAAACAGTGATGACATGAAGCCAGTGCTGCCAGATTTGGGCAGTTTTGAGTTTGATTGTTCTGGTAAAAATTGGTTGGGCGGTTTTCAAACACCTACATTTTATAGACTAATTGGTTAAAGGTATAGTGGAGGATCTTTCTGAATTTTAGATAAGACCCGCCCTTCCACTTTTTGAAAAGTTTGATTGATTCACCAGAATGATTGACAATTAGGAGGACCAATAGTATAGGTGATCCACCCGGAAGTAAAAAATCCTCCGCTATACCTTTAATAAACAAAACTCATGTGTGCATGTAGTCCATAAAATCAGTCATCATGATGTGTAAATACACCGGCCCACTGCAGATCTGATTCAGCCAATCAGAGATCAGCAATCAGCTAACTCATCTGCAAACTCGACCGGAAGAAACAAGCGTCTTTTAGAGGAAATGTTCTCTTTTATAGAGATATTATCTTGCTAGAGAATATTCTCCTTTGGAAATAAAGGAAGTGTTGAAGTGTCCAGAGAAACTCTCTTGCTGACAGATAGGGAACTCAGTAATATTAAAGATCTGTCCTCTAGTGGTGAAGGATCAAAGTGCAGTTAAAGTGATTGACTGTCCTACAGTCAGATTACATTGTAGTGGCAAGTTTTCCACTCACATTTTCTCCACATTTGTGTCCAGTTTAGTAAGGGATATAAGATTATGTTACATGTTTACTTACATCATAATAAATGAATAAAGTCTGTGAAAGGTTTGATATTGTGTAGTTTGTGATCCTCCATCAGCAGCTGCAGTTTCTCTCAGCTGTATCAGTGCAGTCACTGTGACGTCTGACTGACAGAGGTTTTTGTATGACTCTTTATCACTGTGTGAACCATCTAGTGCTGCCTGGATAGTGTAAACTCAGACAGTAATAATCTCCTGTATCTTCAGTCTGGACTCCACTGATGGTCAGAGTAAAATCACTGTCAGATCCACTGCCACTGAATCTAGATGGAGTTCCAGTATTACGGGTTGTTGCATAATATATGAGGAGTTTAGGAACTTCTCCAGGTTTCTGCTGATACCAGGCTAAACAATTACCACTATACACTCTACTGCTGGTTTTACAGTTTATTCTGACTTCTTCTCCTGTTTGAACTGTTATTAATGGACTCTGAGTTACAGTATACTGTCCTCTACACTCTGAAAGAAAACAGAAACAAAATGAAAATGATGTACATTTAATATAATTAAATATATAATAATATTAAATGTAATATTTTACATATTAAGAGAATTAATAATTATTATAAAAGCTGTATTACACAAACCTTGAATAAACAGTGAAAAGGTCCAGATGAAGATGTTGATTGTGTTCATTGCTGTAGTTTAGTCTTGTGTGATGATGAAGATTGTGTTCTGTTCTGCTCTCAGTCATGAAGTGTTAAACTCACAGCACTATAAACACTCTCAGAGCACTGAAGCATGTGCTGACAATGCAAAGTGACTCTCTCTATTTAAATCATTATCCTGAAGACTGTAGATCAGTCACAAACACATTATCAAACAACTTCCTCATGTTGAGAAATGCCAAGCTATTATACACACGTTTCTGAAGAGTCTATTGACAGAATCATACATATTATTGATTCAGTCATTATTAATATTTACATTGCACTTATTTAACAACTGACAAGGAAACGTCTCGGTTACGTATGTAACCCTCGTTCCCTGAGTAGGGAACGGAGACGTTACGTCGGATGACGACGAATGGGGTTTCGCTTAGAAAGTCTATCATCTTCAAGTATATAAAACGAGCCAATGGCAATGAAATGCCATGGGTCTGCGGAATTTGCATAGCGTATCTCCGCCCCACGCTGGGGGTATATAAGGAAGTGCGCGAGCAACATGCAGATATGTCTTCGCTGAGGAGCCGAGACTGAACTCAAGCGTTCCAGCGATACAGCGGAAGTGGCAGGAAGACGTAACGTCTCCGTTCACTACTCAGGGAACGAGGGTTACATACGTAACCGAGACGTTCCCTTTTGTTGTCACTCCGAGTTACGTCGGATGACGACGAATGGGGTTCCCAGTCAAGGGCGCCGTAAAGGGGTGGAAGGTTAGGACGATTCTAAGGGCCCAGGCTGATTTAGGGCCCAGAAGAGCAGACCCCCTTTTTCTTTTCTTATTTCTTTTCTCTTTTTTATACATACATTAAATGTGCTAGGGCCCCTCATGCACTAAATGTGTATTTTGTCCGTTTTGACCATAGATTTAATATTTAAAAAACAAATAATGTATTTACTGTTTCAGTCACTGTCCGAGCTACGATCGCTAGTGTAACGTCTCTTTCTTATTGCACTTGCTATGATGCAGCGCAGACAGTGACACACGCAGGCATGTCACATCAAAAGTTAGGGCATCAAAAAAGGAAAGGAAAGAGAAGACAGAGAACGCCGAAGTCGACAGTATGTCACACATTTTTTCAAAAAGAAAGTTAGCTTGCCCTATTCATTCCAAAACTTTCAGAGTTACTTATTTTTGTTGCTACATGACCTGCTTTTATCTAGCTAGCTTAGTAAAATAATTACTGAATTATGATTTACATCCAACAATAATAACATCTCTGGGTTATCATGTCTCTACACCATAGACTGTAAAAAATAGCTCTACACAGATTCAACGGCTGGTGCACACCCACGTCCTCCTTCTCCCCCCGTGCGAAATTCGCGTCCGATATTTTAGCACGTAAAAAAATAAATACAACCTCGTTATGTCAATCACACTTGCACACTGCCTCCGAAACTTTCGTCGGTCAAAAAAAAAAAAAAAAAAAATTCGGATCGGGTTCGATTTTCTGCGTTTTTCGCATCCGTAACAAGGGTTTGAATGGTGTTTTGACAGTTTAGAGCCACAGAATGACGGATATGAAAAGACGCATGCGAAAATTTCGGATTCAGTGTGCACGGACCTTCAGCTGAACAAGGTGAGCCTGAGCGCGAAACTTCACGAAGATTGAAGCCTCTCAACACGTCTTATCTACTGTGTTCGCCACATGATGATAACTTTACAAAACAAAAATTAATCTATACGCTTCAAAAATCACAAAATCAGTTTGCCGTGTGTGTCGTGTGTTCTGTGAAGTGACAGTGCTGCTGCTACGATCGATTATGTCAAACGTACTCGGTTACTAATGTAACCTCGGTTCTCTCTAGAAGAGGGAACGAGTATTGCGTAAGGTTAGCTTACGCATCGGGAAAGTCTTCTTTCTTCGAGATCTGAAGCCAAAAAGTTATCCTTAATTTTGTATACATTGTCAACGCAGTGCAGCAGCCGACAGACCTAGGCAGGCTGTATAAGCGTGCTCATTGGCTGCTCGGCGGCAACTGCTTAAGCCTATCGGTGAGCGCTCTGAACGCGGCAACCAATGAGGGCGCTTCGCGCCCTCCACACCCTTCTAACCGTCAGAATGGGTGTGGCCAGCGTGTATATATTCAGCGCTCATAGGCTAAAATTCTGGTTTTCGCAGTCTGAAGCGCAAAAGCTCGTGGCGCGACACGGCAGGTTACGCAATACTCGTTCCCTCTTCTAGAGAGAACCGAGGTTACATTAGTAACCGAGTACGTTCTCTTACGAGAGGTCTCTCGTATTGCGTAAGGTTAGCTTACGCATCGGGAACCCTTTGTCAACGCCGTGTGCGCCGAGCATCCAGCCCATGAATCCCAGGGAGACCGGGAAAAACACTCTGCTGGGAAATGTGGCCGGTCGGAGAGACGGGCCAGCGCAGTACAGGCACTTAATGCAGCATATGAAATAGAGCGGCGCGGCCGGTCTATAAACATATAACAGTACAAACAGTAGGGCCGGCAGAGCGAGCCCATACAGTACATAAGCACTCATAAGGGTAGGAGAAAAACGACATAGTCGGTCTCACATGAAGGGAAAAATTCCCGCGCGACAGAGAATAATACGGGCGGCCAGCAGCGCGGGCCAGCACCGACAACAGCGCGTAACGGGAAATAGGAAACAGAGCGGATCAGCCGGTCTGAGTCAAACATTTCACCCTGAGTATAGTACCAGAATAGCGCCAGCATATGAACATAGTCTGCACACGAGAAATGGGCAGAGCATACATGTCACTTATGCTGACAGTATTTTTGCCTGTAGGGCAGGAACTTCCAGGTTATAAAACCTCACGAATGTTGACGGGGAGGCCCAGCCCGCCGCCATACAAATACCGTGATTAGAAATTCCGCTGGACCAGGCCCACGACGAGGCCATGCCTCTAGTGGAGTGGGCTCTGATGCCCAGAGGGCACTGCAGGTGTCTGGAGGCATAAGCTGCTGCTATCGCGTCCACTATCCACCTGGACAAGCTCTGCTTCGAGGCGGTAAGACCCTTGGTGCGTCCGCCGAAGGAAACAAAGAGCTGCTCTGAACGCCTGAGAGCGGCGGAGCGCGTGATGTAAACTCTCAGCGCCCGGACAGGGCATAGGAGGTTATCACTGTCCCCACTGTCGGATGCTGGCAGAGCCGAGAGGGACATAACTTGTGCCCTAAACGGGGTTCCAATCGCTTTGGGGATGTAACCGTGTCTCGGTCTGAGAATGACTTTCGAGTCATTCGGCCCGAACTCAAGACATGCAGGGCTAACAGATAGCGCGTGCAAATCACCCACTCGTTTGACTGAAGACAGAGCTATCAGAAAAACGGTTTTAAGCGACAGATACTTTAGATCCGCGGATTCAAGCGGTTCCAAAGGGAAAAGCCTCTAGGGCCGCTAGGACCAAGGACAGATCCCACGAGGGAACCGAGGGGGGCCGCGGGGGATTCATCCGTCTAGCTCCTCTGAGGAAGCGGATAATGAGCTCATTCCTTCCCATTGCCCGGCCGCGCGTCGTCTCAGCGAACGCTGCAATAGCGGCCACATATACTTTGAGCGTGGAAGGGGATCTGCCCTTTTCCAACCGCTCTTGTAAGAAGGAGAGCACCCGCGGGACCCCGCATGCGCGCGGATCCAAGTTTTTAGTAGCGCACCATTTAGAAAACACCGACCATTTAGACGCGTAGAGCCGTCTCGTGGAGGGGGCTCTCGACTGTGTGATCGTGTTCACGACCCCTTCTGACAGGTCAACGGGTATCCGTTGATCACCCATGCATGCAGCGACCAGCGCTCTGGATGGGGATGCCAGATCGATCCACCGGCTTGGGAGAGGAGATCCTTTCTCATCGGGATCGGCCATGGGGGTGAGTGCGACAGCCTCACTAGCTCTGGGTACCAAGTTTGGTTTTCCCATCGCGGGGCTATAAGCAGCACTGAGTGGTGCGTTTCTCTGATCCTCGAAATGACCTGTGGCAACAGGGAGATCGGAGGAAAAGCATACAGCGGGAGGCTGGGCCATGTCTGGGACAGCGCGTCCTCGCTCTTCGAATGAAACTTCGGGCATTGAGCATTGTCTTTCGACGCAAAGAGGTCGATTTCCGCTCTGCCGAATAGGCGCCAGAGAAACTGGACTGTCTGGGGGTGCAGAGACCATTCTCCCGGGGGAATGTTGTCCCTGGACAGTCTGTCTGGACCGACATTCAGGTGGCCCGGCACGTGCGCGGCTCTCAGCGAGCGCAGCGAGCGGTAAGCCCACACGAGAAGGCGTTCTGTCAGCCTGCACAGATTCCTGGATCTGACACCGCCCTGTCGGTTCACATAGGATACCACGGACGTGTTGTCCGAGCGGACTAGCACATGGTGATCCCGTATGAATGGGAGGAAGCGCCTGAGCGCGTTCTCGACCGCTATCATCTCCAAACAGTTTATGTGGAGGCATTTTTCCCGGTCTGACCACAGGCCAAAAGCCGGTTTGCCCTCGAACAGAGCGCCCCAGCCTGAGGTGGAAGCGTCCGTCGAGATAACTTTGCGGTGTGAGATAGCTCCCATTGTCACTCCCCGCTGGTACCAGTCGGCCGCTAACCAGGGCTTCAGAGCTGAAACGCAGCTCTGAGTCACTCTGATGCGGATACCGCCGGAAGCCCATGCTCTGTGAGGCACTCGGGCATTCAGCCAGCGTTGTAGCGGGCGCATTCGTAAAAGACCCAGCCGAAGCACTGCTGCGGCTGAGGCCATACAACCCAGTAACCTCTGAAATGTTTTGAGAGGTGCGGTGCTGCCCGGCCGGAAGGATGCGGCCAGGCGTCGAATGCAGCGCGCGCGCTGTGTCAACAGGCGGGCCGTGTACTGATATACCTGACCGTCGAAGGCGAATCTCAAGAATGGCCTGTGACGGGGTATTATCAGGATCTGAAAAGCACGCGTCTTTTAGATCGAGAGATATTCTCATAAGAGCCTTGTTCAAACGTCTCAGATCCAAAATTGGTCTGAGAGCTCCGTCCTTCTTGGGAACGAGGAAATAACGGCTGTAAAAGCCCGACTCGCTCATGGAAGGGGAAACCGGTTCTATAGCCCTTTTGCACAGAAGTGTAGCTATTTCTGCTCGAAGTAGATGTGCTACTTCCCCATTCACTCTGGTCTCGATACGCGCTTGAAAGCGCGGAGGGCGGCGAGCAAACTGCAGAGTATAGCCCTGTTTTACTGTGCTTAGCACCCGTTCTGATGCGCCTGGAATAGCTTCCCACGCTTTAGCGTGTGCAGCCAGGGGCAGAATGGCCTCCGGGCTCCGATCGCCGCGCATCGCGGGCTCGAGAGCTCGAAACGGAGGGGCGGGCGCGGCGCACGCGCTCTTGGTGCTTAGATACGGCGGATCGCACGCAGCGATAGCTGGCCGTTTTACACACAGTGTCCCGGTGGCTTTAGACGGGGAACATAAAGTGTGAGGCGCGACGCGCAATGGCGGCGTCGGGGGCGAAAATGTTCGTTAGTATGTGTGAGCGCTCGAGGGCGGGCACAGGACTTACATTCAGGGGCGGGCGCGGCGCGCGCGCTCTTGGTGGTTAGATACGGCGGATCGCACGTAGCGATAGCTGGCCGTTTTACACACAGTGTCCCGGTGGCTTTGGACGGGGAACATATAGTGTGAGGCGCGACGCGCGATGTCGGCGTCGGGGCGAAAATGTTAGTTAGTATGTGTGAGCGCTCGAGGGCGGGCACAGGACTTACATTTAAAACATGACCGGTCGTGCGAGGCCGTGTGACAGAGCGGGCAGTGAGTAGGTGTGGGCACGGAGAAGTGGACACGTGACCTACTTTTAACACTAAAGCGGCTTTTGCCTGCTTCATGAGAGTGGGCTCTGTGAGAGACACGGGATGTATAGTGCTTGTGTACAGGGGTGAGCACAGAACGTGGGCACATTCACTGTACTAGAAACACATACGGCGTCAGCCGTGCAACCAGACATTATGCTCTTTTGAAATTTTTCTGGGTTGCCGTGAGAACGGCGGATGCGCGCAGGCGAGCGGGTAGATATACCGGCTCGTTGACTGCGGGGTAAACAGCTGCAGTAGCCGTGGCAACGGGGACTGACAGAGCGTTAAGCTTCGACGGTGGTCCAGCCGCAGGGCTGCGGGATTTAACCGTCTTTTCTTCTCTCGTGTTTAGACGCTCAAAAATACTCGAGCACCCTGAGAAGGTGTGGTGCGAGAGGCGGGTTCGCTTTCTGTAAGTAAGAAAGACTGGCCGCGAGCTCGGAGAAGCAAGCAGCATACATTTTTATCTTCCCCGAGAGCTGGGATCGAACGCGGATCTCTCGCATGAAAGCGTACAGTATGATTCTGCCACTGAGCCACAGGGGAAAACACATAAGCTTTCAGTTAGCGCGAGCATATAAAAAGCGACCTCATGTGTCGCGTCGGCGTTTGTTTGCAGGCGTGCGTGTGTTTAAAACAGGCTCGTTTACTGCAATAGTAATATTTCCAGTCGCCTGAACTTAAGAGGGGACTGAGAAATGTGTGAGGATTGGCGGTTGTCCAGCCGTAGCGAGACTAACACACTCTCTTCTCTTTTCGCCGGTGAGTGAGGCGCGCACGCTAAACGCTGCTCGTGACCGTCCGCTTTGTCATCCCTTGAACGGCGCAATCTGCGCGGCCCAATGAGGGAGAAAGCGGGCTTGTTTTCTGTATGTAAGAAAAACGGCCGAGCAGCCAATGAGCACGCTTAGACAGCCTGCCTAGGTCTGTCGGCTGCTGCACTGCGTTGACAATGTATACAAAATTAAGGATAATTTTTTGGCTTCAGATCTCGAAGAAAGAAGACTTTCCCGATGCGTAAGCTAACCTTACGCAATACGAGAGACCTCTCGTAAGAGAACTTGACGTTCTTAATATGAATAAAATGCCCCAGAAAAAAATAACATAAAAAACTGAATAAAACATGTGTCTGTAGTAACCATTGGCTATAAGGAGTTTACAAAAATAGATATTTTTATATTTTATATTATGAAAACTAAATAGGCCAATAGAAATAATATGGTTATTACGTGTGTGTTTGACTTATACAAAAAACATTTTTTCTTGTTTTTGTAGGCTTTGTACTCATCTTTAGACATTTTAACTACGCAATGTGCTAAGTATGTTTTTTAAAGTATACAGGGCATGTTTATTGGGTTAAATTTTATCTGTAAAAAATGTAGGGGGCCCAGAAATTTTGGTTTCCATAGGGCCCAGAATTTCTGGCGGCACCCCTGTTCCCAGTGTAATCATGCCACCTCTCGACTGTCTTCCAGTGCCCTGCGTAAGTCTGAGCTCCCTGTCGTGAGACTGGCACGGACAAAGGACTCCTACTTAACCCTCTGAGGTCGACAAACGCGCCGGCGCGTTTTGCTGGATTTTCTCCACATTGTAGCACTATAAACTTAAATTTCTCCGTCATTTATGGTCATACAGAAAAAAGAAATATAAAAAAAGAATCTGTGATATTTCTACTTTTGTATGTGTCCACTTACAATCAAATCAAAACATTGTGCTTTTGTAAAATAAAGAAAATAAACAGGGTGTGCGTTCTGCCTCTCCGTCGCTGTGAACTTTTTTTTCTTGAGCACGTCTATAAACTGAAACAAAACTCAGCGAATACTTGTCACACATTTATGAGCCATATACCTTTATAAACATTTAAGTGTGTACTTTTAAATGATCGGATTCAAACAGAAAATTATTATAATTATTTTTTAATTTACCGCGCTCATTACCTCAACAACAAAACACTTCACTTCACTTTTCGTCGAGTTTGAAAGACGTGCCTGAGCTTACATTGGATTTACATCAGAAGAAGAAGAACCCGATTTGAAGACAAGAAAGATAAGGTAAGAAATTAATTATATACTTACATATTAGTTTGCTATTGTTGCATACATTTCACATTGCAGTTGAACTGTTGCTAGATATATGGTGAATATTATAATATTTAGACCCGTGTTTACTGTTACTGTGTTTGTGGATATCTGCTCAAACGTAGATATGTATATGGTAACCATAATGTTTTATATTTGAGCGCGATCGCGTTTGAATGTATCATATTTTGGATCGTGATCACTTTTGAATGTATCATATTTTGGATCGCGATCGCGTTTGAATGTATCATATTTTGGATCGTGATCACGTTTGAATGTATCATATTTTATCCAGCACTGCGCATAGCTTATGCCTACAAGGCACAACAAACCTGGTGTTCACTGTTCATTATATTATATATTGTTGGAAACATTTGTGTGTGTGTGTGTGTGTGTGTATTCTGTGAATTTTAAAAAGCAATTTTAACCAGAAAAATCTAAAATTTATTCCCAAAATCGTGCAGGCCTTTCTCTTGATATCAGTATGTTCACTTTTTTTTTTCAGGGTCCAGATGACACTGAGTCCTGCTGAATTCAACATTCACATGAGTCTCTGTACATGGTAAAGTGAAAATCAAACACCTTGGAAATGAAAGGTATGTACAATGTTTTTAGGAATGGCACAAAGGTCTCTGTCTTTGGATCATTGTTTTCAATAAGTGCTTTTTTGGCACTTGTTGTGTATCTTTGGACTATGCTGTGTTGTAAATAAATCCAAACAATTTAAAAGCCATTCTTTTTTAAATCTCCTCATTTACAGTATTGTGCAAGGTTGCTCAGAATGATAGGGCCTGATAGCTCCTAATAGGGCCGTTAGGGGAGGGTTTTTGTCTTTCTCAGGTGAGAAAAGCTTACATATTAATGACCTCTCGAATGAGGCTTTTTCACACAAAACACGTCGTAAAATTTTTAAATCAATATATTGTCTTATCTGAATGAGCAATCAGGGTGATTTTCACATAGTTTTAGAGCAAATATTCTAGGCTACGTGATACAATTTTTCAAAAGTCTTGTGAAGAAATAATCAGTATGGGTTTCATAGCCTTATTTCAGTGAGAATTTTTTTTGTATTTTCACAAACCACGCATAAATGTCATTATCTCAAAACTACAAACTTTTACATACATGCTGTTGATATATTATTGTAGCAGAGTTTGTGCTGAATACAGTGTAATTAGACTTTAGCCATGAAAATGTCACAAGTAACAGAAATAACCAGAAATGTCAGAGCATGTCAGAACACCTCCAGGGCCCAGAAAACAGCTCAGACCTCAGAGGGTTAACACAGGAATACCAAGGTACACTGGGAAACATATCTCAGTGGAAATATGCAATTATGCCCAGCCCGAAGGGAAACTGGCTCTACTCGGAGATTGTAGAATCTCGCGAATGTGTTGGGTGTCACCCAGCCTGCAGCTCTGCAGATGTCTGTTAGCGAGGCGCCATGCACTAGAGCCCAAGAGGATGCCACACTCCGGGTGGAGTGGGCCGTCACACCAAGGAGGCATGGTCGACCTTGCTGCTGGTAAGCCAAAGCAATGGCGTCCACTATCCAGTGAATAAACAGTGCTCAACAGGGACGGGGTCATTCGAACCACAGACGTACCCTCGGTGGTGCAGCGAGGTGGAATGACCGGCCCAGGCGAGGGTGGCATAGCGGCCCTGTGCGGGGGCGCGGTCAACCCCATTCGTCGTCATCCGACGTAACGTCTCCGTTCCCTACTCAGGGAACGAGGGTTTCATACGTAACCGAGACGTTTCCTTGTCAACCTTGCTTGGAGAGAGCCTTTCCCTTAAGCTTCCCACCATGACAGACAAAGAGCTGGTCTGAGGTCCTGAAACACTGCGTTCTGTCTACGTAAGCATGGAGGGTGCGTACTGGACAGAGCAGTGCCAAGGCTGGGTCTGCCTCCTCCAAGGGCAGAGCTTGCAGGTTCACCACCTGGTCTCGAAAGGGTGTGGTGGGAACCTTGGGCACATATCCAGGCCGGGGTCTCAGGATCACGTGAGAGTTAGCCGGCCCGAATTCCAGGCACGCTTCGTCAACCGAAAATGCCTGCAGGTCCCCTATCCTCTTGATGGAGGCCAATGCAACCAGGAGTGCTGTCTTCATTAACAGGAACTTAAGCTCCACTGATTGCAGAGGCTCAAAGGGAGCACTCTGCAGGGCAGTTAAAACCACTGAGAGGTCCCAAGAGGGTACGAGGGGAGGACGAGGAGGATTCAGTCTCCTTGCTCCCCTCAGGAACCTGATGATCAGGTCGTACTTCCCCAAGGACTTACCATCAACTGCATCGTGATGTGCGGCAACATACACTTTCAGGGTGGAGGGAGACAGCCTTCGCTCCAACCCTTCTTTCAGGAAGGAAAGCACAACACTGATCGGGCATTTTGTGGGTTCTTGATGTTTAGAAGAACACCAGATGACGAAGAGGTTTCACTTCAACGCATAGGCATGTCTCGTGGACAATGCTCTAGCGGAAGTGATGGTAGCCACCACCGCTGGTGGTAGGGTACTCAAACCTACCTCGTCCCGTCCAGGAGCCACACGTGGAGGTTCCAAAAGATCGGGACGAGGGTGCCATAGGGTGCCCCGTCCCTGAGAAAGCAGGTCCTTCCTCAGAGGGATTGGCCAGGGAGGTGCTGTCGCGATGAGTACTAGTTCTGGGAACCAGGTGCGGTTGTGCCAATACGGGGCAACCAAAATTACCTGCTCCTCGTCCTCCCTGATCTTGCGCAGGGTCTGCTCAAGGAGGCTCACTGGGGGAAACGCATACTTGTGTAGGCCCCGCGGCCAGCTGTGCGCCAGTGCATCCGTGCCGAGCGTGCCCTCGGACAGGGAATAAAACAGGTCACAGTGGGACGAGTCGTGGGAGGCAAACAGATCTACATGTGCGTCCCCGAACTGATCCCAAATCAGCTGGACCGACTGGGGATGGAGTTGCCATTCTCCAGCGAGACCAATCCTGCAGCCGTAGGCATTCGAAAAGGCGTCTGGCCGTGAGCATCTTAAACGGCAGCCTGTGAAGGGAGCGGTTCAAGACGCGCAGGTCCAGGATAGGTCGTAACCCACCGGATCTCTTCGGTACAATGAAGTAGGGGCTGTAGAAGCCGGACCTCATTTCGGCTGGAGGGACAGTCTCGACAGTTTGGAGGGACAGCGACCTCCGCTCTCATGACAGGGGCATTGCCACCGACTATAGTGAAGCGGACTCCCCTGAAGCGGGAAGGAGAACGCGCGAACTGAATCGCGTAGCCAAGCCTGATGGCATAGCGAGGGTGGCATAGCGGCCCTGTGCGGGGGCGCGGTCATTCGGCGCATCCTGCCAGAGGAGGCCAGGGGAGCACCAGCGTCCCATGGGGGCGTGCTCTGGCAGGGGTCTGGTGACAGAGGGGGATGAGAGGGGCGTGGCCCATGGGCGGCGCATGCTGTCATCCGAGAACTCCGTGTGCTCAGAGATGGGAGAATGAGTTCTTTCTTTAACCATTTTAGGGTACTGCCCGTCGGGGGACGGGCAGCGGAAATGGGAAAACCAAGGATTCTCCCCCGGCCCTCCACCGGGGGAAGGAGCGGCCCTGCTACCGTCTCCTGAAAAGAACTCAAAGCCATCTCTGAGCAGCCCGTCTCAGGAGCGCCGCTTAGCCTGGCGTTTAGTGGGGCGCGGGGTGGGAGAGGGCTGCAGCGCCTTCCTGCGGCTTCCTCCACGACGCGACCCGGAAGCAGAGGACTGCTGGGGCCGATCGGGAGGGGCGGGAACCGCAGGAGGGAGCCCTCGGCGGCGAGCAGGCTGAGGCACCTGTGCCGACGACTACGCTGCCGGAGCAGCGGGCCGCCGGGGTAGGACATGTTTTAGAGCCTCAGTCTGCTTCTGGGCAGTCGAGAACTGCTGGGCAAAGTCCTCGACTGCACCGCCGAAGAGGCCAGCCTGGGATATGGGGGTGTCGAGGAACCGGGTCCGCTCGGCCTCCCGCATATCAGCCAGGTTGAGCCACAGGTGTCGTTCCTGGACCACACAGGTGGACATCACCTGACCCAGGGAGCGTGCGGTCACCTTCGTCGCTCGGAGAGCAAGGTCGGTGGCGGCACACAGCTCATCGAAGAGCCCCGGGTCAGTCCTCCCCTCGTGCATGTCACGCAACATCTGGGCCTGGTAGACCTGGAGTGTCGCCATGGCATGCAGTGAGGAGGCTGCCAGCCCAGCAGCTCTATAGGCCTTCGCCACGAGGGTGGAGGAGAACCTACAGGCTTTGAAGGGGTGCTTTGGGTCGCCACGGGAAGAAGCACTCTGAGGACACAGTTGCATCGCAACAGAGCGTTCAACCTGGGGAACCCCAGTGTACCCTTTAGCAGCCGCCTGATCGAGAGGAGGCAAGGCGGAGAAGGTCGCCGAGCGATCACGGGAAGACAGGGGTGCCTTCCAGGACCTCGAGACCTCCTCATGCACGTCCGGGAAGAAAGGCATTGGGGTTGGATGCCGATGAGGGCCGCGAGCGCACTGGAACAGGTGGCGGGGACCACTCTAGTCCAATGGTTGCGGCTGCCCGGGAAAGCATGGCCGTCAGCTCGGGATCTGACTCGGGCAGTGCTGGAGCACCCGAAGGTGGCAGCACAGCTGAATCATCACTTCCTAAGGACTCCTGCCCACCTTGAGATGCAGCGATCGACATCGTGTCTTCCTCTGGAGCGCCAAATGAGACCTGCAGCAAGTCAGTGGACCGTACTGCAGGCTCATTTGGAACACTCGCGGGTTGCACAGTGCTAGAGGGAGGTGTGGAGCGTGGAATAGTCTGCGCTTTGTTCCACACCGTAACCCTCAGGTCACCCTGGCCGCCAGCCGAAGTACCAGCTCTCGTGGAGCTCGTAGATCGGGGTGCGGATGAGGGGACTCTACCACAAAGGTCATTGAGTCTCGACCGCAACCGTGCGATGGGCATGTTCCCGCAGTGGGAACATGATTCATCCACAAACGCTGCCTTAGCGTGTTCGACACCCAGACACACAGGACAGCGATTGTGCCCATCAGAATCAGACACAAATAGACCGCACCCAGAAGTGCACGGGCAAGGCATCTTTAAAAAGACGTGCTGCGTGCAATGACCTTTTTGTGAAAGGAGATTTCCCCGCAAGTGCTGAAGCGACCAGGGAAATGAACACACAAACTCTGGCAAATCACTGCACAGATAAGCAGGGAATGTGCACTCGCTGGAACTTGCTGTCACACCAACCCTTGGAGAGAGGCTCGTCTTGAAGAGATGAAGAGATGAACTCAGAATTGGCTTGTGGAGTGAAGAATCAACTTGGCTCCGATGCGAAAACATATCTGCATGTTGCTCGCGCACTTCCTTATATACCCCCAGGGTGGGGCGGAGTTACGCTATGCAAATTCCGCAGACCCATGGCATTTTATTGCCATTGGCTCGTTTTATATACTCGAAGATGATAGGCTTTCTAAGTGAAACCCCATTCGTCATCATCCGACGTAACTCGGAGTGACAACGAAAGGGAACTATTGATTTGAAGACATTCATATATATTAACCCTCTACTGCAAAACATTTTGATGGCACATGATAAAAATTATTCCACATCATTTTTTGGCTCATTTGGAAATATTTTATTGATTTATTGATCATTTTCCCTCCCCCGAAAAACTTATGAAAAACTTCATAAATCCTGCCGAAAGGCTTCTCTACACCTTCATACACACACATATTTTTAATGTACAGTTCATGTCATTTTATATAAGACTATTAAAGTCCGCGTGAACCGGAAGTTGCAAACGACTTTTCTCCAGTGTTGTGACGCATTTCCCAGTGAAACGGAATATTGAACAGAGGGCAGGGTATTACTCTAGCGCTCCTCCTCTCCATCTCTGCTCATAACAGACTAACGGTTTGAGGGGAGTGGTTAAGCGTTGCCCAAACCAATTCCTCAAACCTACGTCATCTGAGAAGGTCCTCCAATGCAGAGGGGAGGGGCATTTTCAGATTTTGATTAAAGATTACGAAGCCAAAAAATTTTTTTGTGTGGATTGACTTGCATGGATGAATTGTTCACCACAAAACGATCAATTTAGGCAAACAAAGTAAATATGGTCAATTTTGATGTCATGTGGACTTTAAAGCAAATAATCTTGCCTTCTTCTCACACCATGTGCTCCTGTGACCATGTGTCAGAAAAGGACTGTGCTTGATAGCCACTCCCAAACCTTATTGGCCTGTTCTTTGATACTCGTTTAACCCTTCTAATTGGTTGCAATCATTTAAAGAAACAGCTACTGAACATGATGTACTGAGGGCTTAATAAAACTTTATATAAAATATATATTTTATGAAACATGTTGAACTCTAAAACTGGTAGAAATTCAAAGCCATAAATCTAAACAAGTTGTTTTCCAGATGTGATATCTCAAAAAATCTGCTTTCAGTGAGAGTTAGTTCGGGCGCAGTCCTGGATCTGTGATTTGCAGTAGAGTTTTTCTCTCTCAAATATTACAAGCACACACACACAAATTTGATTACACACATACAAACCTCACTCTGACATCCATACCAACACACCCACACAATTATCGTTGCATAATTTATCTATTTGGCTCAATAATATGCCGAAGCAGAAAACAGGAATAAAGTGAGTATTTGCTTTATAGGCTAAACCTGAAAAAATGGCACCATCTGGTAAAAAGACTTTGGTTTGAAGCCTCGCCAACAGAATGAAAGCCTGTTAACAAAGATTGCATAATTTTACAGTTAAATGGCCCTGGGATTCAATTTTTGTCCAAGTCGTTCAGTGCTATTGTCCATATGACTTAATTTTAAAAACTATATTTATTCCAATAAATTAACACATTTTTCTTTCTTTTTTTAAATTTTTTTTTTAGTGTGAATATTTTCGTAACTTAATATTTTCTATAATAAAATTAATTTAATTGGACTTCACCATAAATTGATTTTACATAACTCCTCAAGTCTCAAGTCTCCTGGTGTGGCAGAATTTAAGGAAAGATGGCCTGCCCTCTTCCAACCATTCCAGTTAAGTGACTTATCATTCAGTTTTTCCTGACACTGCTCACTTCTGAGAATTCTTTGGAAATTGTGACTTGGACATGAGATTGTAGATTCACTTTTTTGCTTTGCATGAAGTTCAAATGTTGCTAATCTTTAAACCCCCTTAAATAACAGTCAAACATTTGCTGTCCTACAGGTGAACGAGGAATTCTGGAGATGTACTGCGGTTCCCCTGGACGTTTATGTCACAGCTGGACAAGCACAGCCCAAAGCTTCTCGAGCTCTCGAGGGCCAAGAGGAGACACTGGTCAACGCATCAACAACTCGTTGATGGAGCTGATACAGGTGTGGCTAAAGTGGTTACAAAGTTAAAAGGTACAATATTAATCAACTGAGTAGTTTGATTTTCAGTTATCTTGCTTATCTGGGTGGTTTATTTTATTTTATTTTTTATTAGACAGTTTGTTTCTAAATAATCTCAATTGTTATTACTATTATTATATTATAATGAATAATAAAGATAAACTAATACAGACCCACAGGAATGATGTCATTACAGGGTTGGAGTGAATTTACCAACAAAATGTAATGTCTTCAATATTGTTGTATTAACTAGGACTCAAGTGCTAGTGCAGTGAAGAAGAGAGATGTCCCTCTGAGATGAGACGCCTCTTTGAGTGTATGGGAGAGCAACCACACGCACGCAGAGTGGAAGAGGAGGGGCGGGGCGCGGGGAGCAAGGATCACAGCACAAATTTGAACTATATCGATATATGCGATATGGTCTAATTCCATATCACATTTCAAAAATATATCAATATATTTTTATATCGATATATCGCCCAGCCCTACCTCAGATTCACAAAAAAGAGCTGGCCATCTCTCCATGAAATCTTTGACAGCAGGGCAGTGATTAATGATTTCTAATCTGTACATCCTCTATTGCGCTCAAGGTGCAAAACTGGCCCCCAAAATCCATGTCTTCATACATCAAATTAAAGCAGTCTGGAATATTAAATGTTTCTTTGATTACATGTTTAAGGTCTTGAAGGGTACTGGGGATGCCCAAGGGCAGAACCAATTTACGAATGTCATTCTCTTCAAAAACAATTCGCAGCTTTGCTGGGGTACACATCTGCAACAGAAAAAACAACAACAATTAAAACAATTCATCCTAATTAAAAATGTTTACACTACAGCATTAACCCTCTGGGGTCTGGGCTGTTTTTGGGGCCCTTGAGATGTTCTGACATGCTCTGACATTTGTGCTTTTTTCAGTTGCTTATAAACATATTAATGGCAAAGGTGTAAATTCAATCTATAAAGCACAAACAGGGCTACCATAATATGTGAGCCACGTGTATGTACATGTTTTCATTTTTGAGAGAATAATGTTTATGCATGGTTATTGAAAAAACTAAAAACTAAAATTTCTGAAATAATTAAGGCCACAAAACACATAGTAAGTATGTGTCAATAAGACTTTTGACTAATGGATGTCATCACCTAGTGTTTTTTCTTCAAAATTATGTGAAAATAGTCTTGCTTTATCGTTCACATAAAACCATACATTGATTTAAATTGATGTAAAACAGGTTTTGCTTGGCGTTTTTGAGGCGTGAACGAGGAGTGGTTTACAACAATGTCCCACCCACTCTGCATAATGACTCTGCATAATTAGCCATTCATTCAAGTGTGACACTGACTGAGCCACAATGCAAGGACAAAAGATATATTTAGAAGAAGACTTATATTAACCATTTAAGATTTTGCTTACATCTATCTTGTAAATATGTTTTGCTGTTTTATTAAAAAGGTTACAATTACAACAATAATTACAATTTCAACAATATTTCAAGTGTACTCTTTCTTTGTAAAAAAAAAAAAATGATTATAGGCCTACATTTTATCTATGTATTCATTACTTTCATATTTCGCCTGACTGTAACGTTGTTTTCATGAAATATTAGGGCATATTGTTAACCCTCTGAGGTCTGAGCTGTTTTCTGGGCCCTGGAGGTGTTCTGACATGCTCTGACATTTGTGGTTATTTCTGTTACTTGTGACATTTTCATGGCTAAAGTCTAATTACACTGTATTCAGCACAAACTCTACTACAATAATATATCAGCAGCATGTATGTAAAAGTTTGTAGTTTTGAGATAATGACATTTATGCGTGGTTTGTGAAAATACAAAAATAAATTCTCACTGAAATAAGGTCATGAAACCCATACTGATTATTTCTTCACAAGACTTTTGAAAATTGTATCACGTAGCCTAGAATATTTGCTGCAAAACTATGTGAAAATCACCCTGACTGCTCATTCAGAGAAGACAATATATTGATTTAAAATTTTTACGACGTGTTTTGTGTTAGAAAGCAATATGCGAAGGGGCGGATCACCTCATTAATATGAAAGCTTTCCACACCTGAGAAAGACAAAGAACCTCCCTAATGGCCCTATTAGGAGCTTATCAGGGCCCATCATTCTGACCAACCTTGCACAAAGAATGAGGAGATTTAAAAAAGAATGGCTTTTAAAATTGTTTGGATTTATTTACAACACAACATAATCCAAAGATACACAACAAAAAAGCACTTATTGAAGAAAGAGACCTTTGTGCCATTCCTAAAAACATTGTACATACCTTTCATTTTCTAAGGTGTTTGATTTTCACTTTACCAGGTTCATGTACAGAGACATGTACTGTGAATGTTGAAGTCAGCAGGACTCAGTGGCATCTGGGCCCTGAAAAAAAAAAAAAAAAAAAAGTGCACATACTGATATCAAGAGAAAGGCCTGCACGATTTTGGGAATACATTTTAGATTTTTCTTGTTAAAATTGCTTTTTAAAATTCACAGAATACACACACACACTCACACAAATGTTTCCAACAATATATAATGAACACCAGGTTTGTTGTGCCTTGTAGGTATAGGCTATGCGCAGTGCTGCATAAAATAATAACAATATAGCAGCCTATATATATTTTCAAAAAGATTTCAGTAACAACTAAGCTAGAGAAAAATATATTGATTATCATGTTACTTCAAATTTTTCCATTCGTTATGATGATATGAAATGAGATAATAGTAAAAACATGAAGCCGTTTGGAGCGTTTTGCTTTTCCAAAATATGATACATTCAAACGCGATCGCGATCAAAAATATGATACATTAAAACGCGATCGCGATCAAAAATATGATACATTAAAACGCGATCGCGCTCAAATATAAAACATTATGGTTAGGCCTACCATATACATATCTACGTTTGAGCAGATATCCACAAACACAGTAACAGTAAACACGGGTCTAAATATTATAATATTCACCATATATCTAGCAACAGTTCAACTGCAATGTGAAATTTATGCAACAATAGCAAACTAATATGTAAGAATTTCTTACCTTATCTTTCTTGTCTTCAAATATCGTTCTTCTTCTTCTGATGTAAATCCAATCTAAGCTCAGGCACGTCTTTCAAACTCGACGAAAAGTAAAGTGAAGTGTTTTGTTGTTGAGGTAATGAGGGCGATCGCGTTCCATGTGGAGATTTGCATGTGAATATCTTTTGCGCGAGTGGGCGTGGTAAATTAAAAAATAATTAGGAAGCGTTTGAGAAGCTGGACATCTTGTTGGTTTTATACAAATTACTTAAACAGAGAATATTTGTTTTCGTTTTGAATCCGATCATTTAAAAGTACACACTTAAATGTTTATAAAGGTGTATGGCTCATAAATGTGTGACAAGTATTCGCTGAGTTTTGTTTCAGTTTATAGACGTGCTCAAGAAAAAAAAGTTCACCGCGACGGAGAGGCAGAACGCACACACTGTTTATTTTCTTTATTTTACAAAAGCACAATGTTTTGATTTGATTGGAAGTGGACACATACAAAAGTAGAAATACCACAGATTCTTTTTTTATATTTCTTTTTTCTGTATGACCATAAATGACAGAGTAATTTAAGTTTATAGTGTTACAATGTGGAGAAAATCCAGCAAAACGCGCCGGCGCGTTTGTCGACCTCAGAGGGTTAATTTGCAGTTTAATACGTTGCTTATACAAATAGCCTACATTTTATTTCAACATATTTCAGTCGATTTTTACTCATCTCAGTATAGCAATACAGTTTGCTAAAACATCATCATTCATTCACACACGCGATTTAAATTTAAACTGTCTTTGCCAGCTGTGGTAAACAGCGCGCATCTCTGCCGTTCATTCATTCATAAACAGAAACCCACGTGAAGAAATTCACGTGAGAAGGAAAAAACTTACTAGTATTCCTCAGCTCGCTCCTCAATATACCCGCACTTCTGAGGGACATTTTCCATTATTATTATTATTCCTCACAGCTGCAAGACGGTGTAAACAAGTAATGATCTGAATAAACTTGTGTGTTTTCTCGAGCTGCCTCGATTGCCTCAGACATTTGCGTTTGAATAGCGCGCGCTCTCCGTGGGCGGAGTCACATTACATCTGAATCAGATGTAATTAGCTCGACTGGAATCGCTCTCTTTTAATACAGATTTCACAAGATGAGAATATTTGTTTTTTATATAAATTACTTCATTTAAAAGAAGATAATTCAAGCTTCATGCCTGTGCGTCTGTATGCCTGTTTGACTGAGTATTTGCTGAGTTATTGTTCATTTTCGGACGCGTTTCAGAATGGTCTTCACTGGCAGAGAGAAGGCAGAACTCGCCTCGTGTTTATTTTTCTTTATTTGGCAAAAAGCACAACACTTTGTTTTTATTGTGAGTATACACAAAAATAATACACATTTAACAGAATCGATTGATGTATGAAACTTGTTTTGTAAAATCAAAGTCAAAAGAGTATTTCGGGTCTCAATTCAACTCATAAGGAAAAAAGCGAGCAGATCACGCCGGCGTGATTGCCGACCTCTGAGGGTTAACTTCGATAATCATTCACCTAAAACGAGGGGCAAATATAGTGCTTTAAGGTAGTCAGTTGTCTTCCTGCAACAGTGTAAGCAGCCAGGGGATAGTAGTCAACCATTTCTTTTTGTTCAAGTAACTGAATGTTGGCTGTGTGTTCCAACTCATAGCTCCTAAGGTGCTCATTGTACCATGTGCTTAGTAGTCTAACAACAAAGACAGGTTCACTGCAAACCAAGATAGACTGTAACACCTCACAAAAGTCTGGCAAGTCAGCAGTGAAACCATGACATAGCAACATTCCAGGTTTATAGTTGGTGCCTAATAAGCACACATTATTTGCAACATGTACCATTGTGACACGTGGATACCTATGTTGCACCAAATCTTTTATGTCATCCTTTAGGGCGTCCACAGAGACTTGTGAAGTTGTTGTTACCGAAAGTGATGACTTGATCACATTTGGTTCGTGGAGATGCAATGCAATCATGAGATGGTGTTTGTTTTCAAGGGACATCAGTATGTTCCTGAAACAGCCTGTTTGTCTGACAGCTTTTTTGAAAAAGCCATGTTTAGCTTCAAATCTCATGGTCCATAAGGCTGCCAGATGACCAAATTCCTGAATGAGTTCAGGGTAGTGCTCTATAAAGTGGTGTTTGGGAAGAAGCTTTTCTTGAGGAAAAACTTCCCGAAATCTGTGTCGGTGCTCAGAAATCAAAGAGTCAAGGTAGCAAATGCTCTGCTCTATATGAACTGGAGCCATCGCAAGTTCCACAATGTCTTTTAAGGTCATTAACATCTGCCACACTTCATCATCCTCAGGTACTTTCAAGCCTATCATGAGAGGCAACAGACGCAACAGACACCAATTTTCATGTGCATTGCCTCCTACAGATCTTTTGGTAGCAAAATGAGCAGGAATCAAATGTGGACGATTTGTTTGGTCACTCCACTTATAAGGGAACTGTCGAATGCAATTATTGAGCTCCTCAAGAGAAAAATATTTTTTCTTGATCAAGGCTTGAAATGACAATGCCAGTTCCACTGGAACAACACCTTCAAGAAGGTCATGTAATACATCTGGTGGGTAACCAGATATTACATGAAAATGATGAAGTTTTTCTGACAGTGCACACTGTTTTTTCACACCATAGCAAGGAGTGGGAGTAGGACTTGACAAAACTGTCTCAACATGCAGAGTGTGCTGCTCTTTATCTCTCTGAAAAAGTCCAGATCTTACTTCTGTGGTCTGAAACTGTGACCTGTCTGCAAGACAAAATCGGCAGACATGAGATCCAGAGAAGTTTTCAACGAATCCTCCCACAGAATGGGCTCTCAAATTATCAGCCACCACGCTCACCACAGTGCCTTTCATGACTTTTCCTAAACTTGGAATAAAAATACCATCTTTTTCCAAGCTTTGAAGATCGGAAAACAGTGGCTCTAGAACTTTCTGAAATCCAAATCGCTTTGTGTCATCTGCCTTACAAAGAATGGCTAAATTAATAGATGCCGATGTTGATCGTGCATGTGCTGGAAAGTTTCCTAACACCCAGTAGACAGCGGTGACTTTGTGAATCTTGCGAGAAGTTCCCAAGGGATTGCACACTTCGAAGTCATCGATGTACAGAATAAGACTTAATCTCTCGACATCTCCTGCGAAAAATTCATTTTCATGAAAGTTAGATCCATCATGGAATGACTGGTATCGTGATCCACATCCAGTATTTTTTTGAGTGACTAGGTCCTTTTCTTCGATATTCTTCAAGACTTGCAACAAAGACTGCAGTATTGGAACATACTGGAATGTTCCGTTGTCTTTATTGTCCAGTATGTATTCTACTGGTTCAACAACTGAAAAATGTGCTTTCATAAATTCTCTCCTCTTATATGCTGTTGAAAAAGGTCCATTTTTCCCTAAAGCTGAACTGACAGGGTTTGATTCACACAGCTTTTTCACCAAATCTGAGATAACTGGTGGATCTATGTCACAGTTATGGCTCTTTAAAGTGGACTCAACAACATCTTTCAAAACTGGAGCAGATGCAGAAGAGGAAATGAACTGAAGCTCATCTATGATTTGATCAATGCACCTGTTTGACACGTTGAAATTACTTTCCAACCTCAGAAAAAGTTGACCAAACTTCTTCTTTATATCTTCAGACAAATTATCTTGTGCTTCAACCAAAGTTTCATCCAGTTCTGTGTCATCCTCAGAGTCCTCTGAATCATTTTGCAAAACAGTGTGATTTGGGTATTTTTTCAAGACTTCATTTTTAAAATCTTCAATGGAGTGTTTATTGTGTTTCCTGTGTTTATGGGTAGCAGAGGTTGAATAAATGCTTGTGCTGAAGCTGCAGTTTTTGAATACACAAGTCACTACCTCATACCTCCTCAGATGGTTGCTAAGGTGCTCAAAATATTGCTTCTCTGAAGAGAATGACGATGAATTGCATAGAAGACAACTAAATGAAAGCACCTCTGTTGGTTTGTCTGATTCTGTGTGGTCTCGGGACAAATGTGTAAGAGTATTAAATGTTTTAAATGAACAAGGGCAATCAGTATAAAGACAAGGGGTCGATGACTGACAGCCAGAATTTCTGTGTTTGAGCCGTAAGTGTTTTAAAAGTTGTAGTCTTTTGTTTGACCCAAAGCTGCATTTTTTACACAACCACCTCATGCTGTGGCAGCTGCAATAAACAAAAGATGTACACACACACACACCAATTCAGAAGACGTAAACAGCACTGGTTCAGAAGAACTTCCAGTTTCAGTTTTTTTTTTTTCATTTGTAATCGAATGAAAATTTTACAAAAATATCTTTAAGATTTAATTATGTATTTAAAATTTTTAAATCTGAAACCATATGAATATGAAGTGCTGCTAGACAAGTGTTTACATCTTGCAAAATGAAATATATATATTTATACCATGTATGTGTGTGTAGTTGTATATGTGTGTGTAGCCCTATATCTGTTGAAATCTGTGTCATACTGCAAGGTTAATCAGTGTTGTAGGCTGTAAGAATTATTGCCAATTTACCTTGCATGGAGCTTGAGTAGTGAGTGCAATGACTGCAATCTGTGGAACATATTAGAAATATTAATGTCAGAAATATATGTTTTACCAATTTTGAATAAATATACTGATCTTATTTATTTGAAATATGAACAGTTAATTTATTTTGGAACAACTGCATTCAAGTAGCCTAAGCATCAACAATAAATGTTCAAGTATAGACAATATTGTTAAATGTATAGGTTCAATATAATATCTTTTTAACTTGATTAATATGCATCAAATGCTTATCTATTTTATCGAGAGAGAAAAAAACAGTGTATTTGATGTGGATTAATGGGGGATTAGCAGTTTTCTCCGTCACGTTTAAAGTTAAGAAGTACAAAACCAAGTATGTTAATTTAAGCTGCAATAAGAAATACTTAAAGAGAATTAAGAGAAATGATTGCATCAATAAGAGAGGGAGAATGTGAAAGAGTATGAGCCTTTTATCATCAGAAAAGGGCTCATGATGAAGGCCACAATGGCCAACAGCTATGAGGGAACTTCGCTGACCAGAGGTGACAGCAAGACCCTCGGCCTCGTTATCTCACAGGACAAAATGCTTGACAGTCTAGTGGAGAGTTTGACTGACAGGTTCCAGGATGCCAGTGTAGGGGTCCTGTGTGCAACCAAGCTGGTCAGCTTCACCAGCTGGCCAGAGTCAGGAGATGCAGCAGCAGGGTACTTTATGTTCTGTATTACAGGGCAGTCAGGTTAGGTTCAGGTTCATGATCATATTTTTATAGTTTGAGAAGTAAAACTGTATGATGCTTGTTGTAATGTTGTATAACATTATTCTAGCTTTTGGTGACACTGAACTGGAAACCTTAGTGGACCACTTCAAGCCTGTCCTGGAGGCCTCTGACCTGAATCCCTGACCAGTGGACAGTACTGAAGGTGCTGATATACCAAGAGCCCCAGTCCCTGGAGAAGATATCCTGGTGCCATGTCAACAGGAGCCATCAGCATTCCTGCCCTGAATTGCTGGCATTGGTTGACCTAGTCCTGTCCTTCCCTGCCTCCACAGCTGAATGTGAAAGAGGTTTTAGTACCATGAAACAGGTGAAAACCGATTGGCGCTCCAACCTAAAGTCTGATACACTGTCAGATCTCCTTATGGTCCAGCTGTCCTCTCCAGAGATCAGGGAGTATGATCCAAGCAAAGCTGTGATGCTGTGGCACCAAGACTATGTCAGGAGTAGGAGGCCAGAGTTCATGGACCATGCAAAAGGGGTAATTGCGGTAGAGATTGAGGAGTCGGATGAGGTTTAAGTTCATTAGATTAAGCATCTGATAGTTTTACAGAACCTTCAAATGTACTGTTATGAGCACTAGTTCCATGCTCACATCGTCCATGTCTTACCATTTGTTGCTCTGTTTTGACTTCTATGTACTCTTATTCATTGTATCTGACATGTTTAATTTGTTTTCATTGTGTGTATACTTGTTTGGCATGTTTGCTCTCTGTAAAGCACTTTTGGTCAACTACAGTTTCTATAAGTGCTTTATAAATAAAGTTGATTACATTTTGATCAATATATAGATTTTTTTTATTATACATTTCAAACTTTGCTCTGGACAATTTTTTTATGTTTGTATTCAACATAATATCTTATCTCAATTAAATGTACTGAAATTAACGTATATGTGACTAAAAAAAAAGTTTGATTATAATTTTGCCGGGTAAAAAATATGCTTGGCTGGTGGATTTTTCCATCTACCAGTCCCCGTGGCAGGTGAGCCAAAAGGTTAATTTGGACCCTGATGCTGACTCTTTTTAAACTATTTTTGATATCGCATTTTGAATTATGTTTGTATTTTATGCTGATCAGTTATGCTTGTGTATTCTTTTTAATCCTTTTAATTGATGTTTAACTCTGCCTGGCAAAATAAATGTTACATCTTGAATTATTCTGAAGTATTCTGAAATCATTATTTTAGTAAATTATAAGGAGGCAGATGCTACCGCAAATCTTAGTCAGGGTAGGTCAAACTAAAGGTGCATTGTAACAGTAACGGTTACGGTTACATTTTGTCCCATTAGATTTCAGGGAGTGTGTTATTTAATCCTGCCACTAGGGGCGCTCTAGCCAGTGAGATGCCTAGTAGCATAAAAGGGTAAGAGAAGAAGTATGGAGTAGGAAGTATGTGTTAACCACATGGAGAAGCTTGCTCACCAATGCGGTCTTGCTTTTTTCCCTCGTTTGAGGAACCTGAGGTTCTTTAACTCAAATGTAAGTGATCTTGTTAGTACTTTATTTGTATATATTATGTAACACCTGATTTTAAAATAATGTTTCTGATGCTACATAATTAAGGGACCAGAGACTTTCTCATTTCAATAAGCCACGTGTATTACACCACAAATCAACATACAGTCAGTAACTTACAATGTACATATAGTTACGCAGTTGCATGGGACAAATCAAACAGTTCAGTTCAGACTTTTGTAGCAGTGTCTTTGATTACTCAAGGTTCAGTCTTAAGTGATGTAGAAGCAAGATGAAATAGTACTTAAGTGCCTTGTTGATGAGGCCCTATCTGCCTGTAGTGATGGCCAAATGAAGCGTTTCGAAGCATTATTGCTTTCTGATACAATTGTGTCGAAAATGGTTCATTACTCGAAGCTTCATTCAGATAGAAATTGCAGCGCCATCTCCTGGTGAAATAAATGTAATGCAACAAAGCTGACAACTATAAAATGCAAGTAGGCCTATGTTAACGCCCCGTTTATGACGTGTTTACCGAGGCGATCAAAGCTGAAACAATGTTAGTGCTGTGAAACTCATTTATGTTGGTGAATTTTACAGATACTGATGAATTTCATGTGTTCACCTTGATAATAAAACATTAAGTATGATGCGTGTGTGTAATTATTTCTTTACACAAGTACAGAAGATAAGCTTAAAAAAAAGTTGGAAACCATCACAGAAATTATAATGGTTTCTATTAAAATACCAATAGGAACCATTGCCTTTTACCATTTAAATTTTACCTTTTTTTTTTTTTTTTTTTGGTGGTGGTGTGTTTGGGACATATTCCATTAGGATTTAATGCCCCCACCAATAGAACCCAACACATATCAGTAGAGACCCACAGAGACCACTATAATTCCCATTACAACCAATAAAAAGGCCATGAAAACCATTAAATCCAATAGAATTTTTGTAATGGTTTCTATAGGTTTTTTTTTTTAGCAGGGCAGTATCATGTGTGAAAGCTTTATCTTGTTTAGCTGTGGGAAGCAGAACTCTATAACTTAACTGGTGGGACTGATATTTCTGTATGTTGAAAAGGATGTGCTTGTGTAACTGGTTGTACTTGTATAATAGCAGAGGGTTTTTGAAGTGTCTGTGTTTGATGCATGTTTTTATGTAACATATCTTCATATGTTCTCTCATTAATAATAATAAAAAAATGTGGCAGAGGATGTGCTTTGGGCACATGCAAAATACTTAGACAAAGTGTTCATTAAATGGTATGGTTTTTATTCAGAAAAATTATTTTCTCCACAGTCTTTGGTGAAAGGCGATTTCTTTTTTTTGAAACAATTTCACCAGCTTTAGAGAATATCCTCTCGCATGGAACAGATGATGCAGGAGTACACAAAAACAGTTTAGAAAGCTGGTATAAATGAGGATATATTGCTTTGTGGGTGGACCAGTAGGCAAGAGGATCAGCAGAACGCTGCAGTGGGGGATCAGTCATGTAGCGCTGGACCTCAATGGTTGCATCTGATGTTGCACTTTTGTTCCGCCTTGCATTACTTGCATCGTTGTCCAGCAGCTCCCAAAGATTCACCTCATCTGAAAGGGAAATGATAAACGATAAACAAAACCATGTTATGAGTAATGAATTGTTTTAACTAGCCTTCTAGGATTTTTACTTTACCTTGACCTGTAGTTGCAAGATTTTGTGCTGCATCTGGCTGGGCTGAGTGACTGGGTGTTTGATGAGCTGTGTCTTTGATTAACGCTGTGCATTCAGATGTTAGTCGTCCAATTGCCGTCTGGGCCTGTATATGATTATGAAACCCAAATGTTTTAAATCGTGGATCTAGTAGTGTAGCTAATGTCAATACACTTGTTGATTCAAGAGCTGAAAATTTGTCTGCTAATCTTCTTGACAGATTCTGTCCCAGCTGGATTGCAGTGTTGTTTGTAATGTTTTTGAGGGTTTCATTAATTGTGTATCGCAACATTTTCATCATGGGAATGACCTTAGAGCCAGATACTCTCTTCTCCTCAGAAAGTTCAACGGTGGCCACCTGGAATGGGGCTAGCACTTTCATGCACTCAGATATTGCCTGATATTCTTCTGATGTCAGAGGAGCCACATCAGTTCTCAGTGTAGGCAGTGCCGCACCCACTGGTTCTCGCTCTTCATATATACGCTGAAGCATTAAATAGGTACTATTCCAGCATGTATCAACCTCCAGAATCAGCTTCTTCACAGGACGTCCCATTTGTTCCTGTTTCTCTCCAAGCCTCTCTTTTGCTGTGGTACTGGTTTTAAAGTAAGTCACCATCCTTCGTGCTCTTGTTCTGACATCTTCCAGACCAGGAGTTGCATCAAGGGACTTCTTGACCACCAAATTCAAGGCATGAGCAATGCATATAACATGCCTAATCTTTAAGTTGTTGGCAGTGGCTATCATATTTGAAGCAGCATCAGTCACCAGGGATTTTATTTTGCTCTGGATACCCCATTCTTCAAAGAGCAACCTCTTGGCCTCTGCAAGGTTCTCCACAGTGTGAGCTTTTGGAAATGACCGTACCCCCAGAAGTACTGTGGTAAGCTTATCCTTGTCGTCTACATAATGGCATGTAACGGCCAGATATGCATCCATATTAATAGAGGTCCACATATCTGCAGTTAGGCTCACACCCTCAGTTTTCTGCAGCTCAGCCATGGCCTTCTGCTTCTGCTCCTCATATTTGTGGTCCACCATGATCTTCAGAGCCTGCCTGGATGGTAGTGCATAAGTGGGGTCAAGCATAGCCACAAATGCTTTAAAGCCACTGTCATCCACAATAGAGAAAGGCTGTGAATCCTCCACAATCATGTCCACTAGAGCTTCATCAAGCTGTTGTTTGCGGTTCACTGGACAGAAAATGTGCAAATACATGTAAAACTTTAAGTAAAGTTTATTCATATTGTAACAGTCGAAAACTTCCATAAATGACTTACCTTGACAGTTGGAGTTTTCCATTGACCCTCCAGACTGCTCATGCTTAGCCCTATAATGCCTCAACATGGAAGACGTATTATTATTATACGCCAACTGCTGATCACACACCAAGCACTGAACCTGTAACAACAACGTTTATCTGTGTGAGGATCTAAGCAATTACATGTAGGAAAGCCAAGTTTATTTATATCACATTTCATACACAGAAAAATCAAAGAAATGACAAAATCTAAAAGAAAAAAGCCCTTAAAAATCACAAATCATAAAAATGAATGAGAATTTAAAATAACAATTGAAACAAAATCATTTGGTTTAAAATGTGTTTAAAAACATTCACACAGAAATAAAAGTGGCTTAAGTTAAATTTGTTAAAATTGCAGTCAATGTGAAGCAGCACAGTGCTCATTCAGTAAATGCAGAGTTAAACAGTGTGCAGATGTAAGCACATATGATGTAAAAACAATCCATTGTACTGTAGTGCTCCATATCATTCACTACATTTGTAAAAATATTTGTATGCAGAAAATGTCAATGAACAAACCTTATTCGGGGAAATAAGTTTAAAGTGTTCCCAAACTTGGGAACGACTTCTCTTTCTCGCTGGCTCCATCAAAACACTGAAATAAATTAAATCCACTCTCCACAACAATAACGCAAATCCAAACACCGACTACTACAACCCACGGTGTTGCCATGGTTTGGCTTCACTTTTATAAGAAATACAGCCGCCAGGTTTCAAACCTCTCGACACCTGGTCGACACTGGATTGGTCTGTAAAAGCAATCAGGTGGTTCACTACAGGAGTGAAGCTGTGTGTTTGCTTCAGACGTCATTTTCACGTGACTAGTGACGTAATGATACAAGCTCCGAAGCAGTGGTTCATTGCGAGGACCGTTCGAGTTTGAAGCAAGCTTCGGAGTGTCGGTGTCAGACGTAACATCACTATCTGCCTGCAACCGAGCTTCCCAATAACTGTCAGTAATGTGAACTGTAGTTTATATAATGAATCATAGATGGCAAAAAGATGTTGTGGACAGAACAAAGACAGTTAATCCCATTTTTGATCAAGGTCCTATCAATAGTTCAGCTTCCAGCTCAGGCCTGCATGTTGAACCCTATTTGAGTTAAAGAACCTCAGGTTCCTCAAACGAGGGAAAAAAGCAAGACCGCATTGGTGAGCAAGCTTCTCCATGTGGTTAACACATACTTCCTCTGGATAGGGCATCAGGTACAACGTTACATGATCCCTTACGGTACTTAAGTACTGCCTGTGTTGAGCACAAGGAGCTGTGGGCTTCTGCTATGGGGATTGTGGACCTCTGCAGACAGGCAGACAGGTGCTCAGGTGGGGTTAGTGTGTCATGCAGGAAGCCACAGAAGCGGATAACAACAGCCTCCCTCACAGTACTATAGTATCTCCTGGCCTTGGCTTGCTGGACAACTCAGACATTTTGGGCATCAGCAGATTGAATCTAAAATGCATAAAGAACAAAGACATATAAATAGACAATTACTTGCTTTAAAAAAAGAATAATGACATGTTTTATTAGTGTATAAAGCATTGACCAATTGTAATATTACTTCTTGTTATTTTCTTGACATTACATATTGATGATGACTTTTGGAGTACATAATAAACAGTAGCAATCTAGACCAATACCTGTTCCAGGTGCTGGACAAGCCCCTGGTAACCTCACAGGAAGTGATCCAGTGTACGCAATAGGTGTCCTACCCATCGGGTCTCGCCAATTCTGGTGGGCACCAAGTGGTGTGTGCCCAAGAGCCTGGAAGCTGTTTACGAGGTTTGCCCTGTTCAGTGAACTGGTGTGGTAGAATGTGTAGAGCCCACTGAGGAGGTCTTCTATTATCTGAAACATTACGTTGGAACGGATGGCATCACAAAAGGCCAGTTCTCATTTCTCATTTCTGTATGTTGACCCCACAGCAAATGGAACCGCGTCTATTACGTCAATTTTGGTACTTTAAATAGCCTTTTATTATCAAACGCATCCCGCAGTTTAGCAACAGTATAGACTACATTTATTGTGTGTTGTAACGTAACGTTGGCGTAACGGCGACCATCAGTAAACGTTATGGATACAAACAATATTTTATATTTTTTTTATTAAGCTGTTCTTGTCTTTACTAAAATCAAAATTAGGCTAATCAAAGGGAAGAGTGCTCTTACAAATCACGAGGGAGCGATTTGACCGCTGATTTTGGCTAACGTAATAGACTCGCTGTTTTTGCTGATGCTGAATCGTTTTTAGCATACAATACATTCATTACAAATGTAACTTTAAGTTAAACGTGTGTTTAAACTACACCTGGGGAAACTCACTTCACCTTCAGAGGCTCTGGGGCAGCTCAGTCTCTCCAGTCGGGTCAAACTTGCCTCTAAACTCACTGCTAACTGCTTATCAGCCTCTCTTCTCCGAGACACTGCGTACTGCAGACAGATGCACCGCCCAGGCTGCCCTGCTGCCACTGGTGGTGAAATTTCGCTGGGGTCACTGCTGTGCTGGTGATGGGTGAAACCACTGTGGGGGGGAGGGGATTCTAAATCGGTGATTTCTGTTTGAGAGGACTTTGGTGCAGGTCTCCTTGGCCTTCAATGTGTAGGCTATGAACATAAAATATACTTAATAGAGTTGGGGTACTCGAACTCGGACTCGGACTCGAGTCCGGACTCGAGTCCAATTTTTAATGAACTCGGACTTGTCACGCACTCGGATGAATTTGTACTCGGACTTGACACGGACTCGGACATTTTAGACTCGGAAAATTTGCCGAGTACAGTCGAGTCCGGGCACTGAAGGACACAATATTATTAAAAAACGAAACGAAACGAAACTGCTTACATTGTGTTGTGTCAGTGTTGAGCATTGTAGCCAATCACAGATATGTATATTAAGCGCATGAACACAGTGGCCAATCAGAGGCGTTTTGAGTCACCATGCGGAGAAGTCGCTCAAAACGTATGTTCAGAATCAGCGCGAGTTTTATCCTTTCGCAAATCTCCTCATAAACAACAAAGTCTTGACGCAATATAAATAAGAGATTCGCTGTGCAGTGCGGACAACTTCAGTGTTTATGACGAGAGTTTCAGTGAGAGTGCAGAACACGGTAAGTAAGTGATGGCTTAAAGTGAGCGCTATTGACAATCTAAATAATATATTTTTTCATGCTTGTAGAGGACCAGTGGTTACGTTCACACTGTAAATTAAAAAGAGTGATAACTGCATTTAAATGTAGGAGAGAATCCGCAGAATTTTAATCCTGTGAGTCATGAAATTGCGACGATTGACACTGTAACCATAGCAACATGAGAACGTGATAACCAAAGCAACATTTTGGCGTCTAATAATGTTATGATTTTTGTTAAATTGATTTAGCCTACACTTTAGTCATAAGTTTACATACACCTTGCAGAATCTCCAAAATGTAATATTTATTTATTTTTGGAGGATGATCATAAAAACATTGTTTCTATTTATTACTGCCCTGAAAAATAGTTTTCACATAATGGATGTTTAATAGCCTAGTCCACAAGAAAAAATACAAACACAAAATACAAGACAAATTACATAGGCTTGATTTTAATATTGTGTTTCATTACCTGAATGATCCACAAGTTTTTTGTTTTTTTTTGTAATGGTTGTTCATGAGGAAAAATCCTCCAGCTCCTGCACATTCTTTGCTTTTCCAGCATCTTCTGCATATTTGACTCCTTACTAGCAGTGACTATGATTGTGAGATCCATCTTGTCACACTGAAGACAACTGATGGACTCATACACAACTATTACAAACCCTGCAAACATTTAGTGATGCTCAAGAAGGAAGCAACCATTAGGAGCCAGGGTGTGTACATTTTTGAACTGGATCATTGGTGTAAATTGCTCTTATTTTATTTAAAAATTCATTAATTAATTTAGTCCTGCCATTTAGAGGCTAAATATGATATTAGCATGTAAAACAAAATAAGATAATCAAAATAAATAAAAATTAAAAAATCAACGTCATCTTGCTCAAAAGTTTACTCCTGGCTCTTAATGCATCGTGTTATATTCTTGAGCATTACCTTGCAGAATCTGAAAGATGTACGATAGGTAAACGTATGACTGTAACTATACATTGGAATCATTTTGTAAGGTTTAACATATTATTAATTTAAGAGCTCAGTGTTGAGACCTTTCACTGGAATTTGATTGACATGCGATCTGACCAATCATAATGCAGATACCTGCCATTTTTGTCCGACAAACAAACCAAACCAGATAGTAGATTAAAGTCATTGGACTTGAACTTGAAAAATGCTGTGTATTGAATTCTTTTTGCAGTTCTGATGTTCATTCATGTTTAATTCGTGCTATAACTAGAAGATATTATCAGTTCATGTGTTGCTTGAGTTGAGGCCTATATTAAAGCACCACAAAACGGTGTGTATTGTTTTAATTTCATAAAAAATTACAAAATTTGAAAGCTGAGACTTTTTCATACCAGAAGTAGCCTTGTCTTGTCTGTTGGCGCATTGTCAGTGTCCTCTTTGCTCCGCAATAGCCTATATATTTTACTGTGTTGAGAACATGTGGAGTGAGAGCGGAATGGCTTGTCGGACGTAGCGACAGTAAGAGGGGCGGGTCTTTGTGAAAGGTCAATTTAAAACTATTCAAATCTTTGTGGACTCGGCCGGACTCGACTCGGACTCGGATGTTAAGGACTCGGACTCAAGTGCGACTCGGCCCTCTTTGGACTCGGACTTGGACTCGGACTTGATTGTTAAGGACTTGGACTCGACTCGGACTCGACAATGGTGGACTCGGACCCAACACTAATACTTAAAGAATATTATCTGATTTATAAATGGGGTAGCAACAGGGGTGGCAAGACTGTATCCCAGGGGTGGCAGCTGCCACCCTTTGCCACCCCGTAGATCCGCCCCTGATTACAATCATGTTATCCAACATGTAGTTGATTGTTTAAACAGCCTCCTAACCTTAGTTTATTTCAGGGTCAACACTATAATTCTGATAAGTAAATTGTGTCACGTTGCTTTAAAGGGGTCATATAATGTCATTTTTGTACAAGCTAATATTATTCTTTAGGGTCTAAATTAAAAGTTTGTAGTATACTTTAAAAATTCTCATTAGTATTGTAAGAAAACACTCATTTTACCTGGTCAAAAACAGCTCTGTTTTCAGCACGCCATTTAAGTGCATGTGTCTTTAAATGATAATGAGCTTTGCTCACCCCGCCCCTCTGTTCTGTGCACACACCGTTTTTAATAATAACACAATAATCATAACGCGCTGTTCATTATAAACTTGGGATTATGAATTATATTGAGAACGTCATAGAAAACATGCCATAATGTACCCTGAGTGTAAAAATAGCCGCATTCATCATGAAGCGTGCAAGCGATTTGCAAAGATTAATATAAATATTAATATAAAGGTTAATAAAACGTTACACTCACTTGTTCTTCTAGAGGTGCAGCAGGAACACGAATAGTTGGTATCGATCCTTTTTTCAGGAGCAGCTTCTTAGCAAAACCAGCTTTATACTGATCCTCGTTTGTAAAGCAGTCTGGTGTGTGAAATGATTCACGCAAACATGAAAGCATTGACGTTGATTGTGGGGAATATTCCCTTCGAAAACAAACTCAGCCACTGCGTCTTCAGCGGTTCAGATTTAGGAACATCAACATGTCCGCTGTGTTCGTTATTACACCCAAGAACAGAACACCACAATTACTTAGACACCATTCTACTCAGTGCTCCAGCTATCAGCAACTCATCGCTCACGAGGGCGCGAGGGAGGGTCTGTGTTGAAACGCTCCTGTCAATCAACCATCGTGGAAGGGGCGTCCAACCGTGTGACGTCACAAAATCAAACAGCTTGATTTGAGATGGGAGGAAACATATAAGAAGATTAAAAAACAAACACTGGATCTGTTTTTCTCATTTTATGATGGTTGTGTACAGGCACTGCCAACACACATTTCAGTACAATCAACTTGTAAAAGTGCATGTACCATTATAAAATGGTACCCTTTAAAATTTAAACAATATCTGGAGACAAACATTAACCTAATGTTACAGTAAGTAAGTAAGTAAGTAAGTAAATTTTATTGTCATTGTGCAGTAGTACCATACAACGAAATTTGCTTGTGCATCCTCTAAGAAAACAATGCTCACATTCATATACACATTCACACAATAAATATAGTTAAAAATAACAGGGCATCCAACATTACACTTAAGTTCCATTACATAAAGTCCGTTCCAATAAAGTGCAACTGTGCTGACTGGGAGGTAGGAGTGTATAATTGTTCAGTTCTGCAATGGCCCTTGCAATGAAACTGTTCTGCAGCCTAGAAGTCCGTGCTCTAAGAGCCCGGTACCATCTGCCAGATGGAAGCAGGGAGAAAAGATGGTTTGAGGGGTGTGTCTCGTCCTGTAGAATGTTACGTGCTCGGCGGAGGCAGCGGATCTTAAAAATATCATCCAGTCGGTGCAGGGGAAGTCCAATGGTTTTTTCAGCAGATCTTATAACTCGATCAAGAGATTTCCTGTCCTTCCCTGTGCTATTGGCATACCATGCAGAAATCCCGTATGTTATGACACTTTCTATGGCACATTGATAAAAGATCTTAAGAAGCTCAGCAGGCAAATGGCTCCTTTTGAGTGTTCTTAAAAAGTAAAGTCGCTGTTGCGCCTTTTTAACCATAGCGGTAGTATTTATCTCCCATTTGAGGTCCTCTGAGATCATGATCCCCAAGAATTTAAAACATGATACCTTTTCCACTTCCTCACCATTAATTATGAGGGGTTGAGGGTCCTCCTTACACCTTCTGAAGTCCACTATTATCTCCTTTGTTTTCTTAACATTCATGGTCAAATTGTTGTTTTTGCACCATCCTGTCAGTCTGTCAACTTCATCTCTGTATGCATTCTCATCGTCGTTTGAGATTTCTCCCACCACAGTTGTATCATCCGCAAATTTTATCATTGTGTTCGAGGGGTGGGTGGAGATGCAGTCGTACGTGTAGATGGAATATAGCAACGGGCTCAACACGCATCTCCAGTGCTGACGGACAGGCTTGAAGATCGGTATGAGCCCAGTCTCACTGTCTGTGGTCGATCTGTCAGGAAATCCTTTATCCACATACACAGGCTGCTGCTAAGACCCAAGTCAAGAAGTTTAGTGACCAGCTGATTAGGAATAATAGTATTAAACGCTGAACTATAATCGATGAAAAGTATTGATTGATTGATTTTATTTGACCACTTAAATATAAAAATATGAAAACAGTACTCTGTGTCATATATTAAAATACATAAATAGTCAGGGATAACACAATAAAGCCCAAAGACTTATTTCCATTGTGGTCCCTATAAGGGCAAGGGGAAAGGACAAGTTGCAGCAATTCACACATCAATCATTTTTCATACATTAAACAAATTCATACATATTATACAGAAAAATATACAATAAAAATAGACTATGATATAATAAAAACTATGATTGGCATCTAAGCCATACTTTCAAACCCTGTTTAAAACTGCCTATGCTTCGTACTGTCTTTAGTGTACCAGGTAACCGATTCCAAAGGATAGTTCCAGCATAAAGAAAAGACTGTTTGCCCAGATTCGTATTAAATCTGGGGGGTACAAAATCTGTTGAGCTACCCCTAGTGGAGTAACTGTGACCTTCACTTACTCTTTTAAAATAATTTCTAAAATATTTGGGAACATCTCCATTAACAATTTTATGTACCATACCCAGCTGCATCTGAGACACGCGATCCTCAACTTTCAACCATCCCACTCTTTCAAAGTGGGAAGATTCCAGATGAGTTCTTATGGGAAGGTCTAAAATAAGCCTTATTAATTTATTTTGAGACGTCTGAAGCCTATGTTTCAGGTTTCCTGTGACACCATTGTACCATGATCCACACGCATAATCAAAATATGGCTGAATTAAAGCTCCTGCCAGAATTAGCTTTGTTTTTTCATCTAAAAACTTTGATATTCTGGCCAAAAAACGGACTCTCTGATTTACTTTAGTAATTACCTTATGGGCCTGACCTACTCCAGATAAATTGCAATCTAACATACATCCAAGATAACTGATTGATTCCTTGGCAGTAATTACAATATCTCCAGCTAGGACCTTAAAACTGGAGGCTTTCTTTAACTTTATCTTTGTTCCAAACAATATGGATTCAGTTTTCCCTAGGTGAAGTGATAATCTGTTATCAGCCATCCACATACTAACATTTAGAAGTGCTGAGCTAAGTTCGTTTTCAATCATATTTTTATCCTTGTGAGAAACAACCATCGCAGAATCATCTGCATATAAAAAAAGACTGCATGAACAAGCAGACTTTAGATCATTTATATATAGTAAAAAGAAAAGTGGACCCAAGACGCTCCCTTGAGGTACCCCACAGTCCATGCCTTTTGGTTGAGACATTTTCCCCCCAATGTCCACTATTTGCGTTCTATTCTCCAAATAGGAGCCCACCCATTTCTGTGCTAATTCACTAAAACCCATGGCTTTCAATTTATACATTAAGACACCATGGTCGACTGTATCAAAAGCTTTTTGTAAGTCTAACATGACCATGCCACAGAAGTTTCCATTATCTACCTCCTTTTTTATATAGTCCGTTAGAAACAATAAACAGGAATCCGTAGAATGTGATTTCCGAAAGCCAGACTGAAACTCATAAAGTAGGTTTTGTGATTTTAAGTAATTATCAATCTGTTCAAAAATAATCCTTTCAATTATCTTTGACAGACAACCAAGAATTGAGACGGGTCTATAATTACCAGGGTCTAGTTTACTCCCTTTCTTATATAATGGAATCACTCTGGCAATCTTGAGGTCATTGGGGAAGCATCCTTGTTCTATCGACCTGTTTATAATATGTGTAATGCTCGGAGTAATAATCTCAGCGGCATCCCTCACGAATTTAGATGGAATAGAATCTAATCCTGTGGCTTTAGAGCCATCAAGCCTCTTCAGCTTCTCAAGAACAAGTGTCTCCCTCACCTTTTCAAAAAAGAAACTCCCCGCCCGGACACCTAACTGAGAGTAAAAGTCCTGCACATGACTTTCACCATATTGACCAGTCTGACCAGGTAACTTTTCCACAAGCTTCCTGGCAACTGATGAGAAATGCTTATTAAAGCTATCTGCCACCATCTCCTTCTCTGATGTAATGTTGTTGCCAAGATCTAAAGTGATATTACTGTTTTTTGTTCTTAGCCTTTTACTGTAGCCAAGTTGCTTAAGGGATTTCCATAACTTTCCTGAGTCGTTTCTATATTCAGTAATTTTTTCTTTGAAATATGCCTTTTTAGTATTGCCCACTAATCTATTAACTTCATTTCTTGCCTTTTTATAATCAGCCCAACTCTGCTCATCCTTGTTTTCTCTGAATTTCCCATACTTCCTATTTCTTACCCTAATTGCCTCAAGGACGTCATCATTCACCCAGGGTTCTGTTCTCTGCCTTATTCTAATTTCTTTATATGGGGCTATTTTATCCACAGCTTCTAAAAACATACTTTTAAATAGGCACCATGCTCTGTCCACGTCACTACATTGCAAAACTTTAGACCAGTTCATTTTATTTAAACAGTCATTCAGTGCTTCTTTGCTATACTTTTTCAGTGAACGGGTTTTTATAGAAGTATGACAGTTGAGCACTGCTTTTTTTATCTTTCTAGTACAGAAAATAATAGAATGATCACTCAACCCATATTTTATAACCCCGCTTTCTGTTATCCTAGATTTGTCTGATACTAGGACAAGATCAATCGTAGTTTGGGTGGTAGAGCACACACGTGTAGGTTCATTAATCAGCTGATGTAAACTATTGGAGCGACAAAAATTCATCAATGCTTTATACCCTGAAACATCACTTTTCTGAAAATCAGTGTTAAAATCCCCCAACATGATAACTTCAGATTTAACCAGGTCCATGCAATTTGCGCAAACATCCTCTAAAAGTTCATAAAACTGTGTTTGATCAGGCGGTCTATAACATGCGCAAATTAGTATGGGCTTACTCTTCGGTAGCAAAATATCTAACCAAACCGCTTCAACCTGCTCACTATTTAAGTCCATTCTATGATTAAAACCAATGTCCGCTCTTACATATATACACACCCCTCCACCTTTGCGGTTTCGATCTCTCCTAATTACCAAATAGTTCTCCAATTCGATTTCAGCATCCGTAATGGAGTCATCCAGCCATGTCTCCGTGAAACAAAATATTCCCACCTTTCTGCTTTTGCTGAGGTGTCGGATCTCTGTGATTTTCGGGAGAAGGCTTCTGACGTTGAGATGAAGCAGGTGTAATCCTCTCGCCGTCATGAAGTAGTCCACATTCGATATCTCTTTGTTGACACCCGCCATCTCGTCCAAGAGTGCCTGCTCCACGGTGGCCTGTGGATCCAATCCCCTGACCTGCTCTACACCGCGCTCCCTAATCACCGTCACGTCTCCCAGCTCCGGATCTCCACCACTTCTCCCGGCGCCTCCACGCACGCTTCCACTCCCTTCAGCGACACTCATGGATAGGAGTTTGTCCCCGGCGTTTGAATGTCTAGAGCAACCCATCGCACATGCCGAGGGCCTTCCTGACATCGTATTCCTTGGTCCAAATTCCCGCATCGGGCCCGGACATTGATGTATATCTCCAGATAATAATAGGCAAATACAAATGATCAATTCGTCGCCATTCACTTGCCTTTTGACGCCACCTTTTTCATTGCGTTTGGCTGCATACCAACATGGATAAAGAAATGTGTCCATGAGGATTTTCTTTCCATAACCAGGTTGTTTTTTAAATAAAAGTTTATTTGAGTGAGCATAGCAACCATGTCCGTTTTCTAAAAAGTTAATAATAAATATGTATACTAAAAGCACCACAAGCACACCACACTTGCCAGCAGCCATCTTGGATTCCGTAGTCTCACGTATGTCTTCCCCTTGTCCAGATGTGTTAGCGCTTTATGGAGGGCTGTAACGATTGCATCTTCTGTGGACCTGTTTTCCCTATAGGCATACTGATGCTGGTCCAGGTTGATGGGAAGGACAGATTTAAAGGTGCCCTAGAATGTGAAATTGAATTTAACTTGCCATAGTTAAATAACAATAGTTTAGTACATGGACATGACATACAGTGAGTTTCAAACACCATAATTTTCTCCTTCTTGTTTAAATCTCGTTTTTGAAAAACACTCCTGAAAAACGGGCGAATCTCCACATAACACCAACTGTGACGTAACCGATGGGATCATTAATATGTACGCCTCCAAAATTTGCATAAGCCAAGCCCTTTCAGAGCTACGGTGCTGCACGGAACTGCGCTGCGCAGGTGAAGAATCAAGCGAGCATCGTAGGGCAAATGGCTGATCATGGACATAGATGTTATGTACCAGGCTGTGCAGGGGATGTGACGACTTTTCATACACTTCCCACAGAAAAGCAATGTCAACAGGCGTGGCTGATGTTCATCTATAATCAGGGTTCGAATTATGATTTCATCTTTGTGGGGGTCTCTTTAAAAAAAAAAAAGTAGCCTATGAGCAGGGGCGGTGTAGCTTAATAATGTAATATAAAAATATAAAAATTTGTAAATATAATGCAAATTTAATTTAAAAAAAAAAAAAGCGTTGGTAACACAATTCAGTTTAAATAGTACATTTGGTTTAATTTGTCGTAATTTGTCTAATATGTTGTTAGTTGTGAGAATTTTCACGTGAGTAAGTAAACAGCTCCGACATATAGTAATTAAGCGTGTACTTAAGTGGTCCAGTGGTAGAACTTTTGTCAAGCGTGTCAGAGGTTCTGGGTTCGAATCCACAGTCGTATAGGTTTTTCTTTTTATCAAATCCGATTATGTTTATCAGTGGTTGTATATCAGGCAGAGACACGTTTGTGTGCATTTTGTTTTGTAATTTCACTGGAACGAATAGAGAGTCTCCACAACGGATTGAATCGCGCGTCCGAGTGAAGAATGCGCGAGCCACAAACAAACACAGTATCCGCGCCACTGATCGCAGCGGCAATGAGCACTTTGATCACTTGATTTAAGCATAAGGATGTAGTGTGTTGACGATCCGAGATCCCGTGAGATCCATGTGTTTGGCATCTTGTCCTATCTTTTAAGTCATGCTAGTCTGAAGGAAAAAGTGCTTTATTTGTAATTTAAAATAATGGTGCTGATGATTTTTAGAGACCCCCACAGGTGTATGATTTTACTGCTTTCATGGGAGCTCATCCTCTCTCTATGGGATTCTATGCATTCTACAAACAACCGCTTGTTCCTCAAACTCTGCATCGTCGTCTGAAACCGGCTCAAACATATACGGTTGTACACCGAGTCTCTCCATTTGCACGTCGGACCTGTTTGCTGTGACTCTCTGAGCTTTTGTAATGAGCCCGCAATGAAAGAGCCAATCAGAGCAGAACTCCTCATTACTATTCATGACCCTTCCAAATAAGGTAAAAACAGACCATTTCATTCTAGGGCCAATTTATAGGGTTGGAAATTGACCTGTAAAACCTTTTCTGGACATTTTAAATGGCTTTTTAAGCCACATACCCTCTATGTAGATATCAGGGACAAAATTAAAATATTATTTCAACACATTCTAGGGCACCTTTAACATGCTTCATCACCAGCCTCTCAAAGCACTTTGCAGCAATGGGGGTGAGCGCTACAGGTCTATAATCATTCAAGGTGCTGATGTGACTTTGCTTAGGCACTGGAATGATAGTTGCTGTTTTAAAGCAGGTCGGTATGGTTGATGTGGCCAGAGACATATTAAATATGTCTGCAAAGACATCTGCGAGCTGGTAGGCGCACTCTCTGAGCACTCTTCCTGGGATCGCGTCCGGTCCCTCTGCCTTTCTAGTGTTTACAGACCTAAAGCTGCATCTCACTTCCTCTGCTGTTACTGTAAATGTAAAATCTGTATCAGCAGGGGGGGGGAGCAGCTCCATTATCTGGCCCTGATGTTTCAAAACGGGTATAGAAGTGATTGAGCTCCTCTACCAAGGAGGCATTGATGTTTGTAGTTGGTTCACGGCTGGCCCTGTAATTAGTTATTTGTTGTATTCCTTGCCACACACGTGTTGGATCTTTATTGGTAAAGTGACCCTCTATCTTTTCCGTGTATGCTGCTTTTGCCTGCTTGATGCCCTTTTTCAAGTTGTACCTTGATGTATTATATAGTGCTCTGTCCCCAGATTTAAATGCTGTATTGCGCTCCCTCAGAAGGGCATGGACCTCCACCGTCATCCAAGGTTTTCTGTTAGGAGGGATCTTGATGCGTGTGTTGATAGTAATATTTTCAACACAAGTCCTGATGTAACAGAGAACAGTAAAAGCATATTCATTCACATCCTGATTAAAAAACAAAGTCCAGTTTGTTCGCTCAAAGCAGTCTTGTAGCTGTAGAGATGCGTCTTCAGGCCACCTCTTAACAGTTCTCACAGTACTCTTCTGCTTTTTATTGACAGGGCGATATGCCGGAATCAGGGATAGTGACAAGTGATCGGACTGGCCCAGGTGTGCGAGGGGGAAGGCTCTGTATCCCTTTTTAATTTTAGAGTATACACAGTATACACAAACTGGGTAACACTGTTTTAAGATTAACATGGTTAAAATCACCAGCCACAATAAAAATGCCTTCTGGATAATTGTTTTGCTGTTTATCTATAGCTGTTAGTGCATGACCCAATGCTAAATTACGGTCTGCGTCTGGTGGAATGTAGACCGCTGTTACCACGGTGACAGTAAATTCACGTGGCAAATAAAAAGGTCTTCACTTAACAACTAGCAGCTCTAGATCAGGTGAGCAGTGCTTATAAATAACAGTAGAATTTGTACACCAGTCTTTGTTCACATATATGCACAGTCCGCCTCCGCGGCTCTTACCCGAGTTCTCTGTTCTGTCACTCCGATGTAATGAGCGACCCGCTAGCTCAACTGCTGCGTCCGGGATCCCCGGGTGTAGCCAACTTTCAGTGATAATTATCACAGAGCTGTCCCGTGTGGTTGTCCGGCTTGATATGTCTAGATGTAGTTCATCCATCTTATTCCCCAGGGATCGGGCGTTCGCGACAAACAGGCTAGGAAGTGGTGGTCTGTTAGGAGCCCTCTTTAGCCTAGCCAAGACGCCCGACCTGCAGCCCCGCTTTTGTTTTCGTTCCCTCCGCCGCCTCCGGCGCTTGACATTCGGTGTAACAATCCATGGGGACGCCGGTGCTCTGGCTATTCCCGGTAAGATATTATGCGAGTGTTGGAAGACACTCGTTACAGGAACTTTGCATATTCTCCCGATATACAATAATTCCTCTCTGTTGTAGATTATATATGGTGTAGCCCGGGAAGTCTTAACAACAAAAAATAATACAAACAGCAGCCACATAAAGCATTGTTTTAAGGAGCACTGAGCCGCTGCGACTATGCGCGCCGCCATCTTGCCAAGCTATTGAATGAGCTATAGGAAAGCATGGAGCTCTCAATGTCAGCATCAGCAGGCCTATTATTTTACTGCATTTACACAATTATTTTGAGGTAAACCAGAGCTTAACAATATCTGAGAAATAACCAATACTGGCCCACGTCTGCTAAATAGTCTTTAAAAACTACCTACAAAAACACTAGTTTAGCTACAGGAGGAAAAACATTTCCACTTACTCCCACATCCACTCGAAGTCAGAAAGTGGCCTGGCCTTCTTGCCGATGGCATGTACAGTCCAAAACAGTAGCTTCATCTTCTTGCTGGTCTGCTCTGACATTGCCATTAGCGCTGTCACAGAAGTTTTCAAGAGTAGAGGCTCCGACTGAGCCAGGGACACAGACACGCAGTTCATGGTCACGAATGTTCTCAAGTTTAATCGTTTAATTTACGATGACAAATGAGTTGTTTCTGTTTTTATCTTTAGCATACTGGCGACGCACAGAACAACTCATCACAACAGCGTCAGAATCATATTGTAGCCAGCCTCTTGAAACTGTGTTATCTCCAAACCTCCATTTCTCACAAAACTTTCTTTTCTATGTAATTCGTCCCCCTTTTTGTCTGTGGGTTTTTGTTTCAAAGGTTGGCTCACTCCTGGTAATTATCGGCACATAACAGCTAATAAGTGGCAGCGAGCTGCAGACCGGAAGTTAGCGGCAGTACTAGCTAGCAACAGACCGTCTCTAGCGCTCCAAGTCTCACGGCACTGTTTACCTTCCGGCCCCAGAGACAGAGCCGCGAGACTTGGAGCGCTAGAGACGTTCTGTGGCTCGCTAACCTCGTCCCCAGATTAGTGACTGGCAAACACAACAACTCCGAGCCATCATGCCAGATATTTTATAACATTACAAAACGTATTTGTAATAAACATTTTATTACATTACTATTTTTGTACGAACATTCGCCAGTGTGGCGGATAGCCTTTTGAGATTTACTCGGCAAACAGAAAATCTACCCGCATTTGGCGCTTGCCGGTTGTTAATTTCGGACCCTGACCACACGTAATTTTAGATTTATTTATTTTTCCACATCGCAGTGCCGGTTCAGGGCTTCCACTGAACTCAGTAATGTAAAAGACGTGACTCTCTAGTGGTGAAGTATGGAAGTCTAATTAAAGGATTGACTTTCCTACAGTAATAATATAGATAATATTGTAGTGGAAAGTTTTACAGCGACAAGCACCACTCACATTTTCTCCACATTTTAGTCCAGTTTAGTAAGAGATGTTAGATTGTGTTACTTATATTCTATATGTAGATATGTTTACTTGCATCATAAAAAATAAAGTGTGTGAAAGGTTTGATATTGTGTAGTTTGTGATCCTCCATCAGCAGCTGCAGTTTCTCTCAGCTGTATCAGTGCAGTCACTGTGACGTCTGACTGACAGAGGTTTTTGTACGACTCTTTATCACTGTGTGAACACATACTGACTGTTGATATAGTGTTCACTCATACAGTAATAATCTCCTGTATCTTCAGTCTGGACTGCACTGATGGTCAGAGTAAAATCACTGCCAGATCCACTGCCACTGAATCTAGATGGAGTTCCAGTATTACGGGTTGTTGCTGCATATATGAGGAGTTTAGGAGCTTCTCCAGGTTTCTGTGAGTACCAGGATAACATATGACGATAAACACCAATCCACACATGCACATCACTGCTGGTTTTACAGTTTATTCTGACTTCTTCTCCTGGTTGAACTGCTGTTATTGATGGACTCTGAGTTACAGTGATGATCTGTCCTCTACACTCTGAAAGAAAACATAAATGATAAATATATATTTCACATTTTAAGAGAACTAATTATTATTGTAAAAACAGTATTACACAAACCTTGAATAAACAGTGCAATGGTCCAGATGAAGATGTTGATTGTGTTCATTGCTGTAGTTTAGTCTTGTGTGATGATGAAGAGTGTGTTCTGCTCTCAGTCGTGAAGTGTTAAACTCACAGCACTATAAACACTCTCAGAGCACTGAAGCATGTGCTGACAATGCAAAGAAGTGGGCAGGATTTACAACAGCTTGTGCTGATAACAAACTAATATACACTAGAGTTACAGAATCATGACTTTATTTAGTATTTTTATTGTGACTCCTGAGACACTGAGGATGTGCAGATGAACGTCCATCTCTGTGTCCATATTCAGTCATGTGACCATCATCACTGCTACACTTCCACTAGATGAAGCGCCATCACTAAAGTAAGATCATGAATCATGAGTCTGTTCAGAAAGTATCAGGACTGATTGTGAATCTCTAATCAGAGTTCATGGTGTCACTCCATCTATCATGAAGCCTCATGTGTGTCTGAAATCATCAAATGGAGAAGAAACAGGCTGTTAAAGATGGAGACATATTAGAGCTTGTTCACGTTTCATGATCTTGTGTGGAGATTCATAACCAGTCCAGATACTTTTACAACAGACCTTGAATATGAAAACATGCAAACTCATAAACTCTACATAGAAGATATGTCAGAATAATGTTATTGAACCATTTAGTGATTAATTGTGAAATATGTTATGTTTGGCAGGCTGATAAGGTTACTCACTAGGGTTCTTTATATTGACATCTTTCAGTGTGGATGAAACATTTTCAGTTTTCAGAGCCGCTGTAGAATTCTAGTCTTGCAGTTTCATTTACATCAAGTGAATGTTTCTGATAATTTGCTACCAAGATAAAGTGAGCAGAATTCAGTCATGAGATCTCAACATGATGGACACCATAAAGAGAATGAAGACATTTCTAGGCCACTGAATCAGAGAATCGGAGATTCATGAGTGTAGATCATTTGAAACATATGTGTCAAATGCCATAATGATTTATTTATGAGTTCAGTTTTGTGCTTCACCTTTATAAGCATGTTAACAATGAGAAATCAAGAACTAAATAAATCAGTTTTACTATATTTAGAGTCATAATAAAAAAAGTCTATTATGGTCTTTGGAATCAATGTTGACATGTTGCTCTCTGGGAAATATTTTCATGATATCTATTTTTTCCCACATTTTCCACATGCATGAAGTTCATCAGGACTCATAATCAGGTCATTATATATTAAACAATGTGCATCTGAAATGTTCAGAATTATTGATTCATTTATTTGAAGCTGCAGGTTTTTCTGTGAATCATGATGATTGATCTGCATATGAAGAACAGAAGCATCATTATGAGAAACTCCACAACATCATCCATGATCAAAGAGGTCAAAGGTCACCTCAGAGGTCACAGCTCATCAAATATATTTCTTTAAACAGTGTTATATCAGAAAGCATTTAGTCAAATCTGAATGAGTGAGTGTTGAGAAGAGCTGAGGATCTTCTAATATCAGTGTGTTGAAGTGTTGTTTCTCTCTCTCTGCTGGAGTGTGTGTTCACTCGAGTGGAATAGAGGTTTTTGTACGAGCGTTTCATTAGATTGTATCACTGTGGCTCACATTCGGTGGAGGAACTAAACTGGTGATCAAATGTAAGTCTATTTAATTACATATTTAAAAAAAAATACAATTTAGATTTCAGAAAGTGTTTTACAGTGGAAACAAGAACAATATTTATTAATAATAATGATTATTAGATATTGTGGTGACACTTTACTTGAAGCCTTTATGTATAATGCATTATAAAGGTATCAATAATGAAGATCAAATTATTATAAACTATTGTAACCAAAGTTAAAATTAATTATATTATTTACAAATTGGTTGTTTGTCATGAGTTTTAAAGTATTATACTTTCTTAAGGCGTAACAATGAATAGATAATATTTTAATGTGTTATAATCGTGGTTACAATTAAAATATGTAAAACAATATATAATTAATGCATTAAAAATACTTTTATAATGCAATATGTATAAAGGATTTAATTTAATTGTTACTGATGTTGTTTATTATTTATTTATTATATTATTATATTATATTTATTCATAGTTTATTATAATTATTTAATCTAAAACAATGATATTAATATAAGAATAGCATTATTCCTTTAAAAAAAATTAAAAAAAATCTAAACATATTTCCACACTGTGTCTCACTATGAGTTTAATCAGTTTATTACAGGTTTGTTTTTCCTTCATTTATTTCTACACTGAGTTCATATTTAGTTCATCTTTTATTGTAGAAATCATACATGGAAAAAGAGATTTGACATCAGAATGTAAATGTTGCTACTTTCTGTAGTTCAGTCAATGATACTGAATCTCTTTTGCTCATGTTGTGCTTATAATTCAGTGTTTTGTTCATTCTGTGTGATTCAATTGTGTTTTAACTCTGTTTGACATTGAGTTACATTTTCAGTTCAGGTGAATATCTCAAAATGTAAGATATTTATGTTCAGAGTGAATAATTGCTGGAATTAAAGCAGTCAGATCGGCCTGATAATAGATAATATGTGTTATAACTGCTGTTACACTTATTGATTAGATCATACATGCATTTTAATGTTTATAGCAGTGCATAATTAATGCAGTAAAAATAATTTTATAATACTATGTATGAAAGCTTTAAACAAAGTGTTGTGTGTGTGTGTGTGTGTGTGTGTGTGTGTGTGTGTGTGTGTGTGTGTGTGTGAATGTGTTGTGTTGTGTTTGTCTCCTGCAGCTGGTCCCACAGTGAAGCCCTCAGTGTCTCTGCTGCCGCCCTCTTCTCTGCAGATCTCTGGAGACTCAGCCGCACTGCTCTGCCTGCTCAGCTCTTACTCTCCACAGGGGGCGCTGGTGAGCTGGACACTGGACGGGTCAGAGGTCACCGAGGGGGTTCTGACCAGCGCAGAGAGCCAGCAGGACGGCCGCTACAGCCGCAGTAGCGTCCTGACCCTCAGCAAAGCACGCTGGGAAGAGGGAGAGCTGTACGTCTGCAGAGTAACACATGATGGAGCTCCTCATGAGGTCTCGTTCCACAAGAGCTCTGAGTGCTGATGTTTCTCTCCTGAAGATGAGCCGTATCTGAGTGTCCTGTGTCAGGCAGGATTCACATGAGTCTAGTGCTGCAGCTGGAGTGATTTACAACTCAATACTGAAACTGAGTGTGTGTGTGTGTGTGTGTGTGTGTGTGTGTGTGTGTGTGTGTGTGTGATCTTTCAATCTGCTGTGTTTGCTGCAACATTCAATAAAGCTTCTCAACAAGTTCACTTTGTGTCTGACAACATCATTCAACTAACAGATGAAGATGCAGGTGCTTTTCAGAAGGTTGATGTAGCAGTAAATGTCAAATAAAGCTCTTGGGGTTTGAACATGGTCTCTGGAGACAGAGCTGCTCTATTCTGAGAGGATCACAATCACTCCACCCTGACAATGCAAATGGGCTTTTCAGTCTCACTCTCTGATTGGTTACATGATCTGGACTGGAACACTTTCACTTCTGCTTTAGTGAAGCAGCGCAGACAAACTGATCATTTATAGGAGATTAAAAACTTTATTATATAAAAACATCATAAAAAAAGATCAAGAATCAGCCGTTCTGACACTAATTGTTACATAATCATTACATTTATAGACAATGGTGTAAATACTGTATGAAAATGTTATGAAAATCATAAGTAATACATGATCACAAATCAAGAATCAGTGTGTTGTTAATAAATGTTAATATCATAGTGTATTTGTTCATTGTTCATACATGTTTATATTAAAGTGTATTTGTTAATTTTATAATAAAAACTCTTGGTTGAATGTGTGTTTCACTGCCAGTTTCTGCCCAGCCGACTCTCAGCCAGATCTGTCTTACAGTGCCTGGGCCAGACCTGGGCCATATCAGTCAATAAGAGTCACTTTACAGGGTGTGGGCCACATCTGGGCCAGAGGAAGCTCTGTGTGTCCATGTTCAGTGTGTTGGGCCAGTTTTGGGCCGGGGACCCAGCCAGAAGTGGAGGTGGACCAGGCAAAGTTTGCTCTCTGGCCTGCTGTTATCAACTCAAGAGTGAACCAACATCATGTTGCTCTAGTGATGGAGAAACAAAGCTTTTAGAAACCATTGAACCGACTGATTTGCATAATGATTCACTGTATTGAAGCTCTGGAAACGCCACACGCTGGTCAGAACAGCGGAAACTCAGCATAAAAACACCTTTTACACACCAAATGCAAATGTTTTTATTTAAAGTCTAATCTATTCAATGCAATTACCAAATCATCTAATAGCAGTAAATATGAAATGTCTTTATAATATGTGTTAGTTTATTAAATTGAAGGGCTTGTTTTGTTTGTTTTATGGAGAGCTTGGTAATCAGACCAATTAGACACTTTTAACTACAACTCCTTTTTTATTATAAAAATGTGTCAATAAACATTAATATTTAAAAACTGATCTGAGATCAGGTAAAATGAAATAGACAGTGGTTCATGGGTTCACAGAGATCATCGCCCCCTAGTGACGAACCAGTGACATTTGGAAACAGTAATGACATGAAGCCAGTGCTGCCAGATTTGGGCAGGTTTGAGTTTGATTGTGCTGGTAAAAATTGGTTTGGCAGTTTTCAAACACCTACATTTTATAGACTAATTGGTTAATAAACAAAACTCAAGTGTGCATGTAGTCCATAATATCAGTCATCATGATGTGTAAATACACCGGCCCACTGCAGATCTGATTCAGCCAATCAGAGATCAGCAATCAGACGTGATCATTCATGACTGACGGGGTTTTAGTGAGATCATTTGTAGCTGTATATTCGAGTGATCAGTGTGTCAAAGTGGCATAAATATACAGTTGTATCTACAGTAAAGAGTGTGAGAGTGACCCAACTCTCTAAACGTGGATTACACCTGGTGGGACTCGAAGGCTCTTTATGAATATAACTGTAACTCTGAGAGCACAGTTGAATGACTTCATTGAAATGGAGTATGGGACTATGACTCCTGTCCATCATCATGTGCACACTGGCCTGATCAGGACATCTGCAACTTCTAAACCGTCCAGACTGCGCTCTACTCGTCCCGACCGCTGCTGGAAGAGGTTTCAGTCATTCATCAGTTTCGGCTGTGCTAATTTCTGTTATGATCTACAATGTGCACTTCAAGAAAGTCGTACTCGTTCTGTTTAAAGTTAAAGCGCAACACAAGGCTAAGCTCATTATTATTACTGTAGTTATTTTCCTGAACACGAATGACATATTTTCGGCTTTTTAATTTGTGTGTGGCTTTTAAAGTCTGTTAATTTCTAGAAATGAAGTTCACCCGCAGGGGAACCGCCTAACTCATCTGCAAACTCGACCGGAAGAAACAAGCGTCTTTTAGCGGAAATGTTCAAATACTTTGTTACTGTACTCAAGTAGATTTTTCAGATATTTATACTTTACTATTTATTTTTGTGCCGACTTTTTACTTTTACTCCTTGCATTTTTAATATGAATATCAGTACTTTCTACTCCTTACATTTTACAAAATTGGCTCGTTACTTTAGTTTCAAATAATTTCAGTGGAGTTACCGTTATTATTTTTCGCGTCATCAACCTTTCACAGGGAGTTTGATTGACAGGCGATCTGACCAATCATAATCCGCCATTTTGTCCCACAAAGCAGTCAGGAGAGTTAATAGATTAACATTGGAGGATTTAAATTTGAAAAACGAAGTGTACCGACATCTTTTTGCGGTAAAAACAACATTCCTTCTGATGTTCATTCATGTTTATTTGATGCTATAAATGAACTAGAAGGAAGAGATGATCGGTTCTCGAGCAGCTTTAACTGAGGCTCTACAGAGATATATAGAGAGACATAGCAACAGTAACTAAAGGGAACGGAAGGGTATTGTTTGGGACCGTTAGCAAACCGCTCTTTGTGAACGGTCAATTGGATGGGAATATACGGCACTTTACGCATCACTACAAGACGTCTCGACAGATTCAGAGGCATTCATTCGCGGAAAAATCATTACATACATGTAGATTCCTTTAAATGTTAAGGGGAAGACTAAAGAAGAGAAACTGATCTGTGAATTCTCACAGAATCTCAAATGAATTCACAATTATTCATCTCATATCATATCTTGCTACTCATTCAGAATCTTATTACCAGAGCCCTGGTAGCTTTGCATTAAAAAAGGGTTGTCATTCGCAAGCCTGTACTTTGTTACTTTTACTTGAGTAAAGAAGTTAAATCAGTACTTCTACTTTTACCAGAGTATTTTTTAACACAAGTATCTGTACTTCTAATTGAGTATGGGAAGTGAGTACTTTTGCCATCTCTGCTTTTATAGAGATATTATCTTGCTAGAGAATATTCTCCTTTGGAAATAAAGGAAGTGTTGAAGTGCCCAGAGAAACTCTCTTGCTGACAGATAGGGAACTCAGTAATATTAAAGATCTGTCCTCTAGTGGTGAAGGATGGAAGTGCAGTTAAAGAGACTGACTTTCCTACAGTTCGATTACATTGTAGTGGCAAGTTTTACAGGAACAAGCACCACTCACATTTTCTCTACATTTGTGTCCAGTTTAGTAAGGGATATAAGATTGTGTTACATGTTTACTTACATCATAATAAATGAATAAAGTCTGTGAAAAGTTTGAAATTGCGTAGTTTGTGATCCTCCATCAGCAGCTGCAGTTTCTCTCAGCTGTATCAGTGCAGTCACTGTGACGTCTGACTGACAGAGGTTTTTGTACGACTCTTTATCACTGTGTGAACACATACTGACTGTTGATATAGTGTTCACTCATACAGTAATAAACTGCTGTGAAAACTCTGATAGTAATAATCTCCTGTATCTTCAGTCTGGACTCCACTGATGGTCAGAGTAAAATCACTGCCAGATCCACTGCCACTGAATCTAGATGGAGTTCCAGTATTATGGGTGTTTATGTAATAAATCAGGAGTTTAGGAGCTTCTCCAGGTTTCTGCTGATACCAGTGTAAGTTGCTGCCGTATATTCCTACATCTATATTACACTCTATTGTTGCTGTTTGACTCTGTTGGACAGTTTTAACTTCAGGTTGAGTCAGAGTCACTCCTCTGGATTCTGAAGAAGAGAAAAGAAAGTCAGTTAGTTTGTTAATCACCTTTTTAAAAAACAACATTTGTATATTAAAATGATCAAAACAACAATGGTATATTATATTATATTAAAAAGTAACAACCTTGAATAAGCAGTGCAATGGTCCAGATGAAGATGTTGATTGTGTTCATTGCTGTAGTTTAGTCTTGTGTGATGATGAAGATTGTGTTCTGCTCTCAGTCATGAAGTGTTAAACTCACAGCACTATAAACACTCTCAGAGCACTGAAGCATGTGCTGACAATGCAAAGTGACTCTCTCTATTTAAATCATTATCCTGAAGACTGTAGATCAGTCACAAACACATTATCAAACAACTTCCTCATGTTGAGAAATGCTAAGCTATTATACACACATTTCTGAAGAGTCTATAGACAGAATCATACATATTATTGATTCAGTCATTATTCATATTTAAATTGCACTTATTTAACAACTGACGAGGAAACTATTGATTTGAAGACATTAATATTAAATATTGATATATTAATTATATTAAGTTGCTGTAAAATGTTGAATTTTTATATAGCTACCAGTCATGCTTCATTAAGCACACACACTTCTCAAGATATGTTAAACATCGTTTTCTTGACAGCATTGCTTTAACTGTGTACAAACATCTGATAAACGTTTGTTTTAAAAAAAAGTGCAGATTCACTCGTAACCAAATGCAACAGACGTTTCCTAAATGTGTGTTTAATATTTGACAGGGGACATTTGACAGACGTACAGTATGGCAGATGAAACTCTTAAAAATACATCTTCCAGATGAAAACACATCAGATAGCTGTGTGTGTGTGTGTTGAATGTGTGCTATAATGTCATCCATTTGGCCTAAGCTTTTGTCAACACTTTACATTACACACATAAATGCATATTTTACTAATTTACATAAAGATTTACATAACTGAAGATAATTATTAGATTTTATTTGTCTATGATTTAGTAGCCTTTTGATAACATAAATGACAGATCTAACATTAAATCTTGTTTGATTGTTACAGGGACCGATGAACACACGCGCAATCAAAGGTTTAGAGTAAGTATACTATAGGAAATAATTATTACAAAATATATGTATTGTCTTCCAGTTCATTTTCATTTTCATTTTTTGATTCTTGATTTCTGATCACTTGTTGCAGAGCTTTTGTGGTGGAGCAGAGCCTGCAAGGCAAAGTAGCCCACATTTGTAAAATAAATAAATAAGGGAAAACCTTAAACAGAAATATAAAGTATAATGATTGTGTCACTACTAATGCAACAGTTAATGACTATGTAAATGGAGTAATTAAAATGAGTGATGTATTGTGAGCACTGAGGATGAGTAGCACAGCAGTGTCCTGGAAGTGGACGAGACCCTCCATCACTCCACCGGCCCTTATTGCCTCATCCGGCCCGATGTTGCTGTGGGCTCTTCATCCTCAGTGAGACCAGAGCCAGCGAGAGAAAGAAGACACAAGTTTGAGGACCTGATCCGGGAGAGAGCGAGAAGCAACAGAGAGGGAGGAGAGATGATGGCGGGAAATGGAGGATGAGGAACGTAGAGAAAGAGAAAGACCAGAGCGAGAGGACAGACGGGAAAGAGAAGACCGAAAGATAGAAGAAAGAAGACATCAAGAAGCAACTGAGAGAGAATAAAGGAGAGAGAGGGAGACCAAAGAAAGGGATGAATGATTTATTTGCCTTCTTGAGTTTATTGTCAAAAGATAAAATATTTATTTTATAAAATGTGTTTTGATGGAAAGCATCCTCAAATCAATCACACATTTACATTTCTGTAAGCAACAAGCATCAATACTCCAAACCGCTTATCTTTTTATATGTATAAGTCATGGTTTGATTTGGTTTTTGGTTCATGTCTCATGTCACTACCTTGTCATGTGATTCACTGTTCTAGACTTCCTGTCATGTGTCTTGTAATTTGGTTAATTGTCTTGATTATGTTCACAGGTGTCCCTTGTCTTGTCATTTAGCCTTGTGTATTTAAGCCCTCATGTTTGCCTTGTTCCTTGTCAAGTATTGTCCATGTCCCACTGTTGGTGAGGTTACACTGTTAGCAATTGATGTAATTTTTACAATAAATTTTACAACAACATGTTGTATTCATGTTTTTATTGTAAATGCAAATGCATAATGGGAAATTTATGGACAGTCCTGTAATTTTATTGTAACTACACTGTAAAAGCATTATTTTACAGCCACCGCATAGCATTGTGGGATAGCTGCTGTTTGAATTTTGAAATTGCGCGGCCAACGGTACCAGAGAATCAAACATTTTTGAAAGAAGAACACATCTCAGGTATGAAACGTTAACATGAAATCTATTTTATAAGTATATGGATATATGAATACCGTTGATATGAGTGAGTGCTGCTGATTGTTTCGTTTGGTATATTTCAGTGACATTAACTTCAGTGACGTTCGCCCCGAGTCGACTAAAACAACCTGAACTGACCGTGGTCAAGTGGCGTCTTCTTACTCAATCCATACGGAAAAGGAACCACATGCAGGTGTAAGGTACGAGATATTCACAATTTTTCATTTGGTATATTTCAGTGACATTATCTAGAGTAACGTTAGATCCCTATAACGTTAGCTTAACTCGCCCCGACTCGACTCGCTCACTCCCGGTATAAACAACCTGAACTGACCCCGCTGAAGTGGCGGCGTCTTACTCAATCCATAAGGAAAAGGGTAAGTTTACCACATCAGGTACAAGATACTAGATATTCACAATGGAAAAACAAACATGGTGAGTAGAATTGAGTCGAGCTGAGCTTGTAACGTAACGTTAATGGAAAACCACCACAATGACGATAGCTCAAATAACGTTATCCCAGACTGTAAACATAAGCATTAGCAGCTAACGTTAGCCCGGTAAGCTTTCTTAGCTCAGGTTATTACTATTATTGATTACACGTGCTACCGGATAGGTATCAGGCAGTACAGAAAATAAATGTCGAAAAAAAATATCGTTATCCCAGTTAGGCGCATAGACATTGGCGAGAATAACTGGAAAATGACTGATTTTACCCGTGACAATGACAAATCTCCCATTGGGATCTGCTATGACATCAGAGCACACAAAAGGAACTGACCTGTGTATAAGAATTGCAGCGCCCCTGGCTTTACTCTGAAATCTGGAGTGAAATACCTGCCCAACCCATCTTCTCCTTAACAGTAGGTGGTCGTGAATTTTAAGATGTGTTTCTTGAAGATAGACAATGTGGGCTCCTAAATGTTGAAGGTGATGTAATATCTTGCTACGCTTAACGGGATTGTTCACTCCATTACAGTTCCAACTAACAAATGTGAAACTCCTCCCACTTAGATGTTGCGTTATTTTAGGTTGTGTCATACATGATATGGAACAAATTTTGAATGTGAAATAATTTTTTACTGTGAAACTGACAAAAATTGAGCGGAGACCAAGGAAAAAGGAAGAGAAGAGAGAGAAAAAGAAAAACACACATGAGAACAGCAACACGAGCCCTTTTCTCCCGCCCCCCACCCACCCCGGCAGAAGCATCTCCCCAAACGAGACACATGCACTTTACCTTTTTAACACTCGGACAGCTACAGTTAACTCTATGCCGCCTGGGAGAAAGTGCAATGATAATTACAAAAATTAAACACAAAGAAATATAAACAGAGGATTAAACTTAGTCCATAACACCAATAACACATGTGTGGACTTATGTTAAACTAACATAATTATTTCGATAGAAACAACAATCGCAGGCAAGTTATCGAGCAGAATGACAATAGTCATGTTCTGTCAGTGCACACTGACCAAATGTTTAAAGACAAACTGACTACATGATATTTACCTCGGGTATTTGCAGGTAACACAGTTTTTTTTTTATAAAGTCCGATGCGGCGGCCGGGTCCTCAAACTTGTGTACAGCACCATTGGAGAGAGTGATCCGCAACACAGCAGGAAACAGAAGGCCAAACTTAACCCCAGGGCATGAGTGAAGGAGACGTTTTGAATCCTTGAAAGCAGCTCGTTTCTTCACAACAGCCGTTGTGTAGTTCGCAAAGACAGATATCTTATTCCCATCATGCATCAGAGGAGATAGCTGCGCGGCGCGTCGTAGAATCTCATCACGGGCTTGAAAGTAGTGAACTCTAATGACAAGGGGACGGGGGGGCTCCCCCTTCCTTGGCCTCTCGCGCAGTGTACGATGTGCCCTGTCTAGTAGAGGTTTCTCCTGGAGATGCAGCAAGCTCTGCAAAAGCTGAGAGACGAAGTCAGCTGGATGCGAACCCTCAACTCCCTCGGGTAATCCAACTAGGCGAATATTGTTCCTTCTGGATCTTCCCTCCAGATCTTCACATTTGGCATCCAGTTGTACCACCTGTTTTTGAAGCGTGGATATAACGGATTGCATTTCAGTTATGCGATCGCTGTGATCAGATGCTGAACGTTCCAGTTCTCTGACAGTGTCGGCGTTAGCGTCCACTTTCTGCTGCAAAGGGCCCAGCCAGTCTTTAAACATCTGTTATGTGAAAAAGCTTTTTCAGGGCAGTACTAAATAGAAACAATGTTTTTATGATCCTTCTTATTAATAAATAAATAAAAATAACATTTTAACATGCAGTACAATACTGAAAGGGTATTATAAACTTATGACTAAAGTGTGAATGTAACAAAAATCATAACATTATTAGACGGCAATATGTTGCTATGGTTATCACGTTCTCATGTTGCTATGGTTACTATGTCGATCATCGCAATTTCATGACTCACAGGACTCAAATTTAGCGGATTAACTCCTATGATTAACTCTCACATTTAAATTCAGTTATCACTCTTTATAATTTACAATGTGAATTGTGAACGTAACCACTAGTCCTCTAGAAGTATGAAAAACAAAACTATGATTAAGATTACCAATAGCGCTCCCTTTAAGCCATCACTTACTTACCGTGTTCTGCACTCTCACTAAAACTCTCGTCATAAACACTGAAGTTGTCCGCATCTGCACAGCGAATCTCTTATTTACATCGCGTCCAGACTTTGTTGTATATGAGGGGATTTGCGAAAGGATAAAGCTTGCACTGATTCTGAACATACATTTTGAGCGAATACTCCGCATGGTGACTCTAAACGCCTCTGATTGGCCACTGCGTTCATGCGCTTAATTTGCATGTCTGTGATTGGCTACAATGCTCAACGCTGAAACAACACAAGGAGTTTCGTTTCGTTTTTGAATAATATTGTGTCCTCCAGTGCCTGGACTCGACTGTACTCGGAACATTTTCAGAGTCTAAAGTGTCCGAGTCCGTGTCAAGTCCGAGTACAAATTCAGCCGAGTGTGTGATAAGTCCGAGTTCATTCAAAATTGGACTCGAGTCCGAGTTCCCCAACTCTACAAATCCAAATTTTCAAACTAAACTCATAAAACCATTGACTCTTCTCAAAAAGTCAAACAATTGCTGTCCTCAAAATCACACTTGAGTCAATAAAATAAGCACTACAGATCATCCATCAGACACTACATCAAAACATGGAGAAAACAGCATCCAGAACGTTACAGAAAATAATAATATTGTATACAGTAAACAATTTTTGCAATTACATAAAAAGTATAGTAATTGCAACTGAGTAATGTGAACATATTGTATTCTGTATGCACTACAAGTAGGCTATAGTATTTTACTGAATATTGAATAGTAGGCCTATTGAATCTCTGTATATTCAGCACTTGTCAATCTCTTAGCATTTTTTAATCTTACCTTTTTTTTAGGGTAGCTTTTAATTTAATTTTTGCATACATTTTTCATTGTGCATTATTTTATATGGTGTATTTTGTTGCTTTAATTTTAATTTTATATTGTGGATTATTTTATATGGTGTATTTTTGTTGTTTTAATTGTTTCTGTAAAGCGCTTTGAGAAGTACAGTTAAAGGCACTATAGAAAATAAAGTTTATTATTTATAAAACGTGGTGGGGACATGTCCCACCCGTCCCACCCTTAAATTATGCCTATGGTGCAGTGTGTTGAAAAGCTTGGAGTAATGAACCATTCTACGATACAGTTGAGGGAAAAGCCTCAGTGCTTCACAAAGCTTCATTTCTCCATCACTAGCTCCTGCTCTTTGCTGATCGCAGAATTTGCTTCAGTGAGAAATTGTGATTTGGGGTTATTAAACACATGAAGTTGCAGCAAAGTGAAAATCACAGTTGACAGTGCTACTCTTCAGCACAATGGCAACCACAGAGTTCAATAACAGAAACTCCTCTAAATGTCCAACCAGGAGCGACTGAACATCTGGCAGACATGGCATTTCTCCGCTGGGCTAATGTGCTTTTGGGCCGATACATCTCACACTTTTGTTTCATTTTTTTGTCAAAACGGCCCATAAAACTCGTACATCGACGGCCCATTATTATAGTTGTGCTTAATTGTCGGCGCTGGGGTCTCTATGCTGGTGTAACGCATTTATAAAAAAAGTAAGCGTAGGATTTTTTTTTTTTTTAGGAACGACGCAGAGAAATTGCGTGAGAAAAGAAACAGGCCCTTCAGAGATACAGTGTAAAACACATAAATTAACACTTAATACCTTAATGGACTCTCCTAATGCAGTCCCTTGCAAAGCATGCTGGGAACTCCAGGTCCACGGCCCAGGGCTGCGTTTAGCATCATAAGCCTGAAGTAGATCGTAGAGCACACGGGGAAAGATGTTGGCAGTTTATGTTAATGTCTAATGTTCAGTTCTGTTGGACATTTGGAGTTGTTTCTGTTATTGAATGTTGTGTTTGTGCTGAAGAGTAGCGCTTGTGCTCAGACTGTGGACTCTCAGTGTTTTATACTCACTGACATCTGACTTTATATAGCGATTCATTATATACAGTGTGCATAATGATGAACAACACTGTTAATCCAACTAAACTCAGTTATTTTCAATAAACTCCATTAAGTTGTGTAGATAATATTGTAGTGGCAAGTTTTACAGGGACAAGCAACATTTTCTCCACATTTTAGTCCAGTTTAGTAAGAGATATAAGATTATATTATTATATTACATGTTTACTTACATCATAATAAATGAATAAAGTCTGTGAAAGGTTTGATATTGTGTAGTTTGTGATCCTCCATCAGCAGCTGCAGTTTCTCTCAGCTGTATCAGTGCAGTCACTGTGACGTCTGACTGACAGAGGTTTTTGTACGACTCTTTATCACTGTGTGAACACTGGATCACTGTGATAACTCTGACAGTAATAATCTCCTGTATCTTCAGTCTGGACTCCACTGATGGTCAGAGTAAAATCAGTTCTGGATCCACTGCCACTGAATCTAGATGGAGTTCCAGTATAACGGGATGATGTCACATATATGAGGAGTTTAGGAGCTTCTCCAGGTTTCTGTGAGTACCAGTGTAACTCATCACCACCATACACTCTACTGCTGGTTTTACAGTTTACTCTGACTTCTTCTCCTGGTTGAACTGCTGTTATTGATGGACTCTGAGTTACAGTATATTGTCCTCTACACTCTGAAAAAAAAAAATATATATATATATAAATATATACATGATTATATACAGTATATGATAAACATACATATTTCACATTTTAAGAAAATATATATAATATATAAAAACTGTATTACACAAACCTTGAATAAACAGTGCAATGGTCCAGATGAAGATGTTGATTGTGTTCATTGCTGTAGTTTAGTCTTGTGTGATGATGAAGATTGTGTTCTATTCTGCTCTCAGTCATGAAGTGTTAAACTCACAGCACTATAAACACTCTCAGAGCACTGAAGCATGTGCTGACAATGCAAAGAAGTGGGCAGGATTTACAACAGCTTGTGCTGATAACAAACTCATATACACTAGAGTTACAGAATCATGACTTTATTTAGTATTTTTATTGTGACTCCTGAGACACTGAGGATGTGCAGATGAACGTCCATCTCTGTGTCCATATTCAGTCATGTGACCATCATCACTGCTACACTTCCACTAGATGAAGCGCCATCACTAAAGTAAGATCATGAATCATGAGTCTGTTCAGAAAGTATCAGGACTGATTGTGAATCTCTAATCAGAGTTCATGGTGTCACTCCATCTATCATGAAGCCTCATGTGTGTCTGAAATCATCAAATGGAGAAGAAACAGGCTGTTAAAGATGGAGACATATTAGAGCTTGTTCACGTTTCATGATCTTGTGTGGAGATTCATAACCAGTCCAGATACTTTTAGAACAGACCTTGAATATGAAAACATGCTTGACTGTGTAGAACATGTTTAGCAGTCATAGCTGCCTCGTTAATTTTGGTAACAACCTGAGTACAAATGAGTGGTAATTAGATCCAGGTGCGCTATACTGTAGGTGCGTGAGTGTGTGTGTAAGGAAGCTATTGTGTTGTTGGAGTGCGTTGACTGCTGCAAACTTGGACGCCATCTTTTCGAGTTGTTCCCTTATGGGGATCTTCGAGCTGAGCTACGCAGCATTTGGGTATGTTACCATGAAGAAATAAATATTTAATGTGGGGTGAGCTGTTGGCTATATGCATTCTGTTGTTTTTAGTATGCATCCTGGGCTGTTTATCTCGTGGTCTGACGTTGTTGTAAGGGCTGATTTGTTAATAATCAGGTGGGTAAACGATTTGATTTAATGGGTGGATATCCGCGAAAGGATATCGTGTTCCCCTTTGTTGTAGCTGAAGAGGCCAAGAGCTGGTAATATGTCCGTGTGATGACAGCTGATTGGGACCTGTTTGGTCTTTGCCTTCGTTGACTTCAGTATTACTGTTGTTGCGTGTTGCCGCGACGTTCCGTCTTGCCTCGCCTCATTTGCGCCTGCTTGACCAGCCCACATCAAGTGAACTTGACATCGGGAGATTGTGAGACCCGAGTATTAATCCGTGTGGCCATTTGGCCACCTCCGCACTGTTTCAACTGGAAGATTGTGTCTGTGGGGTTTGTATGGTTGTGTGGATGAATTCATAAGTTGATGTGAGTTGTTTGAGTGCGTTCGTTTATTGTTGGAAGTGTGTGCGAGCGTGTGTATGTATGAGTGTGTTCGCGTGAGAAATAAGTATTAATGGTTGTGAGTATGCGTGATCTTAAGGAGTGAATTTATATTGTTGATGGACCAGGTGCAATGTGATTGCATCTGTTATTTTGTTGCTTTTGTATTTTGTTGATCAACTTTGTATTTTTCTTTTTCTCTTGTGTTTATTGATTTGTGACAATTTGACGTTGATTTTGTTAACTTTGTTGGACGGGCTAAGGAGTGCTGACCACTCTAGGTCCATGTTAATGGGTACCCATACACAAAAGAAATATATGTAAATATATTTTATAGTGTCAAAAATATATGTGGCATATATTCCAAATACATTGACATTGTCCACTTATATTTATCATTTTGAAATATATTCTGAAATATAACAAAAATATATGTGTGAAATATACAAAACTGTGAAATATATTTACATTTATAACATGTAATGTAAAATATATGACAAAATATATGGTCAAAAAATGTTTAGCTTGCTAAAGAAGGGTCGAAAATGTATTTTGATCATAGTAATTCCTCTACCTTTTCCCCAATACACAACAGTAGGCTACCATATTTCACTACTGTATTATGACACACAGATATTATAAATACTGTACTTACATTTAAATGACTGCAATGTAAAATAACAGATAGTTGCTTTCCTAGGACTATTAGGCCATATTAGGTGGCATGTACCTAACACTAAGTGCAATTATTAGATTTATTGTTGTTTTATTGACATCTTTCCTGAAGTCATTTAAATATTGAAAATATGCACAATATTTATGATGCAAGTATAGCAGTGACACTCCAACAGTGAAGTGCACTTAAACAATAGATAGAACTCAGTGTCTAACACTGCATACACACACTATTAAATATCTGTATTAAATTCTGTAAAAATAGGGAAAAAACTCTGCATTCTATGTTGTTTTCTACTGGCCTACTGGTTAGGGCTTTGGGCTTGTAACTGAAAGGCTGCTGGTTCAATCCCCGACCGATAGGAAAAATGTGGGTGGTTGAAGCAGAGCACTGCTCTCCCACATCCACGGCTGAAGTGGTCTATCTAAGAAATAAATTGAAAATGTGCTGTTTGTTTGTGAAAATGTTGACTTTTTAAATTTCAAAATATATTTACATATATTTAACTAAAATATATTTATTGGGCCAATATAAAATATTTGCATATATTCCAAAAATATATTCTGAAAATATATTTAAAATACATTTCTTTTGTGTATGGGTACCCTTGTTCACTGAGTGATTTGGTTCTTCTGAATTTTGTCACTTGAATGCACGTGTGCTTGTGGTGAAGTGAGTACATTACTGTACGTTTGAAGTGCGTAGTGAAGTGGAATTGGGTAGGTTGGTTATTTCTCCTTGCCATCTGACGTGTTACTTTTGATTTTTTTTTTTTTCTGATTTTTTTTTTTATTTTTTTTAGTTTTGATTTTGGAAGCCATATTAACCCCTTGTGTACTGAATTGTGTGTGTGTGTGTGTGTGTGTGTGTGTGTGTGTCCTAGCTTTTATTCTAGTCATAATAAAGTATTGTTTTTTTTTTTATATATATATCCACATCTCTGCTCTATCTTTGTGGGAACGAACCTGGGTGTCCTTATTGGACCATTATTTCCCTGGGTGAAATTCCCAGGGTGGCGTAGTTGGTGTTGTAATTATAATTGAGTCCAAAATAACGAAACCTACCTCTTCGGTGGCTACACATGCAAAATACCTTTTATATTTACATTGTTGACACTTTCTATTGACTTTGGCTCTAATATTCAATAAACTCATTATTTGAAGAGATTTCCACTGAAGATTGAAGTCTGAAGCTGCAGGTTTTTCTGTGAATCATGATGATTGATCTGCATAATAAGAACAGAAGCATCATTATGAGAAACTCCACAACATCATCCATGATCAAAGAGGTCAAAGGTCACCTCAGAGGTCACAGCTCATCAAATATATTTCTTTAAACAGTGTTATATCAGAAAGCATTTAGTCAAATCTGAATGAGTGAGTGTTGAGAAGAGCTGAGGATCTTCTAATATCAGTGTGTTGAAGTGTTGTTTCTCTCTCTCTGCTGGAGTGTGTGTTCACTCGAGTGGAATAGAGGTTTTTGTACGAGCGTTTCATTAGATTGTATCACTGTGGTGGACTTTCGGTGGAGGAACTAAACTGGTGATCGGTAAGTCTGTCTATTTAATCACCTAATAAAAAAATACAATTTAGATTTCAGAAAGTGTTTTACAGTGGAAACAAGAACAACATTTATTAATAATAATGATTATTAGATATTGTGGTGATACTTTACTTGAAGCCTTTATGTATAATGCATTATAAAGGTATCATTAGTGTATGTTATAATGTCATATATGTTTTCATAAATAACTGTAACCAAATTTAAAATGTTTTATAATATTTTCAAATTCCTTGTTACATCTAGAATTGGTTGTTTGTCATGAGTTTTAGTGTATTATAATTTTTTGGAGGTGTAACAATAAATAGATAATATTATAATGTGTTAAAACCTTGGTTACAATTATTGAAGAGATTATACATGCATTATAATGTGTAAAACAATATATAATTAATGCATTAAAAATGTGTTTTATAATGCAATATGTATAAAGGCTTTAAATAAAGTGTTACTGATATTTTTGTATAATTATTGAATCTGAAACAATGATATAATTATAAGAATAACAAAAAAAATATATAAAAAATGACATAAAACTCTAAACATATTTCCACACTGTGTCTCACTATGAGTTTAATCAGTTTATTACAGGTTTGTTTTTCCTTCATTTATTTCTACACTGAGTTCATATTTAGTTCATCTTTTATTGTAGAAATCATACATGGAAAAAAGAGATTTGACATCAGAATGTAAATGTTGCTACTTTCTGTAGTTCAGTCAATGATACTGAATCTCTTTTGCTCATGTTGTGCTTATAATTCAGTGTTTTGTTCATTCTGTATGATTCAATTGTGTTTTAACTCTGTTTGAAATTGAGTTACATTTTCAGTTCAGGTGAATATCTCAAAATGTAAGATATTTATGTTCAGAGTGAATAATTGCTGGAATTAAAGCAGTCAGATCGGCCTGATAATAGATAATATGTGTTATAACTGCTGTTACACTTATTGATGAGATCATACATGCATTTTAATGTTTATAGCAGTGCATAATTAATACATTAAACTACTTTTATAATGCAATATGTATGAAAGCTTTAAACAAAGTGTGTTGTGTGTGTGTGTGAATGTGTTGTGTTTGTCTCCTGCAGCTGGTCCCACAGTGAAGCCCTCAGTGTCTCTGCTGCCGCCCTCTTCTCTGCAGATCTCTGGAGACTCAGCCGCACTGCTCTGCCTGCTCAGCTCTTACTCTCCACAGGGGGCGCTGGTGAGCTGGACACTGGACGGGTCAGAGGTCACCGAGGGGGTTCTGACCAGCGCAGAGAGCCAGCAGGACGGCCGCTACAGCCGCAGTAGCGTCCTGACCCTCAGCAAAGCACGCTGGGAAGCGGGAGAGCTGTACGTCTGCAGAGTAACACATGATGGAGCTCCTCATGAGGTCTCGTTCCACAAGAGCTCTGAGTGCTGATGTTTCTCTCCTGAAGATGAGCCGTATCTGAGTGTCCTGTGTCAGGCAGGATTCACATGAGTCTAGTGCTGCAGCTGGAGTGATTTACAACTCAATACTGAAACTGTGTGTGTGTGTGTGTGTGTGTGTGTGTGTGTGTGTGTGTGTGTGTGTGTGTGTGTGATCTTTCAATCTGCTGTGTTTGCTGCAACATTCAATAAAGCTTCTCAACAAGTTCACTTTGTGTCTGACAACATCATTCAACTAACAGATGAAGATGCAGGTGCTTTTCAGAAGGTTGATGTAGCAGTAAATGTCAAATAAAGCTCTTGGGGTTTGAACATGGTCTCTGGAGACAGAGCTGCTCTATTCTGAGAGGATCACAATCACTCCACCCTGACAATGCAAATGGGCTTTCAGTCTCACTCTCTGATTGGTTACATGATCTGGACTGGAACACTTTCACTTCTGCTTTAGTGAAGCAGCGCAGACAAACTGATCATTTATAGGAGATTAAAAACTTTAGAATATAAAAATATCATAATAAAGATCAAGAATCAGCCGTTCTGACACTAATTGTTACATAATCATTACATTTATAGGCGATGGTGTAAATATATATGAAAATGTTATGAAAATCATAACTAATACATGATCACAAATCAAGAATCAGTGTTTTGTTAATAAATGTTAATATCATAGTGTGTTTGTTCATTGTTCATACAGAATCAGAATCAGAATCAGAATCAGAAAGAGCTTTATTGCCAAGTGTGCTTGCACCCACAAGGAATTTTTCTTGGTACTGAAGCTTCCAGTGCACATATACAAATACAAATACAACAAGAAACATAGTAATACAATTCTAAGAATAAAATATATTTAAAAGAATAAAAATAAAAATAGTATAAATAGTAAAAAGTAGGGTCACAGTTGGGTTTAGTCCGAATAAACATTTACATATTATGAACATATTTACAGTATTTGAGTAGTATGAATAATATAAATATAAATATCACCTGAATTAGAGAATATTAGAGAATATTACACTAGACAGTGGGAGTCTAGTGCATGTTACAGATTATGAACATATTTACAGTATTTTTTGTAGTATGAATAATATAGATATAAATATCACCTGAGTTTATTGCACTAGACAGTGGGAGTATTGCACTTACAGGCATATGCTTTGGGGGGCATGTTAAGTGTTCAGGAGGGAAATGGCCTGTGGAAAGAAACTGTTCCTGTGCCTGGATGTTCTTGTGGCCAGTGATCTGTGTCGCCGTCCTGACGGTAACAGTTCAAACAGGAGGTGACCAGGGTGAGTGGAGTCTGTGATGATTTTACCTGCTCTCTTCCTCACTCTGGAAGAGTACAGGTCCTGGAGGGTTGGCAGGGGGGCACCAATAATCCTCTCTGCAGTCCGGACTGTCCGTTGTAGTCTCCTGATGTCCGATTTGGAAGCTGAACCAAACCATACATGTTTATATTAAAGTGTATTTGTTAATTTTATAATAAAAACCCTTGGTTGAATGTGTGTTTCACTGCCAGTTTCTGCCCAGCCGACTCTCAGCCAGATCTGTCTTACAGTGCCTGGGCCAGACCTGGGCCATATCAGTAAATAAGAGTCACTTTACAGGGTGTGGGCCACATCTGGGCCAGAGGAAGCTCTGTGTGTCCATGTTCAGTGTGTTGGGCCAGTTTTGGGCCGGGGACCCAGCCAGAAGTGGAGGTGGGCCAGGCAAAGTTTGCTCTCTGGCCTGGTGTTATCAACTCAAGAGTGAACCAGAATCATGTTGCTCTAGTGATGGAGAAACAAAGCTTTTAGAAACCATTGAACCGATTGATTTGCATAATGATTCACTGTATTGAAGCTCTGGAAACGCCACACGCTGGTCAGAACAGCGGAAACTCAGCATAAAAACACCTTTTACACACCAAATGCAAATGCTTTTATTTAAAGTCTAATCTATTCACTGCAATTAACAAATCATCTAATACCAGTAAATATGAAATGTCTTTATAATATGTGTTAGTTTATTAAATTGAAGGGCTTGTTTTGTTTGTTTTATGGAGAGCTTGGTAATCAGACCAATTAGACACTTTTAACTACAACTCCTTTTTTATTATAAAAATGTGTCAATAAACATTAATATTTAAAAAACTGATCTGAGATCAGGTAAAATGAAATAGACAGTGGTTCATGGGTTCACAGAGATCATCGCCCCCTAGTGACGAACCAGTGACATTTGGAAACAGTAATGACATGAAGCCAGTGCTGCCAGATTTGGGCAGTTTTGAGTTTGATTGTTCTGGTAAAAATTGGTTTGGCGGTTTTCAAACACCTGCATTTTATAGACTAACTGGTTAATAAACAAAACTCAAGTGTGCATGTAGTCCATAAAATCAGTCATCATGATGTGTAAATACACCGGCCCACCGCAGATCTGATTCAGCCAATCAGAGATCAGCAATCAGACGTGATCATTCATGACTGACGGGTTTTTAGTGAGATCATTTGTAGCTGTATATTCGAGTGATCAGTGTGTCAAAGTGGCATAAATATACAGTTGTATCTACAGTAAAGAGTGGGAGAGTGACCCAACTCTCTAAACTCTGAGAGCACAGTTGAATGCCTTCATTGAAATGGAGTATGGGACTATGACTCCTGTCCATCATCATGTGCACACTGGCCTGATCAGGACATCTGCAACTTCTAAACCGTCCAGACTGCGCTCTACTCGTCCCGACCGCTGCTGGAAGAGGTTTCAATCATTCATCAGTTTTGGCTGTGGTAATTTCTGTTATGATCTACAATGTGCCCTTCAAGAAAGATGTACTCGTTCTGTTTAAAGTTAAAGCGCAACACAAAGCTAAGCTCATTATTATTATTGTAATTATTTTTCTGAACACGAATGACACATTTTCAGCTTTTAATGTGTGTGTGGCTTTTAAAGTCTGTTAATTTCTAGAAATGAAGTTCACCCGCAGGGGAACCGCCTAACTCATCTGCAAACTCGACCGGAAGAAACAAGCGTCTTTTAGCGGAAATGTTCAAATACTTTGTTACTGTACTCAATGGAAAAATTTTGTAATCATTGTCTGACACAACAAAAAAATATATAATATTCATTTTATTTTAATTTTCGTGTTCGCATTTATGAGGGAAAAAACAACGTGTCAGTTTACGGTTATGGACGTGAGCGCTCTAAAAGCGGCAATAAAAGTCTGCTTTAAAACTTTCACAGAGACCTCAAACAGAACAGCTGCCTTTCTTTAAATTGAATTTCGTTTTGTATTAATTATATCTTAATTTTAATCAATGTTTCGTGAACCAATTGCCTGGATTTAAGAAGTAAATATAGCAGACAATCACGACATTGGAGGCGCCGGGCGATATCTCATAAATGAACCGAAACTCAGCGTGTAATGCACATTCACATTTACAGTGTATTTAGACACATTTAGACGCATTCATAATCATTACTTTTACCGGTTCTTTGTGGCAAGCTTTATGCGTGCGGTCGTGCGCTTGAGTGCGGCTATATTACGTAAACGCTCATGATCCATAAGTAGGCTAATTAAATTAATATAAAGGGGCGATTTGTCCACGAATTACTTAAATGAACAACTAGCCTAGTATACTAGTCGACTACAAAAAAAAAAACTTTTAGTCGAAAGCAGCCCGTATTCCACATATTTTCGAACCAGGCAACAGGACATCTGTGTTGAGCGAGGCCGTGGACCCTGAGCGGAATGAACGAGCGGAGCGGAATATTCAGAAATGCGCTCTCCACTCACGAGCTCTGATCGGAACAAACCCGAACCTCACTGTCTGCTGAACTTGCAGAATCATCAAAATATAATATTTTCTAAAGAAGAATTTTAAAACTTTATTGGTGGTAGTTGAGAAGAATTCCTCTTTCCATATCTAAATCATTTCGAGTGCAATATAAATGTATCATATTGTTATTCTTATTATATAAGAATAATACGTATTTTTTACAACATTTTTAACATATAGAGAATACAAGTTTAGCGTGTTGTGTGTATTTCCTAATTATAAGCTTTTGGTGAAATTGCAACAAAACTAAAAGAGTAAAAGTGCATAAAAACATAAAAACATGGCGTCGTCTCAAGAAATATCTGCGTACACACTAAACCACTGAAACCGACTCAAAACGATGTAGCCTAGTATACATACCAGACCAGGCACTGTAATTCTGCCACAGACATACACTAAAAACGGAGAAGACTTAAAGCATGCGCATAAACCTTGCGCGCTATACAACAATAATATTAGGCACAGTAGCTTCTTTTTTTTCTTTTCTTTTTTTATCAAGAACTTTGTTGAACAATATGAACAACCATAAATGGTCTGGTACAAAATATGAGTCACGATATTCGATAGTTAACGGATGCATAAAGCTTGCCACAAAGAACTGGCAAAAGTAATCATGTGTCAAATATAGCAAGGAGACATTTTAATTGTTTACTAATCAACTAGTGTTTTATGTGTCAGTCAAAGATGTTGACAATGCTGACTCGTCATCTTCGCAGATATTGTGAACGTGCCTATAGAGAGAAATGCACACTTACAAAAGAGAGTTGTCTGTTTCTTTTCGTTTTGAATTGTTTTGTTTAAAAGTGGACATTTCAAGCTTTCTAGATACATTTCTGAGTTTCGGTTCATTTATGAGACGAGCTCAGTTCACGAGCAATGCAAGTTATATCGCGCCGGTGCCTCCATTTCCTGATTAAATCGTCTTAAATGCGTCTCCGTGTGGACAGAAACCAATGTAATCTTCCTGATTTAATCACGTAAAACACAAGTCTAAACACAAGCACCACTCTTCTGAATGATGGTAACCACAAACCTCCAAGAGTTTGTAAACCAATTGTTTGTAAAACATATTTAATATTTACAAATTCAAAAAAAAAAAATGTTTTACAGTGTATAAATAAAACGACATGAAGAAAGTTATTTCCAAAATGTAATTAATTGCACAGTCTTTGTTTTAGCTGCTTGTTTTAGCTGCTACCAATTGCACAGAGTCAAGAAATTACAACCACCCACCCCCCAGGTCTGCCGATTCAACCCCCAATGCTAATCGATCTCCTCTCAGGGAATCAAAAGAAAACCGGTTTTTCCAGTTTTCACCAGCGTGTGGGCGGGGTTTTAATCCCTTGCAGTTCCTTTGTTTAAATGCTATTTAAGCAAATATACTATACATACGCTTTAAGTTATTTCAAATTAATGTTTATAGCTTAATTTGTTGATATCGCGTAACTTAATTTGACATATGTTGATATAACCAACTGACATTGTAGATTCCATTGCATGCCAGGAAGAGGCTTATGCTTTGTTTTAAGTAATGAGCATTTACTATAATATAGCCGCACTCAAGCGCACGACCGCACGCATAAAGCTTGCCACAAAGAACCGGTAAAAGTAATGATTATGAATGCGTCTAAATGTGTCTAAATACACTGTAAATGTGAATGTGCATTACACGCTGAGTTTCGGTTCATTTATGAGATATCGCCGGCGCCGGTGTCGTGATTGTCTGCTATATTTACTTCTTAAATCCAGGCAATTGGTTCACGAAACATTGATTAAAATTAAGACATAATTAATACAAAACGAAATTCGATTTAAAGAAAGGCAGCTGTTCTGTTTAAGGTCTCTGTGAAAGTTTTAAAGCAGTCTTTTAGTGCCGCTTTTAGAGCGCTCACGTCCATAACCGTAAACTGACACGTTGTTTTTTCCCTCATAAATGCGAACACGAAAATTAAAATAAAATGAATATTATATATATATTTTTTTTTGTGTCAGACAATGATTACAAAAATTTTCTCTCATATTGCTCCTCATAACCACTGAAAACGGTCAACGGAAGTTAAAAGTGGTGGGTACAAAATGACTCATGGCGAAATCTGGTGGGTACACGTACACTGTCTTTGTATCTCTTTAGAATATTGCTTTTAGAAAAACTTTTAGTTTTTTTACTTTTACTTTTAGAAAAAAACGACATAATTATGAATCAAATTATTATGAACAAGTAATGAAACTGTGTCAAAATTCGACAACACAAATAATGATCAAAAAGCGATATAACGCACATCTCAGATTAAATTAATTATATAAAAAACAGGGAACATTTTGTAAAAGCAAAACTGAACAAAATGCATACTTAAAATAATTGTATTAGGCTATGTGTTACCGAATATTTAATACCACTTCCCCATAATGTTGTAATTATTTTTTTAAAACAACATCTGTCAAACTGTCAATCAGATACCTCTTATCTGGTCATTTTTATTTTATTTTAGAAGTCATAACTGTTGATCACCCTTTGTATGGAATTTGTGAATATGAATATTTAGAAGATTTACAAACTGTCGGCAAGACCTCAAACCAACCCCGGACATTCTGAGACTAACGTGGAAAAATCTTTATGCTTAATGCATTAAGACAGTTCAATTAAAATATTTATTAATAATGTAATGGCAAATCAGATGCGCCCAAAATATAAATGCTACGCGTTGAGCTGCAACATTACCTCACAAGAAATATCTGCACAAGAACAATCACACAAGAAATATTTTCACGAATTAAGAATCTGGGTAAGTCGCATTATTTAATTGCATTATGTTAGGATGATTTTGTGTATATATCTAAAAAATACTGCTGGGTTTTTACAGGCAGAGTCACGTGTATTATGCTCACACTAAATTCTCTGTTGCACTTATATAAATGCGCATTGCATGCACAATCATCTTAATAGTTGTACAAAAAAGTTATGCGCTACTGGCAAGAACGTCACTTTGCTGTTTTAATAAAAGCAATGTTAAATATTCTGCATGCACTCATCTCCTGGAAACCACAGCAATGACAAAGCATATAAAAATTCGTAAACGTTGTCCAATACCCCTTCTTGTCTTAATGAACCTTTTGCATTTACAAATATTTTCAAATGTCTGTATAATACAGTAGCCTACTGTAAATATTTGTGTCTATTACTATTTATAATTTATATTTTATTGTGGATGTTTTCTCACAATCGTGACGTAATGAAGTAAAAGAAAAAATCTAACGTAAAGTTGTTTTTTATGCGCCACCTGGTGGATATTCTGTGAAGCGAAACACATTGAGGGAATTTGTAAGTAGCGCCCCCCGAAAGCACTTGCAGAATTCTGCGAGACTCTACGAGACGAATTGCCGAATGCCGCGGGAGAAAACGCGCGTTTTTAAAGGCCAGATCTGTATTGTTGCTGTTTGACTCTGTTGGACAGTTTTAACTTCAGGTTGAGTCAGAGTCACTCCTCTGGATTCTGAAGAACAGAAAAGAAAGTCAGTTAGTTTGTTAATCACCTTTTTAAAAAACAACATTTGTATATTAAAATGATCAAAACAACAATGGTATATTATATTATATTAAAAAGTAACAACCTTGAATAAGCAGTGCAATGGTCCAGATGAAGATGTTGATTGTGTTCATTGCTGTAGTTTAGTCTTGTGTGATGATGAAGATTGTGTTCTGCTCTCAGTCATGAAGTGTTAAACTCACAGCACTATAAACACTCTCAGAGCACTGAAGCATGTGCTGACAATGCAAAGTGACTCTCTCTATTTAAATCATTATCCTGAAGACTGTAGATCAGTCACAAACACATTATCAAACAACTTCCTCATGTTGAGAAATGCTAAGCTATTATACACACATCTCTGAAGAGTCTATTGACAGAATCATACATATTATTGATTCAGTCATTATTAATATTTACATTGCACTTATTTAACAACTGACGAGGAAACTATTGATTTGAAGACATTAATATTAAATATTAATATAATAATTATATTAAGTTGCTGTAAAATGTTGAATTTTCATATAGCTGCCAGTCGTGCTTCATTAAGCACACACACTTCTCAAGATTTGTTAAACATCGTTTTCTTGACAGCATTGCTTTAACTGTGTACAAACATCTGATAAACGTTTGTTTAAAAAAAGTGCGGATTCACTCGTAACCAAATGCAACATAGACGTTTCCTAAATGTGTGTTTAATATTTGACAGGGGACATTTGACAGACGTACAGTATGGCAGATGAAACTCTTAAAAATACATCTTCCAGATGAAAACACATCAGATAGCCGTGTGTGTGTGTTGAAGGTGTGCTATAATGTCATCCATTTGGCCTAAGCTTTTGTCAACACTTTACATTACACACATAAATGCTTATTTTACTAATTTACATAAAGATTTACATAACTGAAGATAATTTTTTGATTTTATTTGTCTATGATGTAGTAGCCGTTTGATCACATAAATGACAGATCTAACATTAAATCTTGTTTGGATGTAACAGGGACCGATGAACACACGCAATCAAAGGTTTTGAGTAAATATACTATAGAAAATAATCATTAAAAAATATATGTATTGTCTTCCAGTTCATTTTCATTTTCAGTTTTTGATTCTTGATTTCTGATCACTTGTTGCAGAGCTTTTGTGGTGGAGCAAGGCAAGTAGCCCACATTTGTAAAATAAATAAATAAGGGAAAACCTTAAACAGAAATATAAAGTATAATGATTTTGTTACTACTAATGCAACAGTTAATGACTATGTAAATGGAGTGATTAAAATGAGTGATGTATTGTGAGCACTGAGAATGAGGAGCCACAGCAGAGTCCTGGAAGTGGACGAGACCCTCCATCACTCCACCGGCCCTTATTGCCTCATCCAGCCCGATGTTGCTGTGGGCTCTTCATCCTCAGTGAGACCAGAGCCAGCGAGAGAGAGAAGACACAAGTTTGAGGACCTGATCCGGGAGAGAGCGAGAAGCAGCAGAGAGGGAGGAGAGACGATGGCGGGAAATGGAGGATGAGGAACGTAGAGAAAGAGAAAGACAAGAGCGAGAGGACAGACGGGAACGAGAAGACCGAAAGATAGAAGACATCAAGAAGCAATTGAGAGAGAATAAAGGAGAGAGAGGGAGACCAAGGAAAGGGATACATTTCCTTTCTTTGCCTTCTTGAGTTTATTGTCAAAAGATAAAATATTTATTTTATAAAATGTGTTTTGATGGAAAGCATCCTCAAATCAATCACACATTTACATTTCTGTAAGCAACAAGCATCAATACTCCAAACCGCTTATCTTTTTATACGTATAAGTCATGGTTTGATTTGGTTTTTGGTTCATGTTTCATGTCACTGTCTTGTCATGTGATTCCCTGTTCTAGACTTGTGATCCTGTCATGTGTCTTGTCATTGGGTGTGTTCAACATTGGCTGCGGTAAAAATATCCAAAAAATGAGCTACACGCATCAAAAGAATGAGAAGAAATAAGGGCGATGATGTCATTAAAAAAATGACAAGTTATAGTGCTGCAGAGATATCAACCTGAATTAGCATTAGCATTACTAGCCACGGCCTGACAGGTGTCGTAATACCAGTTTCGGCCATGGGAGGCGGTGTGCGGGCAACATAACCACCAGCCAACCTGCACTACACAAATAACTTGCACGGCTTGTGGGCGTACTTGAACCCGATGTCAATCGTGTGGAAAGTACAGCCCACTACTACATTTCAGTTCAGGGAAGAGAGCGGAAGAATGGCTGAAGCCCTTGGCAAGAGACCCTTACCACCACCACCAGCACCACCACCACCAGCAGCACCACCACCACCAGCACCACCACCACCACCCGCTTCAGGGAAAAAAACGCGCTCAGAATCGCAAATAAAATCTGATAAAAAAAGGAACAAAACCAGAGTAGACATTGGCACTGCTTTCCATCGCTGGAGACAACTAATGGACATGAAAGAAATGAGGTTTGACTCCGAACTTGCAACATTTCTTTTGGATTGGTAAGTAAGATGCTGTTAGTATTTCGCTAGAAGTTTGTTTTATATGTTTGTGTAGTTTTTTCGGGAAGTTATAACATAGAAATGTATCGAAGACTGTTCGATAAACGTGCTAATGTTAGCGATGGCTAACCGTAGCTGTTAGCGTTTGATAGTTAGCTCTACCCACAGATCCGATCCGGTTTTCACCTGTTATCTACCAGAGCCCGTCTCTACTAAGCTGATGCTAAAATTTACATTAGCTAAGAAGCTTGAAATGTCTTCGATGATAATGAACCCCAAATGGACGCACGAAACTTAACGGAAAACATTGCAAGGTGTAATGAGACCGAATGTTTTTTGGTGACTAATGATAACTTAGCTAGAAGAGGTATTGCTAATGAAAATCAAACTTGATCTATGCTGCTAAATTAGCATCAGGCGGGCAGCATACGTAACACTCTAAATAGATGTTGTCCCTAGTTTCACTTGTATATGTGCAGCTAAGAATACTTCATACTCTTTAACTAAACTACAACTACAACAGTTTTGACGATGTTAGGTAAAGTGATGGTGAAGTTATGCAGTGGCGATCGACTGGCCAGCTGATTTTGGGATCTGAGACTAGTTCTGGCATTAGGCATAACATGTGTACCTGCAGTGTTGAACTGTGTAATTTTTTTTTAGGTATGAAGGACAGTGATGGGAATAACGGCGTTATAAATAAACGGCGTTACTAACGGCGTTATTTTTGTCAGTAACGAGTAATCAATCTAATTACTGTTTCCTCCGTTACAACGCCGTTGCCCTTACTGTCAATAAAAATGTGGCGTTACTATAATTGAGCTCACTGAAGCGGTTTTCATCCGAGTGGGCTCTCTCTGTGTGTATGTGTGTTTATGAGGCGCCGGACTGGACAAAAGCGAGGCGAATGCCGCGAGCCAGCGCGCTCGACAGTGAGCGAGAGAGACTGAGTGTGTCGACGGGCATAAATACTTTATTTATAAATAAATTACACATTTCAGCATTAGAATAATCTCTGTAGCATATTGGTATCATATGCAATGTTTTAATTAGTTTATATAGCCTAACATAAACTCCAAAATAACCTGCAGGGAATGTTCAAACATGGCTATTTATTTGACCGGTTGTTGTGCGGCAAACACGACTAGAATTTGGCTAACTCTGATGATGACGTTCTCTGTAGGTTATAAAAATAAAGCCCCAAAAGATTATAAAGATTATATTTTATTATTATTATTTATTTTGGTACATTGTTTAGTATTATATTGAGAGCTTGCTTTTGTTAAACTTAATATTGTGAGGAAGAAAATACTTAAAGTAGGCAATACAGTCTACCAGTTGTAAAGGTGTGTGAGTTCTCTTACGAGAGGTTCTCTCGTATTGCGTAGTTGCTACGTTACGGGAAAGCCTTTCTTTCTCGAGATACTGAAGCCAAAAAATTATCCTTAATTTTTATAATCTTGTCAACGCAGTGCGGCAGCCTGCAGACCTAGGGCGAGCTACTAGCGTGCCCATTGGCTGCCCTGCGGCAACTGCAGCAGCCTACCGCTGAGCCCTTGGCGTGACGTCACGACCAATGAGCGCGCTTGGCGCGCTTAATGCGTCACAGCCCGCGAAAAGGGGTGTGGCTTAGCGTATATAAACAGGGCTCGGAGGCTGCTTCTCTGATTTCTGTCTTTTCAGCGAAGCTCTACGCATCGCTGCTCTCTGAGGAAGCCGCCGTCGAAGCAAGCGACCAGCACGCCGAGGATCTCAGCCTGAGGACGCCGGCCGCCTTCGCCGCCTTCAGCCTTCCCTGCCTGCTTCGCTATCCGGCGAATATATCCTTTTACCGCTTTGTGTTGTATGTGTTTGTGTGTTCGCCCCGCGACACACTCTGCATCTAAAAGAGCGCGAGGCGTTGTTTCAAATGCCTCGCTCATCCTGTGGCTCGTGCAGAGCCTCGCTCGCCGCCTCCGGCCAAGCTGCTTCCGCCCTGCACTCGATGGCTGTTCTCCAGATCCTGCAAGCCGACCTCCTCCGTGAATTGGACGAGAAGGGCTCGGATCACACAGCCTTAACAGATCTGCGCAGTGCGACGGACCTTTCGCTCCACGCTACCAAGACCGCTGCACAAGCCATCGGCAGATCTATGGCCGCGCTCACCGTCATCGACAGACACTTATGGTTGACGCTGGCGGATATGAGTGAGTCGGAACGCGCTGTTTTCCTCAACGCCCCGCTCTCGCCCACTGGCCTCTTCGGCCCTGCGGTCAGCGGGATTGTGGACCGCTTCTCTGAAGTACAGAAGGCGTCGCAGGCTATGAATCTTTTCCTGCCCCGCCGCTCGAGCCCAGCCGCAGGCCGCTCTCAAGCTCAGCCTCCTGCGCGCAGCTCCACACAGCGCTCGTCTCGGCCACCAACTGCTTCGCAGCGACGCCAGGGCGGCCGCCCTAGGTCGCGCTCGACCAGCCGTCACAGAACGCCGCCCCCCCGGGGTCCGCGGCCCAAGATAACGCTGAAGTCTGAGCCCGCGAAGTCCTCCTAGCACCCGCAGGGAGGAAAAGATGGTTGAGTCCCGCTGCGGCCGGACCGCCATCAAAACGCCCAGCTCTGTCAGTCCCCTCAGAACAGGCTACTGCAGCAGCTTACACCGCAGCCAACGAGCCAGTAACACCACTCGCTCGCCTGCACACAAACGCCGTTTTTACGGCGGCCCAAATAAATCTCAGAAAGAGTGTAAATTCGGGTTTTCCGGCTCCGGCCGAGGGTGTTGTAAGTGTAGAAAATGTGCCCACTCCCACGTGCTCACTGCTTCACACAAACACGGTCCCCATGGTAACGCGTTCAGAGCGCTCCCTCATAAAGCGGTCACACGCTGCTCGAGTGCTAAGTGTAGCAAATGTGCCCACAACTCTGTGCTCACATCTACCCGTAACTCGCTCTGCCACTCGGTCACCCTGGGCAACAACGGCTCAGGCCGGGGGTGTTATAAGTGTAGAAAATGTGCCCACTCCCATGTGCTCACTGCTTCACACAAACATGGTCCCCATGGTAACGTGCGCAGAGCGCTCTCTCATAAAGCCGCTCGAGTATTAAGTGTAGTAAATGTGCCCACAACCTTGTGCTCACACCTACCCGCTGCTCGCTCTGCCAGTCAGTTATCTCGGGTCGCAGACCCTCTAAAGCTCCTAAACACTGGCCGTGTCATAAGTGTAAACTCTGCGCCCGCTCATGAGCACGCGCACTCACTGTTAGACATTATAATCCCCACGCCGCTCTCGCGCCTGGGATGTTTGACAGCAAATCACGCTCCATCCGATGGGACCGAGCTACTGAACGCTGTACAGTCGGCCAATACTGTTTACCAGCCCCCGTGTTCGAGCACCAGCGGCGCGCACGCCGCTCCATCCTCTCTGATACAGGTTACCCATCCCGCGCAGCGCGGCGATCTGAACCCAGAGACCATTCGACCCCTAGCCATGCATGCGGAAGCATGGGAGGCGATTCAGGGCGCGTCAGAATGGGTGCTGAATACTATAAAACACGGCTATTCGCTTCAATTCGCTCGTCGCCCTCCGCGCTTTATAGCACAGACGGAGACGAGAGTGAGTTCAGAAGCTGCGCACCTGCTTCAAGCAGAAATAGCGAAGCTGCTGCGCAAAGGGGCTATAGAACAGGTTCATCCTTCTCTGAGCGAGTCGGGCTTTTACAGCCGCTACTTCCTCGTACCCAAGAAGGACGGAGCGTTAAGACCTATTTTAGATCTGAGACATCTGAACAAAGCCCTCATGAGACGGCCGTTCAAAATGATCACAACCAGAAAAATCCTCGCGCAGATTCGCCCAGGAGACTGGTTTATCTCTCTCGATCTAAAAGACGCATACTTTCAGATCCAGATAACTCCCCGTCACAGGCCATTCTTGAGATTCGCCTTCAACGGTCGAGTATATCAGTACACAGTCCTGCCCTTCGGCCTGTCTTTGGCACCCCGTACATTTACGAAATGCATGGACACGGCCCTCGCTCCCCTGAGAAAACAGGGAATGCGAATACTGAATTATCTGGACGATTGGCTTATTCTAGCGCAGTCAGAGACGGAACTTGTGTCTCACAGAACAGCGCTTCTCAGCCATCTGGAGGAGCTGGGTCTCTCGGTCAACTGGACCAAGAGCTCGCTATCGCCCCGTCAGTCAATTTCCTTTCTTGGAATAGAACTGGACTCAGTGGCTATGACGGCCAGACTGTCGGAGCAGCGCGCGCGCCGCATCCGCCTCCTCGCCGCATCCCTCCAAATAGGCAGCCGTGCTCCGCTGAGGACATTCCAGCGTATCCTGGGGCATATGGCCTCAGCTGCAGCAGCGCTCCAGCTGGGCTTACTGTGCATGCGCCCGCTTCAACGCTGGCTGAAAGCGCGCGTGCCCCGCCGAGCCTGGGCGGCCGGCGGCTTGCGAGTCAGAGTGAATCAGAGCTGCATTTCAGCCCTGCAGCCCTGGCTGGCAGCCGAATGGTATCTCACAGGAGTGACTATGGGAGTGATTTCACACCGGAAAGTTGTCTCGACAGACGCTTCCAACCTAGGTTGGGGAGCGCTCTTCGAAGGCAGACCGGTCTGTGGCCGCTGGTCAGACCAGGAGAATCTCCTACACATAAACTGTCTAGAGATGCTTGCGGTCGAGAAAGCGCTCAAACACTTCCTCCCATTCCTCCACGGTCACCATGTTCTAGTCCGCACGGACAATACATCGGTAGTGGCCTATGTGAATCGCCAGGGCGGTTTCAGATCAAAGACGCTCTGCACCCTGGCGGAACGCCTCCTCGTGTGGGCTCAGCACTCTCTGCGCTCGCTGAGAGCCGCGCATGTGCCTGGCCACCTGAACGAGGGCCCCGACAGACTGTCCAGGGACAACGTTCCCCCTGGGGAGTGGTCTCTACACCCCCAAACAGTCCGGTCACTGTGGCGCCGTTTCGGCAAAGCGAAAGTCGACCTTTTTGCGTCAAAAGACAACGCTCATTGCCCAGAGTTCTTCTCGAAGAACGAGGACGCGCTGGCCCAGACCTGGCCCAGCGGCCCGCTGTACGCTTTTCCCCCGGTCTCTCTGCTGCCTCAGGTCATCAAGAGAATCAGGGAAGCGCGCCACACAGTGCTCCTCATAGCCCCATACTGGGAGAACCAAGCTTGGTTCCCGGATCTAATACAGCTGGCAGACTCAGCCCCCTGGCCGATACCGGTGAAGAGAGACCTTCTCTCTCAAGCCCGCGGCTCGATATGGCATCCCCATCCAGAGCGCTGGTCTCTGCATGCGTGGAGCCTCAACGATTACACGCTGATCTGCCAGACGGGGTCATGAACACGATCATACAATCTAGAGCCCCCTCTACGAGGCGGCTCTACATGTCGAAATGGTCAGTGTTTAACAGATGGTGCACTGCTAAGGGGCTCGATCCGCAGACATGTGGGGTATCGCGAGTACTGTGTTTCCTTCAAGAGCTACTGGACGCGGGCAGGTCCCCCTCCACGCTCAAAGTCTATGTTGCGGCCATTTCAGCGCTCTCTGTTTCAGAGCTGGGCCGCGCATTAGGAAGGAACGAGTTCGTCATCCGCTTCCTTAGGGGAGCCAGGAGGATGAACCCCCCGCGACCCCCCTCGGTTCCTATGTGGGATCTTTCTCTGGTCTTGGAGGCCCTGAGAGCGCATCCCTTCGAACCCTTGGAAACTGTGGATATGAAATACCTCACGCTCAAGACCGTTTTTCTGATAGCATTGTCTTCAGTCAAACGAGTGGGGGACCTTCACGCGTTATCTATTAACGCCGCGTGCCTCGAGTTCGGACCTAATGACTCCAAAGTCATTCTCAGACCGAGGCATGGGTACGTTCCCAAAATTTTGGGCACTCCCTTCAGAGCACAGGTCATTTCTCTCTCAGCCCTGCCAACTCACGGCAGCGAGGCCGATAGTAATCTCCTCTGCCCGGTCAGGGCGTTGAGAAACTACATTTCACGGTCCGCCGCTTTCAGGCGCTCGGAGCAGCTCTTTGTTTCGTTTGTTTCGCCACGAGCTCATTTCGCTTCATGCGACAGAAACCAGAGAAGCAGCCTCCGAGCCCTGTTTATATACGCTAAGCCACACCCCTTTTCGCGGGCTGTGACGCATTAAGCGCGCCAAGCGCGCTCATTGGTCGTGACGTCATGCCAAGGGCTCAGCGGTAGGCTGCTGCAGTTGCCGCAGGGCAGCCAATGGGCACGCTAGTAAGCTTGCCCTAGGTCTGCAGGCTGCCGCACTGCGTTGACAAGATTATAAAAATTAAGGATAATTTTTTGGCTTCAGTATCTCGAGAAAGAAAGGCTTTCCCGTAGCGTAGCAACTACGCAATACTCGTTCCCTCTTCTAGAGAGAACAGAGGTTACGTTAGTAACCGAAACGTTTTATCATTTTAATGATATGCACTAGTGTATGTGTATGTAGGCTATATTTTCTATTACTATTTATTTATTTTTGGTACATTTCTTAAGAAGCATGTTCTATTTAGTGTCCATTTAATTCATTTAACATTTCATATTGGGGGTATCCAAGAAATTTGTTATATTTAAACCTTTTTTTTTTTTTTTTTAAGTAACGCAATAGTTACTTTCCCTGGTAATTAGTTACTTTTGTAATGATGTAATTCAGTTACTAACGCAGTTACTTTTTGTGAGAAGTAACTAGTAACTATAACTAATTACTTTTTTAAAGTAACTTACCCAACACTGAGGGACCACTGTCATCCACTCCCATGAAAAAACGGCCAGTACTGACAGATCTCACTCTAACGAGCATCGGGTCAAGTGATTCTGATAAGTGAGTGTGCCTGACTTGTTTCAGGTCCTACTTTGCCCATGTTTCCTCACAGGCATGTTTTACTGTGAACTAGATGTCATTATCATGATTAATTGAAAAGTTCACATTTCTGCCACAGACTGTAATGTCACATTACCTTTTTATTCTTAGGTCCACTCCACTGTAATGTTACATAGAGACAATAGCTGTGTCCCAATGTGAAGTCTGCATCCTCCGAAGGCCATATTTGAAGACCGATTGCGTCACAGCGGCGCGACGAAACGTCACAGCGGAGCGACGAAGGATGTCCCAATTCAAAGGCTGCACACTTCGGAGGTCGCATTTGAGTGATGTATTGAAGGCGCTATGAAGGCTGTCCCAATTCAGTTCTGCATCCTCCGAAGGCCGTATTCGAAGGCCGGTTGCGTCATCACAGCGTGACGAAGGCTAAAGCGACGCCAAATGCACCCTTCGTTTCCCCGTGAAAGGAAGGATACATAAATGGACACTTTGCGGACTATCCTACCCCATAATTTATCGCGCGGCGGTGACGACAGCATTTTTATTAAAAAATAAATAAATAAATGACGGCCGAGAGTTCGCTGGTGGACGGCAAATTCACATTTAAATGTAAGTATTATGTTTTCATTTACTCAAATAGCTAGTGAAACCTGAGTTAAAAGCCACAAGTTTTTCTTTCTTATAAACTTCACCTTAACTCCTTCTTCACCATTGCGTGGCTTCATTTGTCAGGTGGTCTGAGGCAAAACTTGTGCTAATAGTTTAATAATTGTTTCAGGGAGCAAGGACGGAGCAGACAGCTCAATTTATTAAACTGCAATTTAAAACAAATAAATAAATAAACTAAATAAATTAAATTAAATGTTATTGTAATATTTGCACTAGCCTGTCTAACTTGTGTAAATAAGAAATATCACTCAACCTATAAAGCCCACAACAATAGGAAAAGCAGTAGATAAGGCAATTGGGTTTCACTTGTATGTGTTTTTGTAGTGCTGTCATGCAAGCTATGTCTACAAAGGTTTTAACCAAATTTGAGTATTCATGAATATGATTTCTGAACATGAATATGATTTTAAAAATACAAAGTAAGAAAGTTGAGATCACATCTTTGCTGAAATGTATTGTGCTGTTGTTGTTAACAAGCCATGGTTCATTTGCTCTGCCTTAGGATTGCACGTGTCCTGGGACAGGAGAGGGTGTGAGTGGGAAACCCACTGCTGAAACTTGGCCCTGGTTTGTCCTCATGGATGAGATGTTGGGACAGAGGCATTGCACCCTCATTGCCTCAATCCCTGAGGACACACCAGGGCCGAGTTCAGCAGTGTGTGACCAAGAAGAGGAGGAGCCAGGGGCAGCACCCGCATCAGCACCAGCACCACGATGAAGGCGAGACAGAGAGGACGAGTTTTTGGACTTGATTAGAGAAGACATGGGACTGCAGAGGCGAGGAGAGCACAAGAGAGGATGGACAGGCTGTTTTCTCTTCTTGAAAGAATGATTAAGAAATATGTATGTATATATATATATATATATATATATATATATATATATATATATATATATGCAACTTTATGTGTAAATAAAAGAGAATTCATTGCTCTGGACATTATTTTTGTAATGGCAGTCATAATTTCTACATGAAACAAATTCTTCTATAACGTTTTTCCCCAAACTATTTACAACATACGTTAAACATATCAAAATCAACATAAACATTTAAATTTACAGTACATAAAATAAGAAAAAATGATGTAGACTTTTATTCAGCTGAGTGGGAGATGCTGGTGTTGCTGCTGGACTGGGATGGGCTCCACAATAGAGACCCTGGTAAGGCCTCCTGCTGGTCTGGGATGCTCTCCAGAGTTTTTGACTGCATATTTACACTATCCACGTCTACCAACAGGTTTGCAGGGCTGACTCATGGAATAAATATTGAGATACTTTATTACACTAAAGTACTTTTAATAACCACTAATACCGCACTGGGGAAAAACTACTAGTCATATATTTCAAACCTTAGTTAACCCTCTGGGGTCTAAGGTGTTTTTGGGGTCCTTGAGATGTTCTGACATGCCCTGACAATTTTGCTTTTTTCAGTTGCTTATAAACATATTAATGGCAAAAAAAATTACACACTATTTAGCACAAACAGGGCTACCATGAAATGTGAGCAACAAGAATGTACATGTCTGCATTTTTGAGAGAATAATGTTTATGCATGGTTATTGAAAAAACTAAAAACTAAAGTTTCTGAAATAAGGCCATAAAACACATTCTAAATATGTGCCAATAAGACTTTTGTCTAAAAAATGTCATTGCCTAGTGTTTTTTCTTCAAAATAAAGTGAAAATCACCCTGCCTTATCATTCACATAACACAATACATTGATTTGAATTTTGCAAAGCACTTTCTGTTTGGAAAGGCAATATGCGGAGTGGGCGTCAACGATCATGCATATTTAGTGGTTCACACCTGAGGAGACAATGGGGCCCGCATACTTAATTAGCCATTCATTCAGGTGAGTCACTGAGCCACAAGAATGCAAGAGCAACAGTTGGAAGCATCTCAATTCTTTTTTATTTTTCCACATATTGTGCTTGCAATTTGGCCTATAATATCCAAGGAAAACATGTCTAGTAATTGTGCAGTTAATTCTCATACTGTATTTTCAGTTTTGGAATATTTATCCTCTCCCCAAATTTGTCAATAATAAAACACAATAAAAGTTATTTAAAGAAAAGGCTTATATTTACCTTTTAATAGTTTGTTTACATCTACCTTGTAAATATATTTTTTTATTAAAAAGGTTACAATTACAACAACAATTCAAGTGTAATTTTTCTTTGTAAAAACTAAAGTATACATTTTATCATACATATTTCAAAGTTAAGGATTTGATTGATTATTTGATAACTTTATTTTTGACAAAACATATTATATTTAACATAAGCAAATATTGGCAAACAAAAGCTTATTTGAGGTGGCAGATATTTTACATTAAAAATGTATAATCTATCCAAAACTAATCAACGAAATGTTGTCTTTCATATGTCTGTAACATAGGTCTTTCATTTTTATTATAAGAAATATAAATGTTAATTTGCAGTTTAATACGTTGCTTATACAAATACATTTTATTTCAACATATTTCACTCGATTTTTACTCAGTATAGCTATACAGTTTGCTAAAACCGAAACATTTATACACAAACAGAAACGCCTGACTGTAACGTTGTTTTTATGAAATATTAGGGCATATAAATGTTAATTTTCAGTTTAAAACGTTGCTTATACAAATAGCCTACATTTTATTTCAACATATTTCAGTAGATTTTTACTCATCTCAGTATAGCAATACAGTTTGCTAAAACATCATCATTCATTCACACACGCGATTTAAATTTAAACTGTCTTTTTGCGAGCTGTGGTAAACAGCGCGCATCTCTGCCGTTCATTCATCAAAAACAGAAACCCGATTCACGTGAGAAGAAAAAAAAACTTACAGTATTCCTCAGCTCGCTCCTCGATATACCCGCACTTCTGAGGTACTTTTTTCATTATTGTTATTCCTCACAGCGCTGCGAGACGGTGTAAACAAGTAATGATCTGAATAAACTTGTGTGTTTTCTCGAGCTGATATGTGGGCGTTCACAGGATTGCGCGGATTGCCTCATTCATTTGCGTTTGAATAGCACGCGCTCTCCGTGGGCGGAGTCACATTACATTTGAATCAGCTGTAATGAGCTCGACTGGAATCGCTCTCTTTTAATACAGATTTCACAAGATGAGAATATTTGTTTTTTATATAAATTACCTCATTTAAAAGAAGAGAAATCAAGCTTCATGCCTGTATGTCTGTGTGCCTGTTTGACTGAGTATTCGCTGAGTTATGGTTCATTTTCGGACGCGTTTCAGAATGGACTTCACTGGCAGAGAGAAGGCAGAACTCACATCACGTTTATTTTTCTTTATTTGGCAAAAAGCACAACACTTTGTTTTTATTGTGAGTATACACAAAAATAATACACATTTAACAGAATCGATTGATGTATGAAACTTGCTTGTAATATCAAAGTCCACAGAGCAAAATTAATTTCTTTTGAACTGAACTGAAAAAAAGCTAGCTGGTATCGCCGGCGATACCGTCGACCCCAGGGGGTTAAGCAAAATTATCTTGCATACTGTAATATACTTAAGGTATCAAGAGTAAAAGTAAAGGAATTCAAGAGGAAAAAAACCTTGTCAGGGATTTTATGATGGTTCTGCTTTTATATTACTGCATATGTTGCATTTTACTTCTGAATATTTTCAAGGTTGATGCATTTAAACTATATACTTTTGTGTAGTTTATTGTAAAACAATGCATCATATTGTAAAATAACATAATTTTGTAGTGTTGCTGTCCTGTGTGGGAAAATCACTTCGAGTATTAACGATGTAGTTCCTTACATACCACCACTGGTTATTTTGAAAATTAAAGTAAATGTAGGCCTATTGTCACAATATTAACAAATTGTTGCTAACTACAGCTCCGTCCCATATCAAAGGGCGCATCTGAAGCGCTCGGATTGTTCTTGTCGCCTAGCAACAGTGACTGACAGCTGCCGATGACGAGCGAGAGTAACATTCGCACCAGACTTTTTATATTCAACTGAGTTTTATATTCAAATAGGGTTGAAAACCTGTGTAAATATATTTACCAAGGTCCATCTATGTGCATAATAAAAAAGAATACACTAGCCTACAAAATCGCATCAAGGTAAAATATAAATGAACATTTGAATCTTCGGCTAATGCCGAGTTCAGACTGCACGATTTTAGCCCCGATTTTGGCTCGCCGACAGGTTTTGAGAAATCGCCGACAAATGCCCGAAATCACAGACAAATCGGTGCTCGTTCACGCGAGTGACAATCACGCAGTGTGAATGAGCAAAGACGCGATCTGAGAGAATCACCGACGAGTCGCCGACGCCCATGAGATATTTGGCATGCTAAATATCTGGACCTGTCGGCGATTCAAAATCCTGCTGTGTGAAAAGTGTTATGACTGAAAACTACATCGGCGATGACCGACAGCCAATGAGAGAGCAAGATACAGAGCAGCGGGGAGTTCGGGGAGGAGTTATAGACCACAATATCAGTATTTTAATATATATATTTACAATTATATCAAACAGAAACAAAGCACAAACATTTGCTTGACCAGCAGCAACAGCAGCACATTGCAAAATTATTTATTTACCCCCAACTCTCTTTGCAGAACACACAGTCCTTGCTCCCCTTGTCTTCCCAGCCATTTCCTCATGCATAATATGTTTTTCTTTTTCTCCTTTTCGCTGCAAATCAGTGCACAGACAATTTGGATCGCAAACTTCTTGCAGGCTATCATTTTTAATAACAATTTCAGTCTCGTGCGAGAACTGCGGTCTCACGCACGCGGGATTTTGCGCTATTTCCTTATCACTTCTCGCGTTTGTTTGGTTGCGAAACGCAGTTTGCGGACCAGACAGAAGTTGTCGGCGATTCTTCCTCCTGAAAGTCATGCAGTGTGAAACCTCCTGTCGCCGATGCATCGTGCAGTGTGAACATACCAGCAACTGAATGTTACCCCAGATAGTCACGCAGTGTGAAAAGAACAGTGACCTGACTACTTTGAAAATCGTGCAGTCTGAACTCGGCATAAGCCGAAAGTACATGACCTGAAACATCCTTAATACCATGTCCTCCAGTAAAATATAAAACATAAAAATGACAATAGCCAATTCTGGCTCCATAGCTGTTTACTCAATTATATCAAATGAATTATCAGGACAATTAACAGTGTCTCTAATCACATTTATGAAATTTGACATTGGTGGAGGTCCAGCGTCTGGTTCTCCAGCCTCTGTGGTACAGTCTCCAAATCTGGCCTGTCCGGAAATAGTTACATTTTACAAACTTGTATTTAGTTAGTAGACATAATTAAAGTGATACTTCACCTAAGCCTAAATCACTTTAACTGAATTTCATTTTTGGGTGAATGAATAACTGCTTTCAGGAATGGAATGTAACAACCAACTTCTCCCAAGTTAATTTTAAATTGCATTAAGTGAAATACCTATATGCTTTGATTGTGGTAATGGATCACTTCACTACCGAAGCTTCATACATTTTAAACTTTGGTTATGTTACATTACACGCTTGGATCAACATGACAACTTTCTGTTGTTGGGTGTGATGGGGACACGTCATTTAGCTGGTGTTAATCATCCACCATGTTCTGTAATAAAACCAATGATCAGATTTACAAATACATATTCTGTGTAATTCATTCTGTGTATTATCTAGTAAACATGCAGAAAGTATGCAATTTTTTTGGTGTTGTACATTTAATGTACAATACATTTAATGAGTTAATTAATGATGATAATTATAATAATTATAAGTATGTTACATCAAAAATGACTGATTAAATATTACTGATAAGCTGTAAAAAAAAAGTAGCAATAACATGAAGAACAATAAAAAATATTACAAAAAATAGTGGCTACACTGCACAATGAATCTCTTAGGCCACATTTACACATAGCCGGGTATTTAGAGAAACAAATATTTTCCCCCTCCATTTTCAAAAATAACATCGTGCACACAACATCGTTTTCAAAAAAAGTTGTCGTTTACATCAACCCGCATAAATACAATGGGCGGCAGTGTAGGGAGAAGGATAAAGCCATGCAAGCCAATCAGAATCCTCAAAATCGACAACAACGAATAGCACGAGCGACTTCCTGTTCCTTTCAAAACAACAGACATGGCGCGAGGTTCGTTCGTGTGGACAGACAGCGAAGCAAATGCAAACAGGCCAAAAGCGTTTGCACAAAAGTAAAAATGAGTACCACTTTAACAGCATCCATGATCAAATAGTAGCCAAACAAACTCTAAACATAGGGCGCTCACATGACGTAAGCATTTTCTGGCGCATAATGTGACGTTTGAGAACCTAAAACCCCGTTTCTACCAGTTGACACGGCAACACATAACCGGCGTTTTCAGAAATCTCCACTTTGGCCGGAGTTTTTAGAAATAATCGTTTTCTGGGATAAAAACGGCGTTTTCGTGTAAATGACAGGCCAAAACGCAGGGAAATATCTGCGTTTTCCCATCGTGTAAACGGGGCCTTAATTACATTGTATTTCTGATGCAATGATTCACAAGTCTGTAGAACGGGGATGGGCAACTTCGGTCCTGGAGGGCCAATGTCCGACAGAGTTTAGCTCCAACCCTAATCAAACACACCTGAACAAGCTAATCGAGGTCCTCAGGATTACTAGAAAGTTACAGGCAGGTGATTTTTTCAGGGTTGGAGTATTGAATATTGTTGCACACTGTTGGCTAGACGACTCATAATTAATTGGAAGCTGCCATCTCCTCCAACCTACCGTCAGTGGGATTTTGACCTACTTTTCCCCCTCAAACTTGAAAAGATTAAATTTGGAGTCAGAATGAAAAACCTGATCTTTTCTTGAAATCTTGAAGCCAATTTTTATTTCATAGTTTATTTAGTTGTTTATATGTATATGCATATGTTATTGTGAGTGAATATATGTTCATTTGTATGTGAGCATAAATTATGTAACAATCTGATGCTTGTACTGTGCTTGAGATCTTAATAAAAAAAAAAAAAAAAAAAAAAACAGAAATCTTAGATATGTTTTACTAAAAGTGCACACAAACATAAAGCGCAACAGTGTGTTTGAAAGCAGCCGCCTATCATTAAGTACTGTTTGACAATTTATAAACACAATTTATATTCTACGGATCACTATATACATGCAAGATTACATGGACTGTAAATTCTTAAACGCTTACCAAATAACTAACAATGCATGCCAAACAGCATTTTGTTTCAACTCACTGTTAGACTTACATCATGCACATCCTCTTCATCACTTGAGATGACAACTTCAGGTCTGTTTAAAAACAATTAAAAACAACACTCTTAGCCGTTAAGGCATAAAGCACTGAATTTGCCAGTCATAAAACAAATAACCAGAAATATACATACAGTGGATCTTCAGTCTGAAGTGGAGTACAACAAGCTGAATCACCTCCAGCCTCATGTGAGACATCATCTGCTGCTGACTGTCCTGAGGACACTTAATGCTTGTGTGTACAAAATTCTAATTTGTTATTTCTAAAAATGTCTGAAAGGATAGTTCGATTGCAATCCAGACATCTTCGTCATCGCTGGAACTGATATACAAATAGATCAATTTTAACCCACAACAAACACATTCACCAAAAAGTAGGACATTCTTACATGTCGTTTACTAGCACAGAGTAGCATACCCATTCTCTGGTTGGGTGAGTGAATCATTAAATTCTTCAGGATTTTCGCCAGTTGTTGTGCTGTTTGCATGGAATAAGAAAAATACTGTACCTTTATGTTCAGAGATAGCCCATGCTTAATTTAAAGTGAGATATGAACACAAAAGTCAGTCAGTACACAAAATCTACCATTTGCATGTCGCAGTGTGTTCTGGCAGTTGAGAGAGGATTATGCTTTGCTTGCATGTGAAACACTCCTGCATGACAGCTGGAACCTGCTATTGAAGTGTATTAAAATTAAACAAAACACGAACATTCACTTTCTTTAAAAAATGTTAGTTTATCGGTTTGCACATTGCACTTACATTTCCTTCGTGAGGTTGGAGTACAATAGGTTTTTGCAGGGGAATAATGTAGATTGGGGTCCGCTTTCCTTTACAGAAATGTCTTAAATAGGCTACCGAGTAGCCTGAGGGTGGGATTGGGATGATGGATAACTCCCTTCTGTGATCACTCCTGGCTAAGGTGAATCCCCCAGCACCTCTAAGTAGTGGGTATGCCTGGTAAAGGCTTTCAGCAACATCTGAATGGCTGCCCACATTACTTGAAAAAGTCATACATTTGCGCCCCAGACCACATTCTTCCAGAATCCTTGTGTCCTCGACACTTGGCAGAAAAGTGCTCTCTGGTTCAGAGAGACAGGAAAAATGATGGCTCCAGGGAACTTCTTTTTTCCTTTGAAGGTGTTTTCCCTGAAAGCTCCAGACTCTGAATTTGAAGTATATGGCCGAAAAAGTCTTGAAAGATTGACCTGGATATCATCTTCCCTTGATGATGATGATGCTTGGCTACTCTGAGAATCAGAGGTGGATTGATAAGGTCGCCAGCGGGTGGAGTTTGTTCTGTAGCATGGGGTGGTTGGGAACAGACAGTGAGAGGGGGGCCGAGGAGGCATCAGAGATGGGGAGGATGTCCCTGGCAGGAGTTCCTTGTGAGGAGGTCAATCTTTCTGCCAGTAAATTTGTGGTTCTTTGTATTTGGCGAAGTAATTCGCGCATGTCTTCTTCTGAACTGTTAAAATACATGCACAAATTAAAAACATTTTAAATATTACACTAAAAAAATACTTTTTATTTATTAAATTTGTTTAATATTTTAACTTCAAAAGAATGGTTCAATGTAAAATGAAAAATAAAGGTCATAATTTATTCACCCTGGTGTGGTACTAATGCAACCTTTTTTTCAGAACACTAAAAGGTAAAAAGGTATTTTTAGGTTTGGGAGTAGGGTTAAGGGAACTTACATTTATCTATAAAACAGTATAAGGGAAATGATACAGATATCTTTATGATTCGTAAACGTTTTGTAGCTGTGAATTCGTAATAATTCTACGTTGCAGACATGTCTGTATCATACGTTTCAGCATCTATCCAAACAAAAAAAGTATGTTTTCAATCTGTTGATAGGTTATAGTCTTTCTACTGATATAAACTGTTTTTCACTTTAATTAGATAGTCCTAAAATATATCTACTAACACTTAGTGGATAATATCTATTAATAGTCAACTGATCATAAACAATTTATTTGTTGACAAGCAACAGATCTAATCTTTAGTTGACTATCAACAGATTATCTACAAATGGTTAACAATTTTTTTTAAAACAGTTTTAAATCAGCTAAAATAATTATTAATTTGATGCATATGAGACCCCTTGAGTAGGATATACAGTATCATATACTTCATATGCTGACATGACTGTTGACTTTTAACTGACAGATTGATCTTGAGTTGTTGGTACTCAATCTACAGAAAGTTAGTTGACAATTGAAAGTTAGTCGACAATTGGTTAATAACCTGTTGCAAAATAATATTGACAGTCAACAGGCACTTTTTTGTAAAATCTGTAGATTAACACTTGAATTGTACCTTATAGTCTATAGGCAGTCAGTTGAACGTATGTTACTTGTCAGTTGAAACAGTGTTGTTGAATGTCAACTGATGCACTGTTGACAAGCTACTGAATGGCTACTAATAACTAGTAAAGTCTCAACAAACGGACTATCAAAATAAAGTGTTACCAAAAAATCCAATGTTGACTTTCTGTGACCATACAATAGAGGCTACAGGAGCTGTAGCAGTAGAGATGAGAGCTTTGGGAACAAAGCCTGAATTTATGAAGTGGTGATTGAATGCGTTAGCCATGGTGTTTTTATTAGTGACAACTATATCATCCACTTTTAGTGACAAAGGAATGGTCCGGGGTTTGTTTTCAAGTTTTTTCACCGTGTTCCAAAACGCTTTTGGATTTGCTCCACAAAGTGTGAACTGTTCTTTAAAGAAGCTAGTTTTAGCCTCCCTCACCGCTTGTGTGGCCTTGTTCCTGATTTGTCTAAATAAAAGAGTGTCTTCAGCAGATTGTGTCTTGCGGGCTTTGCGTCAGGCTGAATTTTTTTGTTGAAGCAGAACAGCTAGGTCACGGTTAACCCATGGGCTGTTGCGGTTTTTTATGCGTATCTTTTTGTATGGCGCATGTTTGTTGATCACTGCAGTAAGAAGGTCTTTAAACAACAACCATGCGTCACTCACAGTGGGAATCAGGCTGACTCTATACCAACTCACATGGGCCAAATCACACAAGAAAGCTTGAGCGTCAAAAAGTTTTAGGATACGCTTAGTAGTGATTATGACAGGCTGTTTGACAAAAAGTTGTTTTCTAACACAGGCAATGAAACAGTGGTCGCTGAGATCATTGCAAAAGACACCCGGTTGGTACAAGAGTGGGGCGTTAGTGAGCACAACATCTATCAATGTGGCCTTATCACAATTTTTTGTGTTGTATCTAGTAGGCAGGTTTATGATTTGGTGAAGGTTTAGGCAGTCGAACTGTTGTACAACTTTCTCAGGGGGCTTAAGCATGTCCCAGTTTAGATCGCCCAGTAGGATCAACTCAGACCTGGTGAAAGGTACATTAGCATTGCCTAAGGCCTCTAGAGTACATGCTGGTGCAGATGGAGGGCGATAGCAGCCAGCCACAGATAAAGAAAAGCTGTTTGATAATTTAATGTTAAGGACAAGAAGATCATACTGTTTGGGTATAGACTTTGCCAGGGCTATACTACATTGAAGATATTCTTTGGTGAAAATTGCCACCCCCCCCCCCCCCCACCCTTAGATGACCTATCCTGCCGAAACAGGTTGTAACCAGTTAAATACAGGTCAGGGTAGGGAATAGAGTTGCGCAACCATGTTTCGGTGATCACTAAGACATCAGGTCTAGAACTCTCAACCCATACTTTAAGCTGGTCCAGTTTAGGTAATATGCTTCTTGTGTTTACATGCAGGAAGCCAAGATTTTTGCGCTTACAAAAGTCTTCAAAACATAGGTTATTTAAGGCCACATGACCCATAGGAGAAGCAACACCAGAAAGAACATCAGAAGAAGAAGACGGGCCAGGGTGGACATGAACATTACCAGAGATCATAAGCAGTAATATAATCAAGGCCCGACAGAGCACAGCTGAGGCACTATAGTAGTGGTGTTTTAACAATACAGTTGTGTGCAGTTTGTTAGGTAAAGCAATAATTCTAATAAGCATTCTCATCATAAAACATGACAGTAGAGCCGGGGCAACAGAAAATTTGTCAGGCATTAGCCCAAAAGTCCGTAAAATCATTAAGGAGGCAGAGTCTCTATCATGTGAATAGACATGGTCTGCTTTACTACCTAACTGAGCTAGGACTTGTTGTTTGACTACACATGACGTAACGCGAGGCACTGAGAAATATGAGAAAAGTACTGAGAGAATGCAGAATAGTTTGAGTGTATCCATGGTGCAACACCAAAACAGAAAGTCACAAAGTCCGTGAGAGGAGCTTTTTCCAGAGTGGCTTTTTTCAGAGTGGATCCAGGTGGAACCACACAGCTAGCCAGCTAGGTATCCATATTAGCACTGTGGTGGAAGTAATGCTGCAGATAAAATAATTTAATTAAAACCAGCCGTATCTAAAACATCAGGCTATATCTTAAAAACCAGCAGTTTAGAACAAAGAAGCACTTTCCTTCATTATAGGGAGAACAAGCCCGTCAAACTCAGCGACACATCTGCACTCGAGCTCCAGTAGATAAGTAAGCTCCAGGTTCCAACCAGTCAGCATGAAACAGATCCTCCAAAGACAGCATGGTTTCAGGGAAATTTCCGTACCAGCTTATATGAAAGCTTAGAAAATGATCAATTTGTAATTTTTCCATAAGCAAACAAATTTCATCCACAGACAGAGACAAGCTGCCATCTTGGATTAGAACTAAATGATTAGTTCATCACTCGCATCTCGAGTCAGTCTTCGGGTTCGGCCAGATCCGAGTCTTTCGTTCTTCCTGTCAGTCCCATAGAGACTAATTTGATAATTTTATGTTAATTCCTATATAGACCTTATGTAGCCCCACCCCTTTTCAGCGCTGCGCTCGTTGTCTTTTGACTTCCGGTTTTATTTTCACAGCGATCTCGCGTATTTATGAATGAACGGCTCGTTTTAAAATATTCTCGGTCTACTGACATTTGTTAAGACATCTGGTTTAAACATTACAATCCTCATGATAACTTTCGTTAACTTTTGTTAACTTTATATTAAGTAAATCCACTTATACGATATAAAGATGCGGTCAGTGCTTAACTCAAGGAGTTCAGTGAAGTTGGCAGTATTCACATAGGCTATTCGAACTTCCCGGATCAATATTCTTGAGCTAAACGTTGTTAAAACACAAACGACACCTATTTACAATCACAGTAACCTAGACAACGAGCTACATCCCAATTATCATCAAAACAAGCTTTTATAATATAGGCTAAAATGGATCTCTATGAGCAGGCGGCTGAGAGACTAGTTCAAAGGGACCGTCTGCAAAGTGCAATATAACCCAAAAACGACTACAGCATCAACTCATAGTCAGAAATAGTCATTGACTTCAATGTTACAAACTGTAGTGCCACCCAATTCAGTTTACATAGGCTATCAATGGTGACCCACTGGTCATACTACACTGCTTTTGCACATTTTATATTATGAAAAATATTCAATAACTTCACTGTAACACACCAAATTTGGTTCACACATCACCGCTCTAATGTTGGTTATAGGCCTACAACACTTAGTTTGGGAAGTAATTGCACATAAAAAATAAGTACACAAATTATATTGGTACTGTACGCAGATTTTGCATTATATTTGCTTACTGAATTTGATGTCAGCTTCACTGAACTCCTTGAGTTAAGCACTGACCGCATCTTTATATCTGAGTCCAAATTCAAAAGATTTGAAAAAAAAAATTCTCCCAACCTAAAAAATGTTCCACCACCACGTCCCTTTAGGGGCTCCGTACATATTTAATCTCGAATTTGAGATTTTATTATTTATAAATAATAAAAAAAAATTGGTGGCAGTGGGGGTGTTTTGCAGCTGCAGGGTCAGGACGACTGGTTGCAATCGAGGGAAAGATGAATGCGGCTAAGTACAGGGATATCCTGGACGAAAACCTTCTCCAGAGTGCTCTGGACCTCAGACTGGGCCGAAGGTTCACCTTCCAACAGGACAATGATCCTAAGCACACAGCTAAAATAACGAAGGAGTGGCTTCACAACAACTCCGTGACTGTTCTTGAATGGCCCAGCCAGAGCCCTGACTTAAACCCAATTGAGCATCTCTGGAGAGACCTGAAAATGGCCGTCCACCAACGTTTACCATCCAACCTGACAGAACTGGAGAGGATCTGCAAGGAGGAATGGCAGAGGATACCCAAATCCAGCTGTGAAACACTTGTTGCATCTTTCCCAAAAAGACTCATGGCTGTATTAGATCAAAAGGGTGCTTCTACTAATACTGAGCAAAAGGGTCTGAATACTTAGGACCATGTGATATCTTTTTTAATAAATGTGCAAAAATGTCAACAATTCTGTGTTTTTCTGTCAATATGGGGTGCTGTGTGTGTACAATGAGGAAAAAAAAAGAACTTAAATGATTTTAGCAAATGGCTGCAATATAACAAAGAGTGAAAAATGTAAGGGGGTGTGAATACTTTCCGTACCCACTGTACAATACACATTTTTTTTTTTTTTTTTGCAATGAAGTGAACTGCAATGAAATTGCAGAAAACAACCTCATGGAAAGGTGTTTTACACCTGTCTCAATGCATGTGTTGTGGATTAATCTGTTACATAACATTAAACAAGATCAACCCACATCATTCAATATAGAAACATCCTTTGTTCAAAAAGAAACCGTTAAAACATTGTTAAACACATTAAAGACATATGAATTGGCTTAAATTCCATTTTAATATCAACTAAGTTACCAATTATTTATGCTCTCAAGCTTCAACAAATTCATCAATTAAACTAAACACTCTAAAATACCACTCCTACAACATACCAACAAATGAAACATTCTGTTCACAACATTCCTTTCAAAAAGAAACTCTGAAATGCATTAAAGGTGTTGTTCCAACCCCGTAAGACGTTCGTCCATCTTCGGAACACAAATTAAGATATTTTTGATGAAATCTGAGAGCTGGCTCACTCCTTCATAGACTGCTGGGTAATCGACATCTGCCAGCCCAGAATACTTTTTGTGAAAAAAAAAAGAAGACTTTTTTCAACTATTCATTTTCTTCTGTGTGGGTCTCTGAGTGAGTTCACGAGAGTGCCAAGACGCATGTGCGAGAACTGAGAAATGTGTCTTCAAAAATACATTAACATCATAATTGTAACGGTCACCAGCTGGAGTGCCCTTGAGAGCCACCAGAGGGCACTCCACATAAGACTCTCCTATTCACTCACTACTACATTTCCCATAACTCACTGCCTGGACTCATCATCTCTGATTGCATTCACCTGTGTCTCTTCACCTGTGTCTCATCACCCTGTTAGTCTCAGCCTATTTATACCATGTTCACTCATTCACACACTGCGAAGTTTTGTCTGTTGTTGCACTGCACTTCTGAGCGTTTTTCCCTGGTTTTGTGTCTCTTGGTTTTTGGATATCTTGCCCTGTTCCCTGGATTACTCTCTTGCCTCTGGTCCCTGGATTACTCTCTTGCCTCTGGTCTCTGCCTGTTTTGTTTGTTTGTTTTGTTTGTTTGTTTGGACTGCCTTCCAGTGTATGACCTATTGCTTGTTCTTTGGATTACCCCTAAATAAAGCTGCGTTTGGATCTTTACCTTCAAGTCTCGGAGCAGTTCGTAACAGAAAACTTTGCCGTACCTAGATCCAGCAGCCATGCCATCAGATACAGCAGTACAAATCCTGCGTCTCCGTCAGGGGAATCGGCCGATTGAGAGGTATGTCGAGGAGTTTATTGAACTGGCAAATCTCACCTCAATGAACACAGAATGCCTTAAGATCTTTTTTCGGGGAGGGCTATCTGAACCGCTCAGTTCATTCATGCCCTTGCATGATCCTCACGAGACTTTGGAGCACTATATTGATCTGGCCCTTTTGTTAAGCGGATCATCGTTTACTGTGGGCGGGGTAGAGGAGGAGCTCCGTGAGCCCGCAGTATCCCCTCAGCCTGAGCTTCTCCTCGTCAGCCCTGCCGAGCCTGCGCTTCACGCCAGCCCTGCCGAGCCTGCACTTCACGCCAGTCCAGCCGAGCCTGCACTTCACGCCAGATCTGCCGAAGCCAAGGCAGTATGCGTCATGCCCGCCGCCCCTGAGACTGAGAGCGTCATGCCCGCCGCGCCTGAGACAGCAAGCGACATGCCTGCCAGGCTAGAGCCTTCATCGCTGGTCCCGTCCAGCACAGAGCCCTCTTCACCGCTGGTCCCGTCCAGCACAGAGCCTTCACCGCTGGTCCAGTCCAGCACTGAGTCTTCGCCGCTGGTCCTGTCCAGCCCAGAGCCCTCTTCGCCGCTGGTCCTGTCCAGCCCAGAGCCCTCTTCATCGCTGGTCCTGCCCAGCTCAGAGCCCTCTTCGCCGCTGGTCCTGCCCAGCTCAGAGCCCTCTTCATCGCTGGTCCTGTCCAGCTCAAAGCCCTCTTCGTCGCTGGTCCTAACCAGCTCAGAGTCCTCTTCATCGCTGGTCCTGTCCAGCTCAGAGCCCTATTCATCGCTGGTCCTGTCCAGCTCAAAGCCCTCTTCGTCGCTGGTCCTAACCAGCTCAGAGTCCTCTTCGCCACTGGTCCTACCCAGCTCAAAGCCCTCGCTGCCGCTGGTCCCGTCAAGCTCAGAGCGCGCTGATCCTGATCCAGAGACTGAGCTTCACGTCACTTCTGCCGACCCAGAGACTGAGCTTCACGTCACTTCTGCCGACCCAGAGACTGAGCTTCACGTCACTTCTGCCGATCCAGAGACTGAGCTTCACGTCACTTCTGCCGATCCAGAGACTGAGCTTCATGTCACGTCAGCCGATCCAGAGACTGAACTTCACGTCACGTCAGCCGATCCAGAGACTGAGCTTCACGTCACGTCCGCCTGTCAAGAGTCTCGTCCCGCCGAGACTGAATCTGTTCCTGAGCCTAAATCTGATCCTGATACTGAGCCTGAATCTGTTCTTCTTCCTCTTTCTGCGCCTGTGTCTTCGGACAAGATGGCGAAATCCACGCCTGTGTCTTCGGACAAGATGGCCGAATCCACGCCTGTGTCTTCGGACAAGATGGCCGACTCCACGCCTGTGTCTTCGGACAAGATGGCCGACTCCACGCCTGTGTCTTCGGACAAGATGGCCGACTCCACGCCTGTGTCTTCGGACAAGATGGCCGACTCCACGCCTGTGTCTTCGGACAAGATGGCCGACTCCACGCCTGTGTCTTCGGACAAGATGGCCGACTCCACGCCTGTGTCTTCGGACAAGATGGCCGAAACCACGCCTGTGTCTTCGGACAAGATGGCCACCGCCGAGCCAGTGTCTCAGGACAAGATGGTCTCCGCCGAGCCAGTGTCTTCGGACAAGATGGCCGCCGCTGAGCCGGTGTCTGTTCCTGTCCCTGAGCCGGTGTCTGTTCCTGTCCCTGAGCCGGTGTCTGATCCTGTCCCTGTGTTTGTTCCTGTTCCTGAGCCGGTGTCTGATCCTGTCCCTGTGTTTGTTCCTGTTCCTGAGCCGGTGTCTGTTCCTGTGCCATGGCCGCCTGAAGGGTCGTCTCCTCCCTGGCCGCCTGAAGGGTCGTCTCCTCCCTGGCCGCCTGAAGGGTCGTCTCCGCCCTGGCCACGTGAAGGGTCGTCTCCGCCCTGGCCGCCTGAAGGGTCGTCTCCGCCCTGGCCGCCTGAAGGGTCGTCTCCACCCTGGCCGCCTGAAGGGTCGTCTCCTCCCTGGCCGCCTGCACAGCCTGCTCCGCCCTGGCCGCCTGCACAGCCTGCTCCGCCCTGGCCGCCTGCACAGCCTGCCCTGCCCTGGTCGCCTGCACAGCCGGATCCGCCCTGCCGCAGTCTTCAGGTCCTCTTCCGCTGCACGGGCCTGGCCCTCCATCCCGCCCCCAGGTCCGCCTCCGCTCCACCTCCCTCCTGGACAGTTTTAGGAGCGTCTGGAATCCGCTCCTTAAAGGGGGGGTTATGTAACGGTCACCAGCTGGAGTGCCCTTGAGAGCCACCAGAGGGCACTCCACATAAGACTCTCCTATTCACTCACTACTACATTTCCCATAACTCACTGCCTGGACTCATCATCTCTGATTGCATTCACCTGTGTCTCTTCACCTGTGTCTCATCACCCTGTTAGTCTCAGCCTATTTATACCATGTTCACTCATTCACACACTGCGAAGTTTTGTATGTTGTTGCACTGCACTTCTGAGCGTTTTTCCCTGGTTTTGTGTCTCTTGGTTTTTGGATATCTTGCCCTGTTCCCTGGATTACTCTCTTGCCTCTGGTCCCTGGATTACTCTCTTGCCTCTGGTCTCTGCCTGTTTTGTTTGTTTGTTTTGTTTGTTTGTTTGGACTGCCTTCCAGTGTATGACCTATTGCTTGTTCTTTGGATTACCCCTAAATAAAGCTGCGTTTGGATCTTTACCTTCAAGTCTCGGAGCAGTTCGTAACAGAAAACAAACAAAACAGGCAGAGACCAGAGGCAAGAGAGTAATCCAGGGACCAGAGGCAGTGAGTTATGGGAAATGTAGTAGTGAGTGAATAGGAGAGTCTTATGTGGAGTGCCCTCTGGTGGCTCTCAAGGGCACTCCAGCTGGTGACCGTTACAATAATAATCCATTCACAGCTGCTGAAGCCACAACACGAGTGCCAGAGATTCATATTCAGTCACCTATGATACAGAAAACAGATTTGATATTGTGTTGGAAAATAATGATTCATTATCACAGCTAAACTGGTTTCTTGCTCTTTCCTGTACACGTCTTTATCGTGTTCATCTTCTTCTTCCTCGTCTAAACAGTTTGTTCAGTTGAAGAACAGAAGAACAGAAGATGTGATCACTGATGTGGTGTAGCTTTTTCTCAACCAGAGGAAGAAGTCTCAACATCCCATTGTCAGGCGTTCTCCAGTCCTGGTCTGAAAGTAAAACAAAAAACACAAACAATTCAAATTAAGTTGTTTAATGGACAGTCAGGTCAGCTTATGTTCTGCGTTATTTAAAGCAGTGATGGTTTACTCTGGCCCTCAGCGTCCACTGTCCTGCAGATTTAGCTCTGACCTCAAACCCTCCTGCCTACTGTCTAGAAGTAAACCTGAAGTCAAGTCAAGTCAAGTCAACTTTATTTATATAGCGCTTTTCACAATACAGATTTTATCAAAGCAGCTTCACAGTATTAAATAAAATTGTACATCAGTGTTTGTTTCTAGTGTAAAACGTCCACGTTTGGTAATGCTGATCAATAGTATTGTTGATTGATTAATTAAATTAAGTATCCCCAACTGAGCAAGCCAAAGGCAACAGTGGCAAGGAACCGAAAAACTCCATCAGGTGACCTAATGGAGAAAAAAAAAACCTTGGGAGAACCCAGGCTCAGTCGGGGGCCAGTTCTCCTCTGGCGTTTATGAACTAGAGACCGGATTTAACTGTAGGATTAAAAATATTATATAAATGCCTGGCTGAAGAGATGCGTCTTTAATCTAGTTTTAAACTGGGAGAGCGAGTCTGAGCAACGAACAGTATCAGGAAGACTATTCCAGAGTTTTGGAGCTAAATGTGAAAATGATCTCCCTCCTTTGGTGGATCTGGATATCCTAGGTATGACCAAACGCCTCGAATTTAGTGATCTTAAAGAGCGCGATGGATTATAGGGCGATAGAAGATCCGTTAAATAGACTGGAGCTAAGCCGTTTAGGGCTTTATAAGTCAGTAGCAATACCTTGTAATTAATACGGAACTTTAGAGGTACCATACCATACCATACCACTTTATTTATATAGCACAATTTAAACAAACAGCAAGGTTACCAAAGTGCTTTACAGAGATAAAAATCGGTAAATCGGTAAATCGGTAAATCATTCCACAATTTGGGAGCAACTGCTGAAAAAGAGCGGTTGCCTGTGGTCTTCAGCCTGGTCCTGGGCACGTTCAGCCGCAGCTGATCACCAGACCTCAGTGACCTTGACGGGGTGTAAATGTGCAGGAGCTCTGAAATGTACTGAGGTGCCAAGCCATTTAGCGACATAAAAACAAACATTAAAATCTTAAAATGTATTCTAAAATATACAGGGAGCCAGTGGAGCGAGGCCAAAATAGGGGTAATGTGTTCATGTTTCCGGGTTCCTGTTAACAAACGAGCAGCTGCATTTTGGACTAACTGTAGGCGTGAAAGAGAAGTTTGGTTCACGCCAATGTAAAGTGCATTACAGTAGTCCAAACGGGTCGAAATAAAAGCATGAATCACTTGCTCAAAAATATTAAAAGATAAAACAGGTTTCATTTTGGCTAAAAGTCTCAATTGATAAAAACAGGATTTAACCACCATGTTTATCTGCTTGTCAAGCTTAAATTCACTGTCAATTTTAACGCCTAAATTGGTAACTACTGGCTTTACATATTGCTGCAGGGACCCAAGGTTTACGGGAGTGGAGTCACAAACCTGGCTGGGTCCAAACACAATGATTTCAGTTTTTTCTTCGTTTAAATTTAAAAAATTAAAAGACATCCAGGTTTTAATATCCTTGAGACATTCAAGTAACGGAGTCAGGGAACTGTTTGCATCTCTTCTCAGTGGTAAGTAGATTTGCGAGTCATCCGCATAAAAATGGTAGGAAATACCATGTCTTTTAAAAATATTTCCAAGAGGGAGAAGGTACAAGGAGAACAATAATGGTCCAAGGACTGAGCCTTGAGGGACTCCACAGAGAAGGGGGGCGATAGATGATGTAGAGTCACCAAGTTTTACAGAAACAAATCGGTCAGATAAATACGATCTGAACCACTGCAGGGCAGTATCTCGGATGCCTACACAATGGTCTAGGTAACCAATGTAGTGATGATAAAATTGGTGTTATATGGTCAAATTTTCTTGATTTTCTGAAGACTTTGGTTAAATTTCCAGATGTGCTCGATTAGGGTTGGAGGTTAACTCTCCGCCTCAAAAAGGAGAATGCAAAGGGCCAGAGTTGCCCGTTCCTGATTTAAATTTACAAAGCAGCAGTCAGTACATTATATAATATACACATTGAAGTATTATCTATATAATATTGCAGTGCATAATATAAGCTAAGTACTGAACAAAAACAGTTTTACCCATATCAACAGCAACCTATTTTAAAAGATATTTAACCCTCTGAGGTCTGAGCTGTTTTCTGGGCACTGGAGGTGTTCTGACATGCTCTGACATTTCTGGTTATTTCTGTTACTTGTGACATTTTAATGGCTAAAGTCTAATTACACTGTATTCAGCACAAACTCTGCTACAATAATATATCAGCAGCATGTATGTAAAGGTTTGTAGTTTTGAGATAATGACATTTATGCGTGGTTTGTGAAAATACAAAAAAAAATTCTCACTGAAATAAGGCCATGAAACCCATACTGATTATTTCTTCACAAGACTTTTGAAAATTGTATGACGTAGCCTAGAATATTTGCTCCAAAACTATGTGAAAATCACCCTGACTGCTCATTCAGATAAGACAATATATTGATTTAAAAATTTTACGACGTGTTTTGTGTTAGAAAGCTTTATGCGGGAGCTCATTAATATGTAAGCTTTTCTCACCTGAGAAAGACAAAGAACCTCCCCTAACGGCCCTATTAGGAGCTATCAGGCCTCTATCATTCTGAGCAACCTTGCACAATACTGTAAATGAGGAGATTTAAAAAAGAATGGCTTTTAAATTGTTTGGATTTATTTACAACACAACATAATCCAAAGATACACAACAAATGCCAAAAAAGCACTTCAAAGACAGACCTTTGTGCCATTCCTAAAAACATTGTACATACCTTTAATTTCCAAGATTTTCACTTTACCGTGTTGAAGTCATCAGTGGCATCAGTGGCATCTGGGCCCTGAAAAAAAAAGTGAACATACTGATATCAAGAGAAAGGCCTGCACGATTTTGGAAATACATATTAGATTTTTCTGGTTAAAATTGCTTTTTAAAATTCCTTTTTAAAATTCACAGAATACACACACACACACACACACACACACACAAATGTTTCCAACATAATATAATGAACACCAGGTTTGTTGTGCCTTGTAGGCATAAGGTATATGCGCAGTGCCAGATAAAATAATAATAACAATAAATAACCTATAGCAGTATAAATCTTTCAAAAGATTTCAGTAACAACTAAGCTAGAGAAAAATATATTGATTATCATGTTACTTCAAATGTTTCCATCCGTTATGATATGAAATGAGATAATAATAAAAACATGAAGCCGTTTGGTGCGTTTTGCTTTCATCCAAAATATGATACAGTACATTCAAACGCGATCGCTATCAAAAATATGATACATTCAAACGCGATCGCTATCAAAAATATGATACATTCAAACACGATCGCTATTAAAAATATGATACATTCAAACGCGATCGCGCTCAAATATAAAACATTATGGTTACCATATACATATCTACGTTTGAGCAGATATCCACAAACACAGTAACAGTAAACACGGTCTAAATATTATAATATTCCCCATATATCTAGCAACAGTTCAACTGCAACGTGACATTTATGCAACAATAACAAACTAAGAATTTCTTACCTTATCTTTCTTGTCTTCATATCGCGTTCTTCTTCTTCTTCTGAGGTAGCCTAAATCCAATGTAAGCTCGCACGTCTTTCAAACTCGACGAAAAGTGTTTTGTTGTTGAGGTAATGAGCGAGTCCGCGTTCCATGTGGAGATTTGCATGTGAATCTCTTTTGCGCGAGTGGGCGTGGCCGAATTAAAAATAATTAGGAAGCGTTTGAGAAGCTGGACATCTTGTTGGTTTTATACAAATTACTTAAACAGAGAATATTTGTTTTCGTTTTGAATCCGATCATTTAAAAGTACACACTTAAATGTTTATAAAGCTATATGGCTCATAAATGTGTGACAAGTATTCGCTGAGTTTTGTTTCAGTTTATAGACGTGCTCAAGAAAAAAAAGTTCACCGCGACGGAGAGGCAGAACGCACACCCTGTTTATTTTCTTTTTTCTGTATGACTATAAATGACTGAGTAATTTAAGTTTATAGTGCTACAATGTGGAGAAAATCCAGCAAAACGCGCCCGCGAGTTTGTCGACCTCAGAGGGTTAAGAAAGGCATGGACTCTTTTGAGCCTTTGCTAGTGATGCTTGATTTCTTTCCAGACAACATACTCTTCTGTCAGAGCTTCACATGATCAAGCACCAAGTGATAACCTGTACAATGTAAAATTGTCAACATCAGATTATATACTACATATTTCAGAATTGTTTCAATACAAGACACACCAATGGACTCGCGCAGCTTTCTGTCTTTGGGCACCAGATGTTCCTTCCTCACCCGAAACAAAGGACTTATTCGATTAGCTTGCATTGATATAAGGACTGGTCTTCCTTCTCTGCTGTAAAACAAGAAAGTCTCGACTTACTCTATGTGCAATTACTATTGTTCTTGAAACATATCAATTAAGACGGTTATAATTAAGTTAATTTACCATACGATTATGAATTCGTCTATAGAGTGACGCCGGGGCGCTTGACCATGCTTCAGTTTTTGACGCCTTGGGAGTGAGAATGGGTTGAATATCAGCACTAAAGGCCATTGCACACCGAGTCCGAAATTTTCGTATGCGTTTTTTCGTGTTCGTCAGCCTAAAAATTCGTCACACACAGAAACCTTGCACACCGAGTCCGATGCGTATTTTTTACACATTTGCGGAAAAAAACGCAAACAATACAAAATGGATTCGTCAAGCAGTGAGGATGATTTTGTTGCCCTGTCTCTTAAAAATAAAAGAAAGAGGAAATATTGGGTCCATCCAATTCTGACTTCATGGCGAGAGGAAGGAGAGTTTCACCTCCTAATTAAGGAGTTACGAAATTATCCCGAGCGATTTAAAATTTACTTCAGAATGTCAGTGGAACAGTTTGACGATTTGCTAGCAATACTGGAGCCACATATTAAAAAGAAGACCACCAATTATCGTGAACCAATCCATCCTGAACAGAGACTGGCAGTATGTCTAAGGTATGGACACACACACACACACACACACACGCGCGCCAGCGGAAGCACTGGGCAGACAGAACAGCTGTAGCCTACAGGCTTTATTTTTTTAACCAAATAATACATTAGTATTCAAATTGGCTGCTCAATCACACCTTAATCGATCCGAAATTTCGATCAAATTGAAAGGAGTGGTTTATAATCCTTTTCTAATACGATCGAGAGAACATGTAAACACTTGATCGAATTGAAAACCGAAAGTGAAAGGACTGCGCATGTGCGGAACGAGCTGTTCTTCCCAGAGCATTGGCTTGTCTCCCCCTGGCCTCAAACACACACACACACACACACACACACACACATTATTGAAAACAGCATACAAATCCACATCATTTCATGTTCTATAATAATATATGTATAATTCACCACCATCGCCAGCAGTTTTAGGTTGGGCATAAGCACTGTAGGGAAGATTGTGAGGGAGACCTGTGACCAAATCTGGCTGCAGCTCAAGGACACCTACATGCCAACTCCAACAGAGGACATCTGGAAACACACGGCGATGAGGTTCAATGAGAAGTGAAACTTCCCTAATTGCATTGGCGCTCTCGATGGGAAGCATGTCAAGATTGAGGCCCCTGCAAACACAGGTTCCCTTTTTTTTAATTATAAAGGCACCTTTTCCATTGTCCTCCTCGCATTAGTAGAGGCTGATTAGCGTTTCCTGGCCATCGATGTGGGGAGCTATGGTGGGAACAGCGATGGAGGCATTTTTGCAGATTCTGCACTGGGACGGGCCCTCCAGCGTGGGACCCTGAATGTTCCACCCCCATTGGAGCTCCCATCTGCGCCTGAATTGGGGAAGGTCAACCATGTTATCGTGGCAGACGAGGCCTTTCCTATGAAGCCTTATTTGCTCCGACCCTACGGTGGAAAGCGCCTTGAAGAAGACAAGCGCATCTTCAACCTCCGCCTGTCAAGAGCCCGTCGCATCTCGGAAAATGCGTTCTGCATTTTGACTCAGAGATTCAGGGTTTACAAGAGGCCAATGGAGGTGAACCCTGACCTGTCAGACAGCATCATCAAGGCAACCTGTATCTTTTGCAACTACCTGCGCCATGAAGTTGTGGGACAAGCCAGCCTGGGTGAAAGCTTTGATGTTGACTATGCTGGCGGTGGCAACGCCTGTCTACAGGAGCTGCAGAGGCCAAGGGGCAACCGCGCATCTGAAGAGGCTCTCCACATTAGAGACACATTCACACAAAATATTTTGTCTCACCTGCTGGCGAGGTACCATGGCAGTATGACCGTGTGCGTCGTGGACTCAGATTGTAGACACACACAACCAATCACAACGGATAGACCTCAGTCGTGCATTATGTATGCATTTGTGTATGCAGTGTAGTTTGTAAACACAACCAAATATATACAATCAGTTACATTATTACTTAAAGCAGCACTCAGTAGCTTCGGGATTTCTTCGCTGTATTCTCGCTTTTTGCTCGCAGGTTTCTCTCTAGAGCTCCCCCCACAGCTTCGGAATAGATATTTGACAACACTGTTGTAAAAACTCGTTGGTGATTCTCAGACACCAGAGGCTATAGATCAACGACATCAAAGCAGATGGGACATTCTTTAAAACGTCTTCTTCATTCGGGTTCGGACAGCGTGAGGGAGCGCAATAATGACAGCATTTTAGCAGATTTCTTTTGGCCGTAAAGCAATTGTTTACATCGCGAGACCTGATATCGCGCGAGACTTCCTGACGTGACGGCCGGCGGCTCAAAGTTGCAAGTGCGTATTTTCCGCTCACGGGCACCAGGGGGGTGCGAAACGACCACCATTAAACCCGAAATAAGTAATATAACCATTCCAATGACTCCGAAGCTGTTCAGTTAAGGTAAAAAAAGTTACTTAGTTCAGCTTTAAACTATTATTAGGGCCCAAGCCCTGAAAGGGCGAAGGCCCTATTGTTTTCGTAAGGATTTTTTTTTTTTTTTTTCTTCATTATTTTTTTTTTTGCCTTTTTGCCACTTTTGGGGCCCTTAACATGCTCAAAAACTCTTGAAACTTTGCACACAGGTCAGAATCCGCGGCCATCAGGGCCGGACTGAAGCTGGCACCGGGGCGTGGCAGGGGGGCTCGACAGCGCCCCCTGGAATGGTGTCAGAAAACTTGGTCCATATATCAAACACGCTTGCATGTAATAATATGAAACTCAGTACACATATAGATCTCATCGGGCCGAACAACTTTCGTGCTCTAAGTTTTACAAAAGCCCAACAGGAAGTTGGTTATTATACGTTGTTTGGAAAACGCATACAATGGAATGTGAAATACTCCTCCTAGGGAATTCATCCGATCGCCGCCAAACTCGGTGTGAATGAAGTCAAGACATTGAGGATGAATTCTTGCGAACAGATTTTTGATATCTCGAACGGTTTGGCCGTGGCGAGGAAACGAATTTATGGCGAATAATGGGACACAGGAAGTGTGTTATAACTTCTGCATACATTAACTGATCTTGCTGAAACTTCAGCAGTGTGTTCGTTGTAAGAGGCCGATCACATGGATGTGACCTTTGTGAGTCAAAGTTATAGCGCCACCAACTGGCAACAGGAAGTGTGTCACTTTCAAAATGCTTTGAAATCACTTTCTTATTTTTACCCGATTTGCTTAAAAATTTATGTGTATAATGTAGACACACGGCAGATGTAGACCTGTGAAAGGATTATTGATATCTTAGATACTGTTGCCGTGGCAACGCATCAAACTTTAATATTCTATTTGGATGCTTTTGAGACTCTTCACATGCTTGAAAATGCATGAAACTCGACAGACACATCACATTTATTATACAGTAGACATGTGCAAAGTTTCAGATACGGGCGTGGTGGAATGGCTCAGTAGCGCCACCTTTAGTCAAAAATGGAGGCTTAGTTTTTCCTAGAATCACAAAACTTGGTAGGTGTATTGTTCTCATCAAGCAGGACACCTTTCTAATTTACAGTCATAACCTCAGACCCACAGGAAGTCAGATATTTTGGTTTGAATGTGGATTTTCTGGAGAATTTTCTCTCTCTCTCTGTGTGTCTGTGTGTGTGTGTGGGGGGGGGGGGGATTTGTCTATTCCATTTAATCTTTGTTTTTCAAGGTTTCAGGGGCTTTTGGGGCCCTTAACATGCTCGAAAACTCTTGAAACTTTGCACACAGGTCAGAACCCACGGCCATCAGGGCCGGACTGAAGCTGGTACCCGGGCGTGGCAGGGGGGCTCGACAGCGCCCCCTGGAATGGGGTCCGAAATCTTGGTCCATATATCAAACACGCTTGCATGTAATAATATGAAACTCAGTACACATATAGATCTCATCGGGCCGAACAACTTTCGTGCTCTAAGTTTTACAAAAGCCCAACAGGAAGTCAGTTATTATACGTTGTTTGGAAAACGCATGCAATGGAATGTGAAATACTCCTCCTAGGGAATTCATCCAATCGCCTCCAAACTCGGTCAGCATGAAGTCAAGACATTGAGGATGAAAAATTGCCAGGGGATTTTTGATATCTCGAACGGTTTGGCCGTGGCGAGATAACTAATTTATGGCGAATAATGGAAACAGGAAGTGTGTTATAACTTCTGCATACATTAACTGATCTTGATGAAACTTCAGCAGTGTGTTCATTGTAAGAGGCCGATCACATTGATGTGACTATTGTGAGTCAGAGTTATAGCGCCACCAACTGGCAGCAGGAAGTGTGTCACTTTCAAAATGCTTTGAAATCACCGTCTTATTTTTACTTGATTTGCTTCAAACTTTATGTGTATAATTTAAACACATGGCAGATGTAGACCTGTGAAAGGATTATTGATATCTTAGATACTGTTGCCGTGGCAACGCATCAAACTTTAATATTCTTTTCGGATGCTTTTGAGACTCTTAGCATACTTGAAATTGGATGAAACTCAACAGATACATCACACTTATTAGCCAGTAGACGTGAAAAGTTTCAGAAACGGGCGTGGCAGGGGGGCTCAACGGCGCCCCCTTAAACGGGGTCTGAAAACTTGGTCCATATATCAAACACGCTTGCATGAATTAATATGAAATTCGGTACACATATAGATCTCATCGGGCCAAACAACTTTTCCCTGGTCAAGTTTTACGCCAGCCCAACAGGAAGTCGGCTATTATGGGTTGTTTGGAGAACGCTTGCTGTGGAATGTGAAATACTCCTCCTAGAAAATTCATCCCATCCCCACCAAACTCGGTGTGCATGAAGTCAAGACTTTGAGGATGCTAAATTGCGGACGGATTTTTGATATCTCGAACGGTTTGGCCGTGGCGAGGAAACGAATTTATGGCGAGAAAAGAGAGACACGAAGTGTTATAACTTCTGCACACATTAACTGATCTTGATGAAACTTCAGTAGTGTGTTCGTGGTAAGAGGCCAGTCAGATGGATGTAACTATTGTGAGTCAAAGTTATAGCGCCACCAACTGGCAACAATAACTGTGTCACTTTCAAAATGCTTTTGGCAAAATGGGGGGTTACTTTTACCCACAGTTACAAAAATCAGTACATATATTGGTCTCATCGAGCCGGACAAGTTTCTATTTTACAGTCATTAGCTCTGACCAACAGGAAGTCAGATATTTTGGTTTGAATGTGAATTTATTTGCAAAATCGGCCTCTGAATTTTATATATATATATATTTTAAAGTGACAAGACAGAGAATATTACTTGTCCGATATATATATATATATATATATATATATATATATTACATTTATATATATAAATATATATATATATATATATATATATAAATATAGCTGCGAGCAGCGATGGAGGGCCCAAGCCGGTGACACCGCCACCCCGGTGCCTTTAGTGCAACTAAATGCACCAGGGTGGCGGTGCCACCGGCTTGGGCCCGCAATCGCTGCTCGCAGCTATATTTATTATTACATTCAATGCAACACTGATCCACAAATTGTTAAATATACATTATACTCTGTAAAACATGATACTGTATATAGTTTATACATTTATATTTTGTACATACAATATGTACAATATGTATTCATTTTTGTATTGTAGTTTTTGTTGTATTAATTTTTGTATTATAGTATTGTTATACAATATTTATATAATAAACATGTAAATATATATAGAAAAACAACTTAAGACAGTTGAATGAATCATTTCTTGTTTATTCTGCTTTTAAAAGAACTTGCTGCCCAGAAGAACAGAATCAAAATCAAGTAAACATTTAAAATGTGTTTCTGCATATCAAAAATAATAATAATTTAAACTGAAATTTTAGATGAACCTCTTAAGCCCCAGTTAAACTAGAATAATGCATCAGTAATAATAATTACTTTAATTTTAATAATTACTTTAACACTTAATGGTTGTGAAAAAATATTTAAGCATGTACAAAAAACTAGTTAATTTACAGAGAACGGTAGTTTGGATCCTGGGAAAACTGCTGATAGTAAACCCCTCCAAATGAAACATTGTGAACCAATTCCTGCATTTTAATTTTTAGATGGGATAATTTCTCTGGGGTGAGTCTCCTCATGCTGGGGGCCAAGCTGGAGAGAAAGGTGGACACCTCATCATTTTGCAGGTCCTGCCAGGCCTGATGCTGCTGTCGCTCTGCCTCTCTCTCCTTCTCTCTCCTTTCATCCCTTGCTTCTCTCCATTGACAGTACCTCTCTAAGTTGTCCTCACTCTCTGCCTGCATCTTCTTGCTTTTTGCACCGCAGCTACCTGAAGAAATTGTGCTGCCCTCTCTCTCTCTGTCTCCAATCACTATGCTGTCTCTCTCCTTCTCTGTCTGCATTTGATCATCTTCCCCTATTCCATTCTCATCCTCCTCATCATCATCGTCCATCTGGATATTACCATCTGACCTGTTGAAAGTAGGCTATCTGAGTTATGAAATGATAGGCTACACTGCACTCTGCAAGCTTTCTATGGTGCATTTATGGATAGGGTAACATTACCTTCTCCTTGCCAATGAATGTTGTAAGAAGGACATTGAGTCCATATGGACCCACTTCTTTTTCTTGCTGGCTCACTGTCCACTTCTGCCCTGTCCTTCTTTTTTATAGCGGACATATGTGTCCCGCAGGTTTCGCCACATTTTCTTCACTGCTTCAACTAACATCATGTAAAAAAGGTACATTATTGTTATTATATTATATGTATTGCAGTTATTTATTCATAATATGTAATATAATATACTAATATCATGTATTGTAACATAATAATATATATTATGTTACAATACATGATATTAGTATATTATATTACATATATATATATTGTTATATTATTACAGTAATTTAGGTGACCAGAGCTTTGCATGTATTCTATTTAAGTCCAAGTATGCTAGCAACTGAATGAATAAACCCTGGTTCATTATTCACTATGAATGAATGACATTAGCAAAAGAGTACAGCTAACTTGAACACAATACTATACACTTTCGTACACACTTTGTTTTGAAATGAATGCCTACCATCCTGTTTCCCAAGCTGTTCAGCAATCACCTGCCACAATCTGTCTATATATTCAGTGTCTTTGTAATCCGCATTTTGTTTATCATACAGTACTTTGTGCTGCGAGACCAAGTGTATCAGCTTGTCAGACGCCATTCTGGATGTTGTCGTTCGCTTGTACGGTGGCTCTGAATAGTCAAAAATCCTCTCAAAACGCTGCCTGTGGATGCGAAAAACGCAGAAAATCGAACCCAATCCGAATATTTTTATTACGGACGAATGTTTCGGAGGCAGTGTGCAAGCGTGATTGACATAACGTGAGTTCGAAATTTTTTTTTAACGTGCGAAAATTTCGGATGCAAATTTCGGACTCAGTGTGCAATGGCCTTAACTCTTATTTCATATCAAATAAATAACTATCGATAAATGTATATTTTTACAGTCTTTAGAAACTTTGAACTAAACATTGATATTGTGTAGTTTGTGATCCTCCATCAGCAGCTGCAGTTTCTCTCAGCTGTATCAGTGCAGTCACTGTGACGTCTGACTGACAGAGGTTTTTGTACGACTCTTTATCACTGTGTGAACACCCAGCTACCACTGATACTGTGTAAACTCTGACAGTAATAATCTCCTGTATCTTCAGTCTGGACTCCACTGATGGTCAGAGTAAAATCACTGTCAGATCCACTGCCACTGAATCTAGATGGAGTTCCAGACTGGAGTTGATTCAGTCCATAAATCAGGAGTTTAGGAGCTTCTCTGGGTTTTTGTAGATACCAGCTAATACATCCAGTCCCTCCACAACAGCAGAGGTTCACATCACTGCTGGTTTTACAGTTTATTGTGACTTCTTCTCCTGGTTGAACTGTTATTGATGGACTCTGAGTTACAGTGATCTGTCCTCTACACTCTGAAAGAAAACACAAACAAAAATGAAAAATGTATATATGATGATATACAGTATATGACAAATATATATACTTCACATTTTAGGAGAATTAATAATCATTATAAAAGCTGTATTCCACAAACCTTGAATAAACAGTGCAATGGTCCAGATGAAGATGTTGATTGTGTTCATTGCTGTAGTTTAGTCTTGTGTGATGATGAAGATTGTGTTCTGCTCTCAGTCATGAAGTGTTAAACTCACAGCACTATAAACACTCTCAGAGCACTGAAGCATGTGCTGACAATGCAAAGAAGTGGGCAGGATTTACAACAGCTTGTGCTGAGAACAAACTCATAAACTCTACATAGAAGATTTTACTTTCAGAATAATGTTATTGAACCATTTAGTGATTAATTGCACATATTTATTAATTGTGAAATATTTTTGTTTATGTTTGTCAGGCTGATAACACACTAGGTTTTGTCTGGAGAATCATGAATGTAGATCATTTTAAACATATGTCATACGCAGCAGTTTCTCTGAGTTCAGTTCTGTGCTACACCTTTACAAGCATGTTAACAATGAGAAATCAAGAACTAAATAAATCAGTTTTACTATATTTAGTCATAATAAAAAAAGTCCATTATGGTCTTTGGAATAAATGTTGACATGTTGCTCTCTGGGAAATATTTTCATGATGTCTATTTTTTCCCACATTTTCCACATGCATGAAGTTCATCAGGACTCATAATCAGGTCATTATATATTAAACAATGTGCATCTGAAATGTTCAGAATTATTGATTCATTTATTTGAAGCTGCAGGTTTTTCTGTGAATCATGATGATTGATCTGCATATGAAGAACAGAAGCATCATTATGAGAAACTCCACAACATCATCCATGATCAAAGAGGTCAAAGGTCACCTCAGAGGTCACAGCTCATCAAATATATTTCTTTAAACAGTGTTATATCAGAAAGCATTTAGTCAAATCTGAATGAGTGAGTGTTGAGAAGAGCTGAGGATCTTCTAATATCAGTGTGTTGAAGTGTTGTTTCTCTCTCTCTGCTGGAGTGTGTGTTCACTCGAGTGGAATAGAGGTTTTTGTACGAGTGTTTCATTAGATGTATCACTGTGGTGGACTTTCGGTGGAGGAACTAAACTGGTGATCAAATGTAAGTCTATTTAATTATATATTAAATAAAAATATAATTTTAATTTCAGAAAGTGTTTTACAGTTGAAAAAAGAACATTTATTAATAATAATAATAATTAGATATTGTGGTGATACTTTACTTGAAGCCTTTATGTATAATGCATTATAAAGGTATCAATAGCGTATGTTATAATGTCATATATGTTTTCATAAATAACTGTAACCAAAGTTACAAATGTTTTCTAATATTTGCTAATTACATCTAGAATTGGTTGTTTGTCATGAGTTTTAGTGTATTATCTTTTTTTAGAGGTGTAACAATGAATATATAATATTATAATGTGTTATAACTGCGGTTACAATTATTGATGAGATCATACATGCATTATAATGTGTAAAACAATATATAATTAATGCATTAAAAATACTTTTATAATGCAATATGTATAAAGGCTTTTAATAAAGTGTTACTGATATTTTTGTATTTAATCTAAAACAATGATATTATTATAAGAATAGCATTATTCCTTTCAACAACAAAAAATAATACAATTCTAAACATATTTCCACACTGTGTCTCACTATGAGTTTATTCAGTTTATTACAGGTTTGTTTCAGTTCAGGTGAATATCTCAAAATTTAAGATATTTATGTTCAGAGTGAATAATTGCTGGAATTAAAGCAGTCAGATCGGCCTGATAATAGATAATATGTGTTATAACTGCTGTTACACTTATTGATTAGATTATACATGCATTTTAATGTATATAGCAAAAAAAATTATAAAAATACTTTTATAATGCAATATATATGAAAGCTTTAAACAAAGTGTGTGTGTGTGTGTGTGTGTGTGTGTGTGTGTGTGTGTGTGTGTGTGAATGTGTTGTGTTTGTCTCCTGCAGCTGGTCCCACAGTGAAGCCCTCAGTGTCTCTGCTGCCGCCCTCTTCTCTGCAGATCTCTGGAGACTCAGCCGCACTGCTCTGCCTGCTCAGCTCTTACTCTCCACAGGGGGCGCTGGTGAGCTGGACACTGGACGGGTCAGAGGTCACCGAGGGGGTTCTGACCAGCGCAGAGAGCCAGCAGGACGGCCGCTACAGCCGCAGTAGCGTCCTGACCCTCAGCAAAGCACGCTGGGAAGAGGGAGAGCTGTACGTCTGCAGAGTAACACATGATGGAGCTCCTCATGAGGTCTCGTTCCACAAGAGCTCTGAGTGCTGATGTTTCTCTCCTGAAGATGAGCCGTATCTGAGTGTCCTGTGTCAGGCAGGATTCACATGAGTCTAGTGCTGCAGCTGTAGTGATTTACAACTCAATACTGAAAGAGAGTGTGTGAGTGTGTGTGTGTGTGTGTGTGTGTGTGTGTGTGTGTGTGTGTGTGTGTGATCTTTCAATCTGCTGTGTTTGCTGCAACATTCAATAAAGCTTCTCAACAAGTTCACTTTGTGTCTGACAACATCATTCAACTAACAGATGAAGATGCAGGTGCTTTTCAGAAGGTTGATGTAGCAGTAAATGTCAAATAAAGCTCTTGGGGTTTGAACATGGTCTCTGGAGACAGAGCTGCTCTATTCTGAGAGGATCACAATCACTCCACCCTGACAATGCAAATGGGCTTTTCAGTCTCACTCTTTGATTGGTTACATGATCTGGACTGGAACACTTTCACTTCTGCTTTAGTGAAGCAGCGCAGACAAACTGATCATTTATAGGAGATTAAAAAGTTTAGAATATAAAAATATCATAAAGAATCAATTAAAAAACACATCAAGAATCAGCCGTTCTGACAGTAATTGTTACATAATCATTACATTTATAGGCAATGGTGTAAAAATGCCCCTGCCCCTTGGTGCCCTTTTGTCAAGGCAAAATTTCCTCTCCTTTTTTTGTAATTAAAGGCCCTTTTGTGGATGCTTGCCCAATCTAACTATTAGAAAAATTAATGAATAATAATTTAGCAATAAATAAAATGACCCACATGATGAACTTTCACCTGACGAACTCATCCGGGACGATTCCTCATGCTGCACGCGCATTTTTTTATTTCGTGCAAATTTTTTAATAAGGCTGCCAACTCTCACGCATTCAGGGGTCGGGCTAAGATGGCGGTGGGTGCAGACGACCTTTTCTAAGTGGGGAACAACTTCCCGGGATTTCCCTTTGTAGATTTAAAAATCATGGTTTCCCCTTTATGGTTGAATCACGGAAGCTACACCAGTTACCTTTGCCAAGAGATATGAATTTATTATGTATCATGTGTCAGACAGAGAGAAACAAGCATATAAGAACAAGGCTACATGAGAGGTCTTCATTCCAGATTTCTCTGTTCCCCATTCCTTTATCTTCTCATCCCATCATACTAGATGTAAATGGTTTCTCTGGCTTTATGTTTCTAAGTTTCTCATGCCATTTGCCTTTGTTTCTCATGCCATGAAGTTTCTCATGCCATATGCCTTTGTTTCTCCCATGCCTCTGTTTCTCTGAGGTGGTACAGTAAGATAGAGCTTATATACATTACAGAGCAGCTTCCATTTAAGGTAACAAAGTATGTTGCTTAAGCTTTAAAAAAGGGAACGTATATGTCATACGAACACATGGCACAAATCACTTCCATATTAAGAAACTATCTCTGTTGTTTACATCAGTTGCATCAGTTGAAAACATGTTACATTGTACACACCCTCTACAAAATATAGCTCATCCACCTGTCTCATGTGACATGATCTTCACATGGTTCATGCTATCTATAGTCTCCTCATGCACTGAACACATGCATAACTCTGGCTTGACAAAATACATTATGAAATTATGAATAAAGAAAAATAATACAAATACATAACATTTAACAGTAAATGTTTCAGTCTTCACCCTTCTAAATTATCTTTTTATTATGAACTGATGACAAAATAATTATTTTACATGAACTTTGTGCCGAATTTTTTGAAAAGAGATCAACTTTTACCCCGTGTTATTCGTCAGGAAGTATTTTGACTGAACCGTGCTTAGTGGGCCTATCATGGCGGGGAAAGGAGAAAAGCGCACACAAAGTGAAGTACATTCTTACTCAAAGAATTCGAATGCTGATAAAAGTAAGACTGATGGAACGAGTAGCCCCGAAAGTAAGAAAAAAAAAGAGTTTTCCTTGATTGATTTATATAATTTAATCAACGAGAGATCGGACAGAATTGAATCAAAGGTGTCTGAAAATGCTGTGCTCGTCGAAGATCTGCGGGAGAAAGTAGACTGCATATACAACGAAGTGGGCGGCTTTCGCATCGAAATGGACGTTCTCAAGCAGAAACATGAAGCTTATGAACAGAAAATTGCGATGTTAGAAGAGAGGTTGTCCGATGCGGAGCGTTATGGAAGGAGGTGGAATTTACGGCTTTACGGGCTATCGGAGAACAGCAAGGACGACGTCAAGGCCAGAGTCAAGGAGGTGTGTCGTGCGGTCGTTCCAGAATTCAACACGAGCACAGTTGATGTGGCTCATCGACTAGGCAAGATCAACAGTGAGAACCAGCGAGCCAGGCCCGTGATCATTCGATTCATTTCACGATCTGAGAAAGATATTCTCTGGAGGGCAGCCAAAACCAGCAAGTACTTGAAGACTAACAAGCTGCAATTCAAGGAGGATTTGACGCCCGCTGATCGAGAAGTGAGACAGCGGCTGTGGCCAGAGGTGGAGCGCGTCAGGAAAGCTGGAAAGTCGGCCTACTTTGTGGGAGCGAAGGCGTATGTGGATGGGATCCAGATTCGACCAAAAGATGGAAAAATGGAGATCGGATGATTTTTTCTCTTTTAGAGACCCAAAATAAGCAGCAGAAACGAGAAAGGAGTGAAAACAAATTTCTCCCTTGAAGTTCGACAGCTGACAATCTTCATGAAATTTCTGTGTTCAGGTAAAGGGGGAAAAGAAGGAAGATATAACTAATTTGTTCAGACTGTTATATATGTTAACTTATATACTCAGGGAGGTGCTGAACAGTTAAACCAGTTCCATGGACAGTTCCCCCTATCTCCCTCCAACGCCTATTTTTTTTTCTCTCTTTCCCTTCTTACTCATCATCAATACATTAAATATATAGAAAGTTATTTTTTTGAATAAGTTTTGTTCATTTTGACATAGAGGGGTTGTCCGGGTATTGTTCTACTTAGTAAACCAGGACTTACAGTTCAAGTTTTTTCTCATGTCTTTTTCTTTAGTTTCTCTTAATGTTAGAGGCATCCGCGATATAAATAAAAGAAAGGCTGTTTTTTTATTTTTGAAAGACAAAAGGGCTGATTTTTATTTATTACAAGAAACGCATAGTTCAAAGGCTGATTACAATTTTTGGAAGAGTCATTGGGGTCAGGACATTTGGTTGAGTCATGGTACAAATAGATCAGCAGGGGTCGCTATTCTCAGAGGGAATTTCAGGGGCAAAATTCTTCATCATGAGAGTAATAATAATGGAAGGTGGCTAATAATCATATTAGAGGACTCTGATAAGCAATATATTATTGCTAATATTTATGGTACTAATTGCAAATCTACAAATTTGATTCTACTCAATGAATTAGAAAAACGAATTATTGACCTATCAACCAAATACATGAATGCAAAATGTATTCTTGGGGGTGATTTTAATGTAGTCCCTGATAGTAACTTAGATAGATGGCCTCCCAAATGTGTAAAAGATGATAGCAACAAAATTATTTCTGGGTTATGCAATAACTTAGGTCTTGTTGATATCTGGCGAAAAATGAACCCCAAAAAACTCATGTATACATGGCAAAATAATGACTTGTCTTTGCAGTCTCGAATAGATTTGTGGTTAATATCAGAGGAGTTGACATCATTGATAGACAACGTTACAATTGATCTTGCACCTTTACTGACCATAATTCTATTCACATTTTTATCATCTCTAATGACAATAGAAAGAACCTGAGCAGAAGTGGATACTGGATATTAAACAATTATTTATTATTTAATGATGAATTTAATTGTGAAGTATTAAAAATAATTGATAAATACTATAAACAGGGTGTAATTACTAACCAATTTGGGCTGCAGTGGGATTTTATGAAATATAAAGTGAGGAGTTTAGCCATTAAAATGAGTAAAACAATTGCCAAAAATAAACGGGCCAAATTGCAAGCCATCTTCCAAGAGTTTGGTGACCTGTGTGATAAAACAGATTTAACAGAGGAACAAGCTCAAAATCTCATAAAATTACAAGAGAATTTAAATAAACATTATGAGGAAAAGGCAAAATCTGCTTTCATACGTTCCAGAAGAAAGTGGCTCGAACATGGTGAAAAAAACGTCTCAGGTTACGAATGTAACCTATGTTCCCTGAGAACAGGGAACGAGACAATACGTCATTGACGCTTTGGGGAACGCCTCAGGCGTGACAGGTGTCTGAAATCAAATATCAACTCACAGCAATCATGTTGACCGGCGACAGCCCGTGCATCATCAGCTTGAATGATGAGTGCGCGACCTGGATGTATAAAAGGGAGCCTTGCACACATGACAACATCCTATCGTCTGAAGGGACTGTTGCAGGCAGGCCCCGAGGCATGGCAGGGAGACGTATTGTCTCGTTCCCTGTTCTCAGGGAACATAGGTTACATTCGTAACCTGAGACGTTCCCTTTCGAAGGGAACTCAACAATACGTCATTGACGCTTTGGGGAACGATATACCAACGCCGCCATGCTAAGGGGAGTGCATGCCAAAAGGCAGTGACAACTGTCAGAACCAGTAATTCAGAAAACACTGGAGCCACTCACCCTTAGGTCACATCGGGCTGTCAGTGACAGCACTCCCTACCGGTCATAGCCCAAGCTAATGAACCAAGAAACCGCCAGAACATAGTTAATGGGGGGTATATCTGGGCCAGCTCAAAGGCTTAGGACCACAACTTCCAATAGAAGGCGTCCCTTCTAGGGAGTGTGGCTAGGGGACCCAAGGGACCCCCAGCCAGTCACTATTCAGGGGAGCGTGCCACCTGAAATACCACCAGGCTGGCCTGGTGATCTATACTAAGACACACAGTCTGGCCATAGCCTGTCTGTCCGAGACAGAGCCTCTGGAAGTTGCCTTGGATAAGGCATCCAGAAACCAAAGGCCTGCGAAGCTGGCAGAAACCATTCAGTTCTGGATCACTGAGACGGGATCTCCCGGAGAGTGTGACTCAACCTCAGGAAACAACGGAAGTCGTCCACTCAATCCACGGGTCTACCCAGTGCTCGATCCGAACACTGGGGAAGTAAGAGAGGGTTCAGAACCAGGAAGGTCTAATGAGACCTAAGACCTGATGACCCCCTCATGTGGGGAGCTCCAGTACATGAGGGCTCATATCAGGAAGGCCGCTGAGGCCTGTAACCTGACAGCCACACAATGTGGGGCTACCTTCAGAAAGGCCTAATGAGGCCTGTAACCACAGAATGTGGGAGATAGCCTGAAAGGGAAGCGCCTGTCGTAAAACATTGCGACAGAGGACGCATCTAGAGTGGGACCCAAGGTGAAGAACCGGAGTCTGAGCCACGTAAAAAAGGGAATGAAGCGGACAGCGCATAACCCTTACCATAAATATGGATTTTAGAAAGTACACGAAACGAAAGTGCGTGTACTTAGCCATTCTGAATCCAGGAAGGCCTGGTGAGGCCTCTAACCTGGCGACCACAGCATGTGGGAGCTCATACTCAGGAAGGCCTAGTAAGGCCTATAACCTGACGACCACAGTAAGTGGGAGCTCATCCTCAGGAAGGCCGCTGAGGCCTGTGACCTGACGACCACAGAATGTGGGGCTACCTTCAGAAAGGCCTAATGAGGCCTGTAACCACAGAATGTGGGAGATAGCCTGAAAGGGAAGCGCCTGTCGTAAAACATTGCGACAGAAAACGCATCTAGAGTGGTACTCAAGGTGAAGAACCGGAGTCTGAGCCACGTAAAAAAGGGAATGAAGCGGACAGCGCATAACCCTTACCATAAATATGGATTTTAGAAGGTACACGAAACGAAAGTGCGTGTACCTAGCCAGTCCAAATCCAGGAAGGCCTGGTAAGGCCTCTAACCTGGCGACCACAGTATGTGGGAGCTCATACTCAGGAAGGCCTGTGAGGCCTGAGACCTGGCGACCACAGTAAGTGGGAGCTCGTATTCAGGAAGGCCGGAGAGGCCTGTAACCTGACAGCCACACAATGTGGGGCTACCTTCAGAAAGGCCTAATGAGGCCTGTAACCACAGAATGTGGGAGATAGCCTGAAAGGGAAGCGCCTGTCGTAAAACATTGCGACAGAGGACGCATCTAGAGTGGGACCCAAGGTGACGAACCGGAGTCTGAGCCACGTAAAAAAGGGAATGAAGCGGACAGCGCATACCCTTACCATAAATATGGATTTTAGGAAGTACACGAAACGAAAGTGCGTGTACTTAGCCATTCTGAATTCAGGAAGGCCTGGTGAGGCCTCTAACCTGGCGACCACAGCGTGTGAGAGCTCATACTCAGGAAGGCCTGTGAGGCCTGAGACCTGGCGACCACAGTAAGTGGGAGCTCGTATTCAGGAAGGCCGGAGAGGCCTGTAACCTGACAGCCACACAATGTGGGGCTACCTTCAGAAAGGCCTAATGAGGCCTGTAACCACCGAATGTGGGAGATAGCCTGAAAGGGAAGCGCCTGTCGTAAAACATTGCGACAGAAGACGCATCTAGAGTGGGACCCAAGGTGAAGAACCGGAGTCTGAGCCACGTAAAAAAGGGAATGAAGCATACAGCACATAACCCTTACCATAAATATGGATTTTAGAAAGTGCATGAAACGAAAGTGCATGTACTTATCCATTCTGAATCCAGGAAGGCCTGGTGAGGCCTCTAACCTGGCGACCACAGCATGTGGGAGCTCATACTCAGGAAGGCCTAGTAAGGCCTATAACCTGACGACCACAGTAAGTGGGAGCTCATCCTCTGGAAGGCCGGTGAGGCCTGTAACCTGGGAACCACAGCATGTGGGATTACCCATGACCAGGAAGGCCAGATGAGGCCTGTAACCTGATAGTCACAATGCGTGGGAGCTCACATTCAGGAAGGCCTGATGAGGCCTGCATCCTGACATGTGAAAGCTCACAACCAGTGAGGCCTATACCCTAGCGACCACAGTGAGTGGGAGTTCACATCCAGGAAGGCCTGGTGAGGCCTGTAACCTGACATGTAGAAGCCCATCACCAGGAAGACCGGTGAGGCCTGTAACCTGGCGACCACAGTATGTGGAAGCTCATAGCCATGAAGGCCGGATGAGGCCTGTAACCTGATGACCACAGTATGTGGGAGCTCACATTCAGGAAGGCCAGATGGGGCCTGTAACCTGACATGTAGAAGCCCATCACCAGGAAGACCGGTGAGGCCTGTAACCTGGCGACCACAGCATGTGGGAGCTCATAACCAGGAAGGCCGGATGAGGCCTGTAACCTGGCGACCACAGTATGTGGGAGCTCACATTCAGGAAGGCCGGATGAGGCCTGCAACCTAATACCCACAGTATGCGGGAGCTCAGCTCACTTACAATACGTTACCTGCCCACCAAACATGTCCCAGGCTCTGTACAGGACACGAGTTCTGAAAAAGAAGAGAAAGAAAATGTTATTTGCGCACAAAACATTTTCACTCAACATAATACCTGCGGCATACAGAATGAAGCACGCCAGGACTCAGAAACTCAAACAAAAACCTAATGTTTCATAAGCCTAGGAAGGCGCTCCTATCAACCAAGCTGAAGCGGGCCATCAGAGAATTCTTGAACTCATCATAGGCCCTGCCCCAGGCCTGATGTAGGAGGAGCCTGGGAGTGATGGTGGTTAGAAAGCAAGATCCAGGGAGGTGATACCTAACGCTCAGACTGAGAACGTTTACTCTGGATCACCTCCCTGAGATCCTGCCTCCCGCGGGAGTTACGCCTCCTGCGCGCCCTGCTCCCTCTCTTAGGAGGAGGGGGTGCACGGGAAGCGACACTGGCCTTTTGGGTCTGTCTGTGATCCTCAGACCACGACGGACCAGGCCCTCCCGCCTGCCTGGGCTGGGCCGAGGACCTCCGCGGTATGCAGCTCTTAAATGCCGCAGAGCGCGCCCTCGCCTCCCTGAACTTATCGACCACCGTCTCAACGGAAGGTCCGAAAAGTTCAGAAGGCGAAACCGGCGAATCGAGGAGAAAGGTTTTTTCTTTCTCCCTGATGTCAGCCTGGTTAAGCCACAGATGTCTCTCCGTGGCCACCATAGCCGCCATCGCACGACCGATGGAAGCAGCTGACTGTTTGGTGGCCCGGAGAGCTAAATCCGTGGTACGGCGCAGCTCTGCTACCGCGTCAGAGGGCAGGCCGGCCCCCTGATCGAGGTCCCGCAGCAGGTCGGCCTGGTAGGCCTGAAGGACCGCGAGGGTGTGCAGAACCGCCCCTGCCTGACCTGCTGCCGTGTACGCTCTGCCATTCAAGCGTGATGTTGTCTTCAATGGCTTGGATGGCAGGGTCGGAGCTCCCAGTGACGATGCCCGACCAGAGGCGAGATAGTTGGCCAACGTCTCGTCTACTGGCGGCATCGACACATACCCATGCTCTGCGGCTCCCTCCACAGCAGCGAAACTAGCCCGCTGGTGCAGATGAAGACGCGCAGAGAACGGGTTCTTCCATGCCTTCTCAATCTCAGAGTGGAGATCGGGAAGAAATGGAATGCTCGTCCGAGCCGGTGGCCTATGGGTGGGGAGGAACCGATCGTCCAAAATACCACGAACAGGTTCCTCCCGGACGCGCCTCCACTGCAGCTGCAGTCTGTTGGTGGCGCGCCCCATAACGTCCACCAGCTCAGCGTACACTGGGCAGGAGGGCTGAAGTGGTTCAGTTTCAACCAAACTGACCTCATCAGCAACCGACTCCTGCCCGGCCCGAAGAGAACCAGTTACAGATCCATCAGAAAGAGAAAGAACATCTTCTACATTAATCTGTAACTCGCCCTCGTCAGCTGACAGATCATCCGCGAGGTTAACGCCCCTCTCCAGCTGATCTGCCAGCTCCATCTGAGAGCCCCACGAACTCAAGCGCCGCTGAGCCTCAGCCCGAGCGGGACCGGAACCGCGGGGTTCAGATGCCGCGCTCACTTCCCTCGAAAAGTGAGACAGACGAGAGCGGAGCGTTTTCAAAGAAAAACGCTCGCAGTTCGCGCAGGTAGCTCCCTCGAGAGCTCCCCGCGCGTGCTCTTCACCCAGGCAGAACACGCACAGATCGTGTGAATCCTCCGGTGTCAGATATCTGGGACACGGGTCGGCACACTTGCGGAAGGAATATCTCTTCTTCTCTGTACGCTTCATTTTCTTGATTGCACTCGAGAAACACTCTCAAACAGACAAAGCAGTCCCTGAAGACGAAAGGATGTTGTCATGTGTGCAAGGCTCCCTTTTATACATCCAGGTCGCGCACTCATCATTCAAGCTGATGATGCACGGGCTGTCGCCGGTCAACATGATTGCTGTGAGTTGATATTTGATTTCAGACACCTGTCACGCCTGAGGCGTTCCCCAAAGCGTCAATGACGTATTGTTGAGTTCCCTTCGAAAGGGAACACCAGATACTTTTATTCTTTAGAAAAAAGAAATGGTGAAAGATTAGCAATTAATAAATTGCGTATAAATAATTCTGTCACAGATGATTTATCTACAATTTCAAAACATACAGCAGAATTTTATAAAAGTTTGTATTCTAGCTCTGATATACAGTACTCCTTAATGGAGTCCTTTTTAGGAAAATTGGGTAACACTAGTAGGTTGGTTAACGATGAATTTGGCAGCATTTGTGAGAAAGAGCTTAGTATTACAGAAATTATCGACAATATTAAGAAACTCAAGGACAACAAATCTCCTGGAAATGATGGGCTTACGAATGAATTTTTCAAAACTTTCAGAGATGCCCTTTCCCCGTTTATTTAACTATGTTTAATGAATCTATAAATAATGGAATCTTACCTCCATCTCTCAGACAGGGGGTAATTACCTTAATACCAAAGGCAAATAAGGATACTTTATCTCTAGATGGGTGGAGACCCATAACTTTATTGAACACTGATGCCAAACTCTTTTCTCTTATTTTTGCTAGCAGGCTGAAATTAGGTTTGGACTCATTAATTGATCAATCTCAGTCTGGCTTCATGAAAGGGAGGCATATCTGTAATAATATTCGTCTTATTCTTGATTTTATTGATTATAGTCACCTTCTCAATGAGGACAATCTAATACTCTTTGTTGATTTCAATAAAGCGTTTGATACAGTAGAACACAAATTCATGTTTGCAACATTAGAATACTTTAAATTTGGGAATTTTTTTAGAAAGGCGATTACAACCCTGTACACCGAATGTAACAGCTCTGTTAAAATGGTTAATGGAACTTCTGATAGATTTTTTCTTTCTAGGGGCATCAGACAAGGCTGCCCAATCTCACCGTTTCTCTTTCTGCTCGTCACTCAGGTTCTTTCTTGCTATGTAAATATGAATTTCTTTCAAGGTATTAACGTTTTTGGGAATGAATTAAAAATATGTCAGCTAGCTGATGACACAACACTATTTTTAAAAAATGCTGCGGAGGTTAGCAAAGCAATTCGTACCATAAATAATTTTTCTAAAGTATCTGGTCTCAACCTTAATATAAGCAAATGTGAGATTTTTCCACTTAGGATTATTAACCTTGATGAAATTGATGGAATCCCTGTCAAGGAGGTTGTCACATATCTTGGTGTAAAACTTTGCAAAGATGAATCATATCGTGCTTCTCTTAACTTTAATCCGATTATAAACAGTACAAAAAGAAAATTTGACTCTTGGTTGCAGAGAGATTTATCCATTTATGGTCGTGTCCTATTGTCTAAATCTGAAGGTTTGTCAAGATCTGCGTATATCTCCCAAGCTCTATTTGTACCCAAGACATTTACCAAAGAGTTTGACAAGTTGTTATTTGATTTTGTTTGGAAAAAAAAAAAACTCATTATTTAAAGAAAAATATATTATGCAATCCATATGATCAGGGTGGTTTGAATGTTGTGGATTTTACAACCTTAAACAGCACTTTTAAAATAAATTGGCTAAAATGTTTTATTAAAAATAATTGCTCTATGTGGAATATTTTCCCTAACCATTTAATTAATCAACTTGGTGGTATAAATTTTTTCCTTAGATGCAGTTTTGATATCAACAAAATACATCTTTGTTTATCTAATTTTCACAAGCAAGTCTTTTTGACATGGTGTTTGGCTTTTAAACATAACTTCTCTCCTCATTCCTTTTTTATATGGAATAATAAATATATTACACACCGAAGAAAAACATTATTTTTAAAACATTGGTTTGAATCTGATATATTATTAGTTAGTCAGTTATTGAATTCTGATGGTCAGTTTTTGAGTATTACTGAACTATGTCTGAAATTTAAGTGTCATATCTCTGTTAAAGAATATTGTACTGTCATGAATTCTATTTCTGCCAAAATTGTATCTCTATTCAGAAATCAGGACTCTAGGGGTAACACTGCAAGTAAAGTTTCCAAACATTTGTTTTTAGATAAACTTGATTTAATTAATGATAAATGCAGTAACCAACTGATTAGATCTCTTTTTGTTAATATCTCTTCTCCTCCATCTACATTTGTTTGGGTTAATATGTTTCCCTCATTTGAGTGGGAAAATGTTTGGGGAGTTCTTAGTCGGTATTGTGTATCAAATAAAACCAAAGAAGTGTCTTTTAAAATTGCTCACAGAATATATCCTGTGAAAGACACATTAGAGCGTTTTCATCTGGATATTGATTACAACTGCTGTTTTTGTAATAGTGAAAGAGAGTCTATTGTGCACTTGTTTTTTGAATGCCCCTGTTCTTCAGTCTTTTGGTATGAGATTGTGAAGAAAATAACGGGAGGATGCAAATGCAAGTAAAAATCTCAGTTTATTTGAAAGCGGTCAGATGAAGACACAGGTCGGGGACAAACACTCAGGTGGAGATGAAGCAGGGACGAGATGGCGATCCGGTGGTGGTGCGGTGAACAGCGTGCTCGAGTGAAACAACCAGGAACCGTGGGACATCAGACGACACGAAGAACTGACGAAAATCCAGACGAAGAACTTTTCAGACGAGGCACAGGAACAGGACACACACCGAGGAACAACCACAACGATCTGACAACATGAGAGGGAAAATACTGGGCATATAAAGGGAACTGGGATTGAAGACAGCTGGCGACACTAATCGACACAATGAGTAACCACACCCACACAATTACATTCACACAGACACATCAGCATGAGACAGCCGATTCATGAACCGTGACAGTACCCCTCTCCCTAGGAACGCCTCCTGGCGTTCCCAGACAACCTTACCTGTCGATTGTAATCATCGATAAGGGAGTGATCCAGAATGTCTCTAGCAGGTACCCAACTTCTCTCCTCCGGACCGTAACCCTCCCAGTCCACCAAGTACTGAAATCCGCGTCCCCTCCGTCTCGAGTCCAGAATGCGATGTACCAAATAGGTGGGTTCCCCATCTACGAGTCGCGGCGGGGGGGGAACCGGGGCAGGCGGATTAATGTGAGAATAAAACACGGGCTTGATTTTAGACACATGGAAGGCGGAGTGAATTCTCCTGTACGCAGGAGGAAGTTTGAGTCGGACTGTCACCGGACTAATAATTTTGGTGACAGGAAACGGGCCAATGAATTTGGGAGCTAACTTGTTAGACACGGAGCGGAGCGGAATATTCTTGGTAGAAAGCCACACTTTTTGACCCACGACGTAAACGGGAGGCTTTGACCGGTGGCGGTCGGCCTTGGCCTTCATGCGCCGCCCTGCTTGGAGTAGAGTCTCACGGGCTCTAGTCCAAGTACGGCGACACCTCTGGACGAATGCGTGAGCGGAGGGGACCGCGACTTCGGATTCCAGACTAGGAAAAATTGGTGGCTGGTAACCTAAACTACACTCAAATGGCGAGAGGCCCGTGGATGACACTGGTAACGAATTGTGGGCGTACTCCACCATAGAAAGCTGTTGGCTCCAGGACGAAGGATTCTTGGCAACCAAACATCGCAACATTCTCTCGAGGTCCTGATTGGCTCGCTCAGACTGGCCATTGCTCTGGGGGTGATAGCCCGAGGACAGACTGACCGTGGCCCCCAGTAACTTACAAAATTCTCGCCAAAATTTGGACACGAATTGGGAACCTCTGTCAGAGACCACGTCCATCGGGAGGCCATGTAACCGAAAGACGTGATCTATGACTGTGACCGCTGTCTCCTTGGCTGAAGGTAATTTGGGCAAGGGGATGAAATGTGCCGCCTTCGAGAACCGGTCCACTACGGTTAAAACAACCGTCATGCCTCTGGAGGGCGGGAGGGCGGTGACAAAATCTAGAGCGATGTGGGACCAGGGTCTCGAAGGGACAGACAGCGGTCGAAGTAACCCATCTGGGGGCTGGTTAGATGTCTTACCAGTGGCACAAACTGAGCAAGCCAACACAAAATCGTGAATGTCGCGAGCCATTAATGGCCACCAGAATCGTTGTTTAACTAAAAAACTGGTTCGCGTCACTCCTGGATGACAAGCCACGTTGGAGCAATGACCCCATCGAATAACGTCGGACCGTAACCCCTCCGGAACAAACAAACGACCCGGTGGGCAACCAGGCGGAGGCGTTACCCCTTCTAGGGCTGTCTTGACCCTCGATTCGACCTCCCATACTAGAGTGGAGATGACAACCTTCTCAGGTAAAATACACTCGGGAGTCACCGGGCGTTCGGATGGATCAAAAATACGAGATAAAGAATCGGGTTTGATGTTTTTGGAACCCGGGCGGTACGAGAGAACAAAATCAAAACGTCCGAAAAGAAGAGCCCACCGAGCCTGCCTGGAGTTGAGTCTTTTAGCCGATCTGATGTACTCAAGATTCTTATGATCGGTCCAGACGATAAAGGGTACCCCCGAACCCTCTAACCAATGACGCCACTCCTCCATCGCTAACTTGAGTGCCAACAACTCTCTGTTACCAATGTCATAATTACGTTCGGCAGGCGATAGTCGATGAGAGAAAAACGCGCAGGGATGCATCTTGTCTTCTGAGGAAGCGCGTTGTGAAAGCACTGCTCCTACTCCCACCTCTGACGCGTCGACCTCCACCACAAACTGACGTGTGGGATCAGGGGTGACAAGAATGGGAGCCGAAACGAAGCGACTCTTGAGGTTGTTGAACACTGCCTCGGCAGTGTTCGACCACCTGAACGTCGTTCGGGGGGAGGTCAAGGCAGTCAGAGGTGCGACTAGTTGGCTGAAATTGCGAATGAAACGCCGGTAAAAATTGGCGAACCCCAGAAACCGCTGTAGGGCCTTACGGGAATCTGGACTTGGCCAATCTACCACAGCCTTAACCTTGTCAGGATCCATGCGCACTCCCTCAGAAGAGATGATGTACCCTAGGAAAGGAACAGACTGTGCATGAAACGCGCATTTCTCCGCCTTGACAAAAAGCCCATTCTCTAACAACCTCTGGAGCACTCGTCTGACGTGTTGAACGTGTTCCTGGAGAGACGAAGAAAAAATCAATATGTCATCCAGGTAAACATATATGAACTGATCTACCATGTCTCTCAACACGTCATTAACGAGTGCCTGGAAAACCGCTGGACTGTTGGAAAGCCCGAAGGGCATAACCAAATATTCAAAGTGTCCTCTAGGGGTATTAAAAGCGGTTTTCCATTCATCCCCCTTCCTGATGCGAACCAAATGATATGCATTACGTAAGTCCAGATTCGTGAAAATAGATGCTCCCTGCAACCTCTCGAAAGCTGAAGACATCAACGGCAAAGGATAAGAATTCTTTACCGTGATGTTGTTCAGCTCTCGGTAATCAATGCAAGGTCGCAGAGAACCATCCTTCTTTCCAACGAAAAAGAACCCCGCCCCCGCAGGAGAAGAGGAAGGTTGGATGAACCCAGAGGCTAGAGAATCAGAAATATATTTCTCCATGGCCTCCCTCTCGGGAACAGAAAGAGAGTAAAGTTTGCCCTTAGGCGGAGATTTACCTGGCAGTAGATCTATTGCACAGTCATAGGAACGATGCGGAGGAAGAGAAGCAGCACGAGACTTACTGAACACCTCCTTCAGGTCGAGGTACTCTGCGGGCACGTTAGACAAATCCGCCGCCTCACTCTGAAACACAGAACCAGACACAGAAGGACAGGCAGACACTAAACAGGACTCATGACAGTGGTTACTCCATGTGGAAACAGTGTTAGTGCACCAGTCGACACGGGGGTTGTGTCTGGAAAGCCACGGGTGTCCCAAAACCACTGGTGCAAGTGGTGAGTCCATGAGGAGGAATGAAATGAGTTCCGTGTGATTGCCAGAAGTGATGAGGGTGATTCTTTCAGTGGAATGAGTAATCCGGGGGAGTTCTTGACCATTGAGTGCGTTGACAGTAATCTGGTGTGAGAGAGGAGTGATGGGGATTTGAAGCTTAAGTGCAAGTTTGAAGTCCATGAAATTACCCTCTGCTCCCGAATCCAGTAATGCGTTGGTGCAGTGCGACGACGTTCGCCATCTCAGTCTTACCGGGAGGAGGGTCGATGATGGTGATGAGGTCTTCTCGGCGGAGATCCCACCCGATAGTAGCCTCATACTTACTACCGGGCTTGCCCTTTTACCGGGCAGGCATGGATGAAATGGCCCGCCCGGCCACAGTACAGACAGAGTCCTTGGGATCTCCGCCTTTCCCTCTCCTCCCGGGAAAGCCGAGCTCTCCCCACCTGCATGGGCTCATGATCGAATGCGGGGCTGACCGCGCTCGCGCCACTGGGCTGGAAATCCTCCGTGCTGGGCTGTGGATGGCTGGTACGCGTCAATCTGGTCACACGATTCAGTCGAGCGTCTACTCTCAAAGCAAGTTCCACCAATCCATTTAGCGTCTCGGGTAAGTCCAAAGCATAAATTTCTCTTTGAACGCGGTCAGCCAGCCCATGCAGGAACATATCCCACTGCGCCTCCTCGTTCCAACGGCACTCTGCGGCCAGGGTGCGGAACCGGATGGAAAAGTCCGCCACCGAGCCTTCTCCCTGTCTCAGTTCGGCGAGTAATCTGGCCGCCTCCTTACCCGCCACAGCACGATCGAATACCCTCTTCATTTCTTCGGAGAGTGCCTGGAACGAGGTGCAGCAGTTGTCTCCGTTCTCCCACACCGCCGTTCCCCAAAGTGCTGCTCTCCCTGACAGCAGGGTCAATACAAATGCCACCTTCGCCTGTTCACTCTGGAAAGTGCGTGGCTGTAGAGCGAAATGCATGGAACATCTCGTGAGGAACGCTCTGCAAAACTCCGGCTCGCCGGAATAACCCTCAGGTGTGGGTAGGCGTGGCTCTGGGCGATCAGCTGCAGCAGGCGCTGGTGGTGGGGGAACGGGCGGCGTGGGGGGCGCAGTGGGAGTCCGTAGAAGTTGTACCTGTTGGGTGAGCTCGGACACCTGCTTCACGAGTGCTTGCACCGCACGACCTGTGCCCGAGATGCTTTCCTCTTGTTGGTCCATACGTGAGATACTGTGGGCGATGAAATCGTTGATCTGGGACGTGCTTGCTGCATCCATGATGTGGTCAGATCGTTCTGTGAAGAAAATAACGGGAGGATGCAAATGCAAGTAAAAATCTCAGTTTATTTGAAAGCGGTCAGATGAAGACACAGGTCGGGGACAAACACTCAGGTGGAGATGAAGCAGGGACGAGATGGCGATCCGGTGGTGGTGCGGTGAACAGCGTGCTCGAGTGAAACAACCAGGAACCATGGGACATCAGACGACACGAAGAACTGACAAAAATCCAGACGAAGAACTTTTCAGACGAGGCACAGGAACAGGACACACACCGAGGAACAACCACAACGATCTGACAACATGAGAGGGAAAATACTGGGCATATAAAGGGAACTGGGATTGAAGACAGCTGGCGACACTAATCGACACAACGAGTAACCACACCCACACAATTACATTCACACAGACACATCAGCATGAGACAGCCGATTCATGAACCGTGACAGTGATGTCTCAATTTCTAAGTGTTAAAATGAACTGCAATATAGTCTTAAATTTGTCATCTGTCTTGCTTCATTCGAATGAATTTGACTTTTCTAAAAGAAAAATTTATGTTATCGATTTGTTTCTATTATTAGGAAAATTTCATATTCATCAAACTAAATGGAGTAACTCAAAACCCAACTTTGTTCATTTTAAAGCAGCCTTTAAAAGAAAGAATATGAAAAAATTTACACGTGCTATTCATTTAGTTGTTAACAGCTGGCTGTTATATTTAATCAATTGGTTAAATGGTGTTTTCATTGCAGTGCATGATTAAAAAATAAACTTACAATAACTTAGGCTATATACCATATATAACAACATATATTTACCACTGCTCTGCTAAACAGCAGTTTAACAGAGCAAACATATTATATATTAAACAGAGCAAACATTGCATTTGTATTCATATAAAATTCTGTATACCTACATGAAAAACTAATGGATTGGTATCATGGTGACAAAGTTACATTCATGTGACCCATAATGATCCTTTTGCACTCTAACAAATTATTGACCTTTCCTTTAGAAACACACTTATGCCTAATACAATAACTTTTCATTATAAACACTCCATCATCTCAGGTCTCAGTGATATCCTCATAACATTTTATGAACGTTGATCTGATAATGGTCCTCCTCTGTTATTATGGAACATTGTGCCAATGTTTTACTGAGAACATTATATAATCTGTTAAAGGGATAGTTCACTTTGAAATTAATTTTTGATATGTTTTAGCTTACCTCAAGGGCATCCAAGATGTAGGTGTCTTTGTTTCCGCAGTAATTTCAATTTTGATATTTTTAGGTCAAACCGTTCTTGTCTGGCAGTCATATAATGCAGGTCTACGGTCACTGACTCAAAGAGCATGCACAAAGTCCAAATTAAAACAATTCCCCATCGTCCAAATGAAACAATTCCCCATCATAAGTACACATTGATGACCTAAGACACGAAACGAGCGGTTTGTGTGAGAAAACGAACAGTATTTATATCGTTTTTAGCTCTTGAAAACAGCACACGTCCAAATGGTCTGACGGCGCGGGCGGGTATAGATGTATACATAGATGTCGCCTTGGCTACGGTTTCGTTCCAATGAACTGCAGTAGCCAAGGCGACATCTATGTATACATCTATAGCCGTCAGATCATTTGGACGTGTGCTGTTTTCAAGATATAACAACGATATAAATACTGTTCGTTTTCTCACACAAACCGCTCGTTTCGTGTCTTAGGCCATCAATGTGTACTTATGATGGGGAATTGTTTCATTTGGACGATGGGGAATTGTTTTAATTTGGACTTTGTGCATGCTCTTTGAGTCAGTGACCGTAGACCTGCATTATATGACTGCCAGACAAGAACGGTTTGACCTAAAAATATCCAAATTGAAACTACTGCGGAAACAAAGACACCTACATCTTGGATGCCCTTGAGGTAAGCTAAAACATATCAAAAAATAATTTCAAAGTGAACTATCCCTTTAACTAAACAACATCCTCAAAACATCCTCAAAATGTTACATTTAAAATGTTCTAGCTTTGTTAACACATCACATTACAAGAACGTTTTATAAAAAACTCTCCATCATCTCAGGTCTCAGTGATATCCTCAAAACATTTTACGAACATTGATTTGATAATGTTCCTCCTCTGTTATTATGGAACATTGTGCCAATGTTTTACTGAGAACATTATATAATCTGTTAACTAAACAACATCCTCAAAACATCCTCAAAATGTTACAGTTAAAACATTATATTTTAGTTTACATTTAACCTTATTGGAACATTATTTGAAATGTTATTTGACATTATTTGAAAACATTCTTTGAACATTACATGCAAATGTTTTCTCTAAAACATTAACCAGACTTGTAGGGAATGTTAGCCAAAGTTCTGAGAACATTCCCTGCCACCTGGGTTGTATCTTTTAATAATAACTCTAACCAAAGTTAAAATGCATTATAATATTTGCAAATTCATTGTTTCATTGGAAATTGGTGGATTTAATGTCTTATAATTTCTAAATGTGTAACAATGAATAGATAATATGTGTTACAACTGTGTATGTAATAACTGCGGTTACAATTGTTGAAGAGATCATACATGCATTATAATGTGTAAAACAATATATAATTAATGCATTAAAACTACTTTTTATAATGCAATATGTATAAGGGCTTTAAAGTGTCACTGATTTGTATAATGATTTTATCTAAAACAATGATATTATATTAGCATTATTTCTTTCAACAACAAAAAATAATAATAATAAAATGAAATAAAATTCTAAACATATTTCCACACTGTGTCTCACTATGAGTTTATTCAGTTTATTACAGGTTTGTTTTTCCTTCATTTATTTCTACACTGAGTTCATATTTAGTTCATCTTTTATTGTAGAAATCATACATGGAAAAAAGAGATTTGACATCAGAATGTAAATGTTGCTGCTTTCTGTAGTTCAGTCAATGATACTGAATCTCTTTTGCTCATGTTGTGCTTATAATTCAGTGTTTTGTTCATTCTGTGTGATTCAATTGTGTTTTAACTCTGTTTGAAATTGAGTTACATTTTCAGTTCAGGAGAATATCTCAAAATGTAAGATATTTATGTTCAGAGTGAATAATTGCTGGAATTAAAGCAGTCAGATCGGCCTGATAATAGATAATATGTGTTATAACTGCTGTTACACTTATTGATTAGATCATACATGCATTTTAATGTATATAGCAGTGCATAATTAATGCTTTGAAAAATACTTTTATAATGCAATATGTATGAAAGCTTTAAAGTGTTACTGATATTGTTTTATAATGATTTAATCTAAAACTAGAGCAGCATTACTCCTATGCTGTGAATGTGCAGTGCAGTGTGTTGTGTGTGTGTGTGTGTGTGTGAATGTGTTGTGTTTGTCTCCTGCAGCTGGTCCCACAGTGAAGCCCTCAGTGCAGGGGCGATTCTAGGATTTTCATTTTAGGGGGGCTCAGCCCCCAATGAGGGTATGATTTAAAAAAAAAAAAAACTTAGTTTATGGTCTAATGCTCATTATTAACTAGTTTCATTCATTCATCCAGTAACATGCATATGGCAGGGTTTTATCATCACTGTGGTCCTGAATGTGAGGTATTTAGGGGGGTTCGGGGGCATGCTCCCCCGAGAAAATTTTTATTTTTCTCTGATCTACATATGTGCATTTTAAGATGTTTTGAAAGCCAAAAAAATTGGATAACAATAGCTTTAAAACCATGTGCGGGCAGCTGTTTTTTTCTCACCTCATCAGCATCACACTCTTTTTCTCTTTGTTTTTATCTTGCTCTGTCTTTTCCCCCCTAAAGCTGAGCTTTGACTGATATAGGCTTTTCATTTTTGTCTGTCAGTGAAGAAAGTAAATATAGGGTCAACTGATAGTTTGATTTACTAATCATTTTCTCAGACAAAGCTACCAGGAAAGCTAGGTAACTAAGTTTATTAAATTCATTCACAATATGGCCGTAGACAGGGCTTTATAATCAAAGAGGTCATACATTTGAAGTTGTTATGGGGTTAAACATTTTTATTTCTCTGATATGCGCATTTCAAGACGTTTGAAGGCCAAAAAAGGATAAGAAATAGATTTAAATGCTCTCTCCTCATCTTCATTACTGTCTTTTTCTCTCAGTCTCCTGATCTTGCCCTGTCTCTTCCCCTCCTAAAGCTGAACTTTTTTAAATTACCGAAGGCTACAAATTGTATTATATTAATTCTCAACATGTACACATGCATTATTAATCTTGTGCCTATGAAAACGGCTTTGTTAATGTTTCTTGTCCCCTCACAATGACATAATTACACGTTATATAGGCCTATTTTCAGCTCAAAATGGCGAAATTAGACAAAAAATTTATTAGTTGTCTAATTATTTTTGTCATTCGTTTAACATTTATGACCTAAAAAACTGTCATATATAAAATGTTTAGTTTAGCTACTTATTCTTAACTCGCATTTGACCGTAAACTGAAGCGTCAGTTGTGCTGCTAAAATTCGCGCTCGGATGAGAAACCAAACCGTCCTGTGTTGCTCCCAATGCTCTAGTAACATTACATTATGTAAACTGCAATGCATTTATGACAAAGAACTGCACCGATGCAGATGTAATATCATAGCAATCTATGCACTCACGACACACCTTGTACTCTCTGATGTTCGCTCTGCTCGGCGCCCCTGCAGATTGAAAAATGCGCTAAATCCAAGCAGACTCAGATAAGGGGAGGAGCCGAAACTTGACGCAGCTTGCCGCCGTTTCAAATGAGTTTTTAAAAGGGGACTGAAGCGATCAAAAATGTATGAATCAAATATTTTTTAGGGGGGCTGGGCAGAAGTTTAGGGGGGCTGAAGCCCCCCTAAAAAGGGCCTAGTGACGCCCCTGCCTCAGTGTCTCTGCTGCCGCCCTCTTCTATTTCGCCCCGAGAATAGAATTTGACTAACTCAATAGTTAAAGCCCCCAAAATACAGAAAGCACACAGGTTTGATTTATGCACTAAGCCAGAGACGTAGTTCTGTTTAAAAAAAAATATTTTATTCATACAATTACTAAAAACATCAGGTATAAAATACCATACACACAACAATAAGGGAAATGAGTGCTGAGGCCTTATCAGTGGAGTGACAGGGTCAAGAGGTGTGGGATATCAGAATGGATCCCCAATCACACGTGAACACACACACATACAGTGGTAAAAACTCAAAATAAACAAAAGGGGAAAAACACAGCACACACGAAGAGACGCCACCACCAGGGACACCGACACCACCACCGTCGGCCCTCAGCACTATGGGAGAAAGAACATTCAATTAGTGGGCGGGAAGTAAGTCACTAAACCAAAAATAAATGAACAACTCACTCTAAAGCAATCTAGGCATAAAGGAGGACGCAATAGCTGCCTAGAGCTTCACAAAAAAAAAAATAACCAAAAATTAACAATAAATCATAAAGTTTTCAACGAGAATAGAAATCTTTTTTTATCAAATTAAATCAGACAAAAGAAATACGAATTAATAAAATAAAATAAAAAATCACTTAACCCTTAATCACTCTTTGGGGTCAGACTGACCCCACTGGACTTTTCCTTCATTTTTTAAAAGTGTAACCTTCATCTCAGAGGCATGAAACATTGTGACTTTTCCTACATAATCTATCTTAACATGCACAAAAAAACCTGGGCTTGATTTGGTTGTTCTAAAGGTGTGTAATTTTTTTTTTTAAGGTCTTTGGGGTCAAAATGACCCCACATTGAAAATGAATGGGAAAATGAAAAAAATGACTTTTTTTAATTTTGTTAGTCAAAAAAATAAAAGTAAATCCATTATAAATCTGAAAATTTCTACAAATAAACCAAGGTCTGGTCCTAGAGCATAAATAAAAAGTAGAACGAACTTTCTATCTCACACACACACACACACACACACACACACACACACACACACACACACACACAAACACACAAATGTATGTGACTGCAACAGAGAGCATTTTTACAGAAATTGGCAAATAAAATAAACAAAACTGGCATAAATCTAAAAAAAATTACATTTAAATCAAGGTCTGGTCCTAGAGCATAAACCCAAAGTGGAACGAACTTTATATCTCATACACACACACACACGTATGTCACTGCAACAGAGAGCATTTTTATAGAAATTGGCAAATAAAATCAACTAAACTGGCATAAATCTGAAAAATGTCACATATTATGCAACATGGAACAAGCTTTTCTTTTAGCAAAAATTAAGTGAAAATGAATGAGTCTCTATGGCCCTCTATTGGATATATGTGGTCATTGCAATTTCTTTCTTTAATTATAATTTCTTTCTTTAATTATAATTTCTTAAGTTTTTCCACAAACCAGCAGATGTCAGTATTCTATCCCTAACACATAGAGCAATGTCCAAACACTATTTAGATTTAATTAAGATAATCATTTAAGTGATTTATTCTTTAAAAAATCTTTTTTCATGAGCCAATTTATGGCCTAGTTATGTAATTGTGCAGTAAATAGTTAAAAAACTTCAAAATTTCCACAAAAACACAGCATAAATGTATAGTTGAGAAGTAAATAAAAAAAATGATATATAGTTTTCCATATAAAAATGTATATTTCCTTATGCAATCGCTCTTTAAAAGTTTGGGGTCATTCTGACCCCAAAGATCTTAAGTGTTATCCTTTTTTAAGAGTGATTAAGGGTTAATTATAAGCTAACAGATAAACCCATAGAAAAGTAACCAAAATAATTTATAAAAACTTTAACAAAATAAATAGAAAAATGACTTAATCTTAACTTGACAAATAAACCCATAGACATAGACCCCAATCTCCACACACACAATTTAATAAGCACAGGCAAGCCAAAGAGAGGCAAAGCTATCGTCCGTGTCACAATAAGTCACATACAGCTCTGTCAGACTAGCCTGGTTCTACCAGACTCTCGTACATTTCATTTGTACAGAGAGTCTGGCCTCTCTCCATTGAGAAACGTTTACTTCCTTGTAGGCGGGTTCTCTGTTAAAGTTCAAAACTATTGGATCTGCCCAGAGTCACTCAGGATCTGCCATAGCCAATCGCTAACGCAGTGATCTCAAACTCAATTCCTGGAGGGCCACAGCTCTGCACAGTTTTGCTCCAACCCTAATCAAACACACCGGATCCAGCTAATCAAGGTCTTCAGGATTACTAGAAACTTCCTTGCAGGTGTGAGTTGGAGCTGGTTGGAGCTAAACTGTGCAGAGCTGTGGCCCTCCAGGAATTGAGTTTGAGACCACTGCGCTAACGTGTGGTCATGACGTATGTCATGCGCCGAAACCGGCCGGAAACAACAAGTCCGAATGATCAGAGGATTATGTTTAGAATAAGATGTCTGTCAACGAGAGCTGCAGGTTTTGTTCATCGAATTTAAGAGTTCAAGGAACAATTGTAAATTCTAAATGTATATTTGACACTAAGGACAGTATTCAGTCAACTGTCGAAGCTGGGTCTAATCATTAAAGGGTTAGTTCACCCAAAAATGAAAATTCTGTCAGTAATTACTCACCCTCATTTTGTTACAACCCCGTAAGACATTCGTTCATCTTCGGAACACAAATTAAGATATTTTTGATTAAATCTGAGAGCTGGATCACTCCTCCATAGGCTTCTAAGGGACTGAAACTTGCTGGCCCAGAAAAGTTATTAAAGACATCGTTAATATAGTCCAAGTGACTACAGTGGCTCATTCTTAAGTTTATAAAGCGACGAGAATACTTTTTGTGCGCAAAAACAAAAAAAATAACGACTTTATTCCACTATTCATTTCCTTCTCTCTGTGCCTCGAGTCTTTTCACATAGTGTGATAGCGCAGCGCATCTGTGTTGTACGTCACACGTAGGCTCACTATTGGCCGACGCTAGTCATGTGTGTGATCATGTCACGGTGTGACAAAATGCGGAACTCATTTCCCTTAGAGTAGTGTTTCCGTTGGGACACTTTTGAGTGTAACACCGCTCCCAGGCCTGTGTGTGTGCGTCTGTTGCCATGACAACCTCAAATGACAGATTGACAACAGGTGTGAGGAATTTACTGGGAGTTTGGGTGAGGCTCTGCCAGCAGCTGAGAGAGTATAAAAAGCCAGTGAAGAGAGACTGTGTGGTGTGGTTCTCCTCCCCGCCAGGGGGTTCTCCTCCCTGTGTGTGGTTCTCTTCCCTGTGTGTGGTTCTCTTCCCGTGAGATACTGTGTTTTGTCGGCAGGTGGTTTATATCTGAGGCTGGGCTCTGCAACAGGGCGAAGATTGAAGCCGAGAAATGGAAAGGAGAGAGTGAAGTTTGTCAACGAAAACCCAAGGGATATCGTCAGCAGTGGGAGAGACGCAAAGTGATGAGTATTTGATCCGTTGTTTATATGCACTGACACTGAAGTGGTGTGGAGAGTCTGGAAAGCGTGTGGCACGAGTGAACTATTACACCGAGTGAATTAATGATCTGTCTCCAACCTTTGTTCTTCCTTCACTGAATGTGATGATTACTACATCCGTTTGACTGTCTCTGAGAGAAGTGGAGCCCGTGTGAGAGACGAGAGTCGATCTGGTGGGAGAAAGACCGGTGGGTGAGTGCTGGCCCGAATGCACGGTGTGCGAGTGGAATGCAGTGCCTGAAGTGACGATTCACACGGTTCTGATATATCAAGCGCCCAAACTTACCATTTGAGACCGCCCGGCTCTGTGAATGCTGGAAGAGCCCGCTAATGCTGGAAGAGCCCGCTACTGCTGGAAGAGCCCGCTAATGCTGGAAGAGCCTGCTAATGCTGGAAGAGCCTGCTAATGCTGGAAGAGCCCGCTAATGCTGGAAGAGCCCGCTAATGCTGGAAGAGCCTGCTAATGCTGTGAGTTACATGTATCTATTCCTCTCTCTGTCTGAGTCCAGTGAAGAGCCAGCTAATGCTGTGAGTTATACGTATTCTCCACTCTCTGTCTGAGGCTAGTGAAGAGCCTGCTAATGCTGTGAGTTACACGTATCTATTCCTCTCTCTGTCCGAAGGTGCTGAGAAACGCGAAGAGCTCGCTGAAGAAGAGAATGCGGAAGCTGTGAATTATGTTTATTCCTCTCTCTGTCTGAAGGTGCTGAGAAACGCAAAGAGAACGCTGAAGAAGAGGACGCGGAAGCTGTGAATTATGTTCATTCCTCTCTCTGTCTGAAGGTGCTGAGAAACGCAAAGAGAACGCTGAAGAAGAGGACGCGGAAGCTGTGAATTATGTTCATTCCTCTCTCTGTCCAAAGGTGCTGAGAAACGCGAAGAGAACGCTGAAGAAGAGAACGCGGAAGCTGTGAATTATGTTCATTCCTCTCTCTGTCTGAAGGTGCTGAGAAATGCGAAGAGAATGCGGAAGCTGTGAATTATGTTCATTCCTCTCTCTGTCTGAAGGTGCTGAGAAACGCGAAGAGAACGCTGAAGAGAATGCGGAAGCTGTGGATTATGTCCATTCCTCTCTCTGTCCGAAGGTGAAGAGAAATGTGAAGAGATACATGAAGAGAATGCCGAAGAGACTTTTTAAGATTGTTTTTATTATTTAATAAAGAGTATATTTATTTTGAATTCTGTGTCCGCCATTTCCTTCGTGTCCACGGCCGGCTCCTCAGGGGCGGCACGCAAGCGAAGGGGTGGGCGGCCCGCTGGCGCTCCACCCCGACCTGTGACATAAATGGCGTAGTCGGCAGGATGCCGCCCTGAGTTGAGCGACCGTGGTCCGAAGGTATGGCGACCATTTTTTTTCCCCCTTTTTTTTTTGTTTATTTTTGCTTTGTTTCTTTTTTTTTTTTTTCTCCTTTTTTTCTTCTCTTCGGCGTCCCGCTCCGGGCGGGGGGGTATGTCACGGTATGACAAAATGCGGAACTCATTTCCCTTAGAGTAGTGTTTCCGTTGGGACACTTTTGAGTGTAACACCGCTCCCAGGCCTGTGTGTGTGCGTCTGTTGCCATGACAACCTCAAATGACAGATTGACAACAGGTGTGAGGAATTTACTGGGAGTTTGGGTGAGGCTCTGCCAGCAGCTGAGAGAGTATAAAAAGCCAGTGAAGAGAGACTGTGTGGTGTGGTTCTCCTCCCCGCCAGGGGGTTCTCCTCCCTGTGTGTGGTTCTCTTCCCGTGAGATACTGTGTTTTGTCGGCAGGTGGTTTATATCTGAGGCTGGGCTCTGCAACAGGGCGAAGATTGAAGCCGAGAAATGGAAAGGAGAGAGTGAAGTTTGTCAACGAAAACCCAAGGGATATCGTCAGCAGTGGGAGAGACGCAAAGTGATGAGTATTTGATCCGTTGTTTATATGCACTGACACTGAAGTGGTGTGGAGAGTCTGGAAAGCGTGTGGCACGAGTGAACTATTACACCGAGTGAATTAATGATCTGTCTCCAACCTTTGTTCTTCCTTCACTGAATGTGATGATTACTACATCCGTTTGACTGTCTCTGAGAGAAGTGGAGCCCGTGTGAGAGACGAGAGTCGATCTGGTGGGAGAAAGACCGGTGGGTGAGTGCTGGCCCGAATGCACGGTGTGCGAGTGGAATGCAGTGCCTGAAGTGACGATTCACACGGTTCTGATATATCAAGCGCCCAAACTTACCATTTGAGACCGCCCGGCTCTGTGAATGCTGGAAGAGCCCGCTAATGCTGGAAGAGCCCGCTACTGCTGGAAGAGCCCGCTAATGCTGGAAGAGCCTGCTAATGCTGGAAGAGCCTGCTAATGCTGGAAGAGCCCGCTAATGCTGGAAGAGCCCGCTAATGCTGGAAGAGCCCGCTAATGCTGGAAGAGCCTGCTAATGCTGTGAGTTACATGTATCTATTCCTCTCTCTGTCTGAGTCCAGTGAAGAGCCGGCTAATGCTGTGAGTTATACGTATTCTCCACTCTCTGTCTGAGGCTAGTGAAGAGCCTGCTAATGCTGTGAGTTACACGTATCTATTCCTCTCTCTGTCCGAAGGTGCTGAGAAACGCGAAGAGCTCGCTGAAGAAGAGAATGCGGAAGCTGTGAATTATGTTTATTCCTCTCTCTGTCTGAAGGTGCTGAGAAACGCAAAGAGAACGCTGAAGAAGAGGACGTGGAAGCTGTGAATTATGTTCATTCCTCTCTCTGTCCGAAGGTGCTGAGAAACGCGAAGAGAACGCTGAAGAAGAGAACGCGGAAGCTGTGAATTATGTTCATTCCTCTCTCTGTCTGAAGGTGCTGAGAAACGCGAAGAGAATGCGGAAGCTGTGAATTATGTTCATTCCTCTCTCTGTCTGAAGGTGCTGAGAAACGCAAAGAGAACGCTGAAGAAGAGAACGCGGAAGCTGTGAATTATGTTCATTCCTCTCTCTGTCTGAAGGTGCTGAGAAACGCGAAGAGAACGCTGAAGAGAATGCGGAAGCTGTGGATTATGTCCATTCCTCTCTCTGTCCGAAGGTGAAGAGAAATGTGAAGAGATACATGAAGAGAATGCCGAAGAGACTTTTTAAGATTGTTTTTATTATTTAATAAAGAGTATATTTATTTTGAATTCTGTGTCCGCCATTTCCTTCGTGTCCACGGCCGGCTCCTCAGGGGCGGCACGCAAGCGAAGGGGTGGGCGGCCCGCTGGCGCTCCACCCCGACCTGTGACAATCACATCAACGTTATCGTTCTCAGCCACTCCCTCTGTTCGCTGATTGGTCCTACAAAAAAATTGATTTCTGGAAACCTAAGAATATACAGCAGTCCCAGACGTAGTACTGAAGGAAAATGAAATTGAGTGGAAGTGCGTAGGAGGGCGCAGCCAGGCTACTGTCAGACACCCAGTTGGGCAACAAATCCTGGCGCTGGAAGGCGCATGGAGGCGTTCAAAGCCTGGGGTGGGCTCATATACAACACGATAAATAGTCTATGGTGAAAATAGACATCAATTGAACTTGAGACAAAACAGCAGTGTGGCAGCAAGAGGAGGGCTAGTGCAGATACCAGCACGAGCGAAGCAGTTTACCGCCCTGATGTACACAAACAACATTCAGTAACAGTTTATGATTCAAAAAATACACACGCGATGCAAACTGATATAGCCTACGTACATACCCCTCAGGAAGCCTCACACCAGTGCACCAAAAGTGCTGATAGCACAGCTACACGGAGCCTACCATACAATGACCGATTAAATAAACAGTCAGAAAAATATCCAAAGAGGAGAAAAGATTAACAACCTACCAGCAGCAAAACTCAACCCGGTTCCGTTACAGGAAGGATCGGGTTTATGACAGGGAGACAAGCAAAGGAGACACTACACACTGTAATGCCCATCCGAACACAAACAAGGCCTATAAATAACACAAATTAACCATACTGCATTACCTGTCGTTTAACTGTGACTGACCATCCAGACAAGACAATCCAGAGCGGAAATGCGCATTTGGCAACAAGGAGTCAGTAGCTAAAGAGGGCAAACCCCCCTGCCTATAAAGCCTGCAGCTTCGTCCTGATTGGTCCAGAGGGAATAGTAAATGCTTTCAAACACTGTCATAAAAACGAACTGTTGTCCCTCACCCATCGCCACGAGCAACCCAGCTGATCAGCTGTCAACCCAGATGTTGACATGTTTATTGCCTATTATCAGACGTGTCGACTTAGTGACATAAAATAAAAGTGTAAGTTACACAAATAAAACCGACAGAGGAACGGCCTAACAACTAAGTTACAGAAATCAAACGTGTTTGCTAATGACAATGCTAACATCAAAGTTATAGTATTTAGCGTACTAGTAAGCCCGTAACAGACAGCGATCATAATAAAAACCTTTACAGACAATAGCAAACATCCTGAGGTCACAATTACTTGAAATGTAAATATTAAACACAGTTTATTCCAAAGATACTTGCAACAGCAGCCAGGTCAGCATCCGTTTTGCAGGCTTCTGTTTCTCTCAGTTCTCGCCATTCTGAAAAAGCCGGTCCGATATATTTACTGGAGTCTGACTTCTTGCTCGGTCATTCTCCCGTTTCCTCTTTCGTTGGTCCTCCAACAAAGATTTCCTAGCTTTCTGCTTCTTTTTTACAGGCTCAGCCATAACTCAATCTATCGTTGCCCTTTGCTTATAGCTAGCCGGTGCTTGAATGGGGGCGAGTACGTGTGCAGTGCTGTCAAGCAATTCGTTACATCACGAGACCTGATATCACGCGATACTTCCTGACGGCGAGGCCGCCGACCCGCCGGCCCAAAGTTGCAAGTGAGTTTTTTCCGCTCTAGGGCACCAGGGGGGTGCGAAACCACCACCATTCAACCCGAAATAAGTAATATAACCATTCCACTGACTCCGAAGCTGTTCAGTTAAGGTTAAAAAGTTACCTAGAGCACCTTTAAGTTATCGTAGCTGTTATGAGAGAAATAAATCCAAATGAACGCGCCGCCGCGTCAGTCGAACACTAATTCAACATGCCAGAATAAAACCCGACTTTAGAACAATGCCTAGCGCCACTCGGCATGGTGTGCCAAAACACTTAATTATAAACTTCAATATTTCATTCAAAACAATCTCAAAACGCTTTGTGACATTTTGAAAAGCGGCCACTGTAACCATGAACGTAACTGAAACGTTGGTTCTGATTTTTCTTTCTTTTACCTTTATTTAACCAGGAAAGTACTCGTTGAGATTAAAAATCTCTTTTTCAAGAGTGTCCTGGCCAAGATAGGCAGCAGTACAACCATACATACAACACAGAATACACAATAACATAAAACAACTAAAATAGCAGATACATCAACCACAAATCCTTAGCATATCATGCAGAACAACTACAGCCAGATGTGGCTGCTTCCAAGTCAGTTAATATCCTCTTAAAAGTAACCAATGAGACAAGCTTATTAAGTTTCAAATTTTTCTGTAACTTGTTCCATGCAGAGGGAGCAGCAAAGTTAAACGCCTTTTTCCCCAGCTCAGTTCTAACATTTGGTACAGACAGAAGGACAAGATCCTGGGACCGAAGATTGTAAGTCCCAATATTTTTTACACTGATGTAGGTCAGAAGGTAGGATGGAAGAAGACCTAAGATAGCCTTATATATAAAAACATACCAGTGTTGAAGTCTCCGTGTTGACAGAGAAGACCATCCAACACGTTCATACAGTTCACAGTGGTGAGTGAGGACTTTAAGACCAGTGATGAACCTCAAAGCTCCATGGTATATAGTGTCCAGTGCATGTAAACTTTGAGACGAAGCATGCATATATAAAACATCACCATAGTCAATAATAGACATAAAAGTACCAGCAACTAACCTCTTTTTAGATTCGAATGAGAGACAGGATTTGATTCTAAAATAAAACCCTAGTTTAAGTTTTAATCTTTTTGACAGCTGCTGAATATGAGAAGTAAAAGAAAGAGATTCATCTATTAAAATACCGAGATATCTGTATTTAGAAACACATTCAATCTTCTTACCTTGAGAAGTGATGATTGAAGGCAGATTTAATTTGGATTTTGAATTTGAAAATAGCATTACTTTTGTTTTTTCAGCATTTAAAACAAGTTTCAGATCATAAATGTTCTGTTGAAGCATATTAAAATCAAATTGTAATTGGGAGAGGGCCTGGACTGCTGTAGGTGCTGTGCAATACAGTACAGTGTCATCTGCATAAAAATGAAAACTTCCTTTCGATATGTTATGATTTATGTCATTTATATATAGGATGAAAAGCAGTGGACCAAGCACTGATCCCTGTGGCACGCCTTTTGTTATTTTGAGATAGCTAGAGGTGTTTCCCTCCGCCTGCACACACTGAGTTCTGTCTGTAAGGTAATTAACAAACCAACTTACAGTTTGTTCTGAAAGTCCAGCCCTCCTCAGTCTGTGCTTAAGCACTGTGTGGTCCACTGTATCAAAAGCCTTAGAAAGGTCAATAAAAAGGGCTGCACAATGCTGCTTTTTGTCTATGGATTCAATTAAGTCATTTAAAACCTTAAGAGCTGCAGATGTTGTACTATGCCTTTTTCTAAAACCGGATTGAAAGTCAGATAGAACATTTTTACTGTCTAAAAAAATCTTTAATTGATCACTGACAAGAGACTCTAAGACCTTGGCCAGGACAGACAATTTAGAGATCGGTCTATAGTTATTTAATATAGCAGGGTCACCACCTTTTAACAGGGGAACCACAAAAGCTGATTTCCAGATGGACGGAATGACATTTGTGTTCAAGCACCGATTAAAAATATTAGTTAAAGGCACAGAAATAAAATTAGCTGCTAAGGGACTGTTCGTTATTTATTTAAGGGGCCACCGGAGGAGTTTTGAGATCTGTTGTCAAAAAAGACATGACCCTCCCTTCGCCAGCAATAATTTTTTCTATGACCCTCCAAAATGATTGTGAAAAAAGGCATGACCCTCCCCGATAATTTATTGATTAGCCTACTTCTGTACTGGTTTGCGCTTGGCAAAGATGTTCAGATAGCCATTGTTTGTTTGTTTTTTAAACCATAAACTCTTGCTTTCTCATCTTACTAGGGCTGTAACGATAGATCAAACCTACGATTCGGCTCGTATCACGATTTTTGATTTTAGATTTGAAAAAAAAAAAAATCATGTTTTCGGTGCTGATGCAGTGTGACTCGTTCAACATGTGGGTGGCGCTGCCAACAAATCATCTAAAAGCTGTCACAAAGAACCGGCAAAAGTAATGATTATTAATATGTCATATATAGCTAGGAGACATTTTAATTGTTTATTAATAAACAAGTGTTTTCTGTGTCTACTGCAAAGATGAAGTTGACGATGCGTCGCGATCTTCTCAGAACGCGCCAGAGAGAAATGCACATTTCATAAGCAGAAAGCAGTCTGTTTTCTTTCGTTATGAATTGTTCTGTTTAAAAGTAGACATTTCAAGCTTTCTCAGGTCTATGAGGCAAGTAGCATACCTTACGCTGAGTTTCGGTTCATTTATGAGACAAGAGTCCAGTTCACTCGCCCGCGCCTCCGTGTCATGATTATCTATTTAGACTACTTCTTATTTATTAAATCCAGATGAAACATTGATTAAAATTAAGATAAAATTAATTAAAAAAACGAAATTCACTTTAAAGAAAGGCTTTGTGCTTTCTGTTTGAGGTCTCTGTGAATTTTTTAAAGTCGCTTCAGAGCAGTCATGTCCGTAATGGAGAACTGTCACGCCCGTAACATTGTTTTTTTTCTTTTTTTTTTCTTCACATAAATGCGAACACGAAAAATAAAATAAAAATAATATAATATTTTATGTTCTGTGGAGGCCGATCTTTATTCATCCGGTGGGTATATATATTTTGGTTTGCACAGTGTAATTTATAGAATTACTAAAAAATATTTTGCCACCTAAAAGTTAAAGATTTTTTTTGTGTCACGTCACGTGTATTTCCCTCATATTAAATATAAAACGCATGTGTAGACTGATATTTTTCTAATGTCTTGACTCCTTTCAGACGTTTCAAATAAATGCATTTTCTGAGAATTTTTATTTTAAGTTTTGACTGCAAATGTCACCTCCATTTACTGGAATCGCCCAATTTTAACGAATTTATCCTCAACTAGTTTTTGTGGTGTAGGTCTATGTATTTTATGTTAACTTAAATAATACTAATAGTAATTTAAAGATGTGGTAGCGCTGCGAAGATCGCGAGTCGTCAACTTCATCTGTCTAGCCGACACTGACATAAAAAATAACTGTTTTATTAGTAAACAATTAAAATGTCTCCTGCTATATTGAACATATTTGCCTGTTCCTTACAAAACACTGACAGTGGGGTTTTTGACCGTTTTTTTTTTTGAGCAGCTGCGGACAAATTATTTCGACACACACACACACACACACACACACACACACACACACACACACACACACACACACAATATTGATAAACAGGATTTTTTTTTGTGCTTTTTTAATACAATAAAAATTTCATTTAATTTATTGTTTAATAAAATTATAAGCCTATTATTTTTAGTTTATTAACAGCAACAACAGCTGTAAAGATGAAGTTGACGATCGCCATCTCCGTAGTAGTGAACACGCCTATAGAGAGAAATGCACATCATTATTTCTTTTCGTTTTAAATTGTTAAAAAGACATTTCAAGCTTTCTTAAGATATATTTCATGTCTGTGAGGCATATGCTGAGTTTCGTTAAGTTAGGATGAGATGCGCTCCTGTTTACGAGCAGTGCAAGTGACCACGCGGGCGCCTCTATGAGTGTGTTGTCTGCTATATTTGGTATTTGGCAATTGGTTGATAATTTTTTTTTTTTTAAATTAAGATACAATTTATACAAAACGAAATTCACTTAAAAAAATCGTTTTCTGCAAAACAAAACTTAATTAAGTGGTCAAAATCATGTCTGACCCGCTCCATGTCTCTCGATATTGCGTACTCGTGTGTGCGGTTCACTTTTCATAATCAACATAGATGAAAAAATAACATTATTAAATTTTAACAAAAATGAAACTAAATAAGCTTGTTTAATGGTAACAACACAGTAGGCCTACAGACTCTGTATTTGTACAAATTGCTGCACATTCATTTTATTCTGAATTTTGCACACACAAGTTGAAAGGCATTTGTTTGTGCATGCATGTAAAACATATCTGCAACATTTATCAAGTTCACTGATAATTATGCGTGCATTTATTAATTATTATCTTAATGAATAATGTAACAAGGACGAAGCATGTAAACTGTTTGTTTAGAATTTGGATCGATCATCGCAAATAGATCCGAATGAAGAAACGTACAAAACCATAGTAGAAAATGGGTGGGCCCGGACCTAAAATGCCCAATGGTAGCGCCGCGGCTGGTGGTAGCCCTACATTTTACACATCGTGGAAGCAAAATAAGAATGGAAACTAAAATATGCAGTATCGCCCTACAGCGCACATTCTATCAGCAGTTCTGGCGCCTCAGTCCCAATACTCGACGTACGTTCACATCACATGTTAATGCAGCGGTAGAGTTACACTCACAGGACACTGTGCACTTAACAACAGTTCATTATTTGCTCGTGTTTTAAGTCTTTGCCGGGTAAACATTTCTTTGGCATTCTGTTCTGACATGATGCACTTTTTCTAAGCACGAACTGAAGTGCGCGCGCACTGTCAAACAGCGCCAAACTGGATTTTTGTTGGGTCAGACCCATCTGATATCGTAGGGGGGCTGATAACGGGACATCAACATGGAGCTAAATGGAAAAAAATAGCACCAAACAAGCCACTTTGAAATGTTGCTGTTTTAATGAATATAAAAGTTAGGTGACCCTCCCCCTAGACTAAAAAAAGTTGGATGACCCTCCCCTCAACAAAGAATAAAAAGACATGACCCTCCCCTATTTTCCTCCGGTGGCCCCTTCCATAAATACCGAACGGTCCCTAACTTTAAAAAGTAAGGATCCAATTTGTCAGGGCCTGCAGATTTTGTTGTGTCCAAATGTTTGAGGGCTTTATCTACATCTGAAACTGTAATAAGACTAAAACTAAAACACTGAGTAGAAGGTTCGGAACCAACAGTCTCCACTATAGGGGAACACTTATGTTGAGTATTTAGTGACTCAAATAAAAATCCTGAGGCTATGAAATGTTCATTGAAACAATCAAGAATTTTGGTTTTGTCAGTAATTGTTATAGAGTCTATCACAACGCTTGAAGGAAGCTCCTGACCTTTACTGTTTTCTGATAATGATTTGATAGTTTTCCAAAATTTTGATGGGTTATTCAGGTTATGAGTGGTTTGAGAAAGAAAATGATCAGCTTTGGCTTTTCTAATTTTGAGAGTACATGCATTGCGCAGCTGCCTGAAAACCAGCCAGTCAGAGTTCTCATTAGATTTTCTGGCTTTTGCCCATGCCACATTGCGGTCATGGAGGATATTTGCTAAATCCAGAGAAAACCAAGCATTGTTTCGGCCTTTAACTCTGTATTTCTTTAGTGGAGCGTACTTATTTATTATATTTACAAAGCCTTCATGAAAGAGGTTCCAGGCACTATCAACATCTGCACTGTTATAAATTTTTTCCCAGTCAAAATTAGATAAATCATGGAGAAAGTCTTGTTCTGAGAAGTGCTTCATATTTCGCTTGACTATAATACATGGTTTGGTTTTAGATATTTTAGTATTTCTAACTGTAGCTATGACACAGTGGTCACTGATGTCGTTTGCAAATATGTAAGCAGTGGAGTACTTATGGGGAACATTAGTTAAAATTACATCTAATAGAGATGATTTTTCCGGGTTTTTAAAGTTTGGCCGTGTGGGACTGTCAACAATCTGGAAGAGATTTAGTGAATCACAATTAGCTCTAAAGTCATCAGATATTGGTTGTAACCAATTCCAATTTAGGTCTCCGAAGGCTACTAATTCCTTAGAGTTAAAATCCGAAAGGAGTTGCATTAAGGAGGGCAGAGCACCGTTAACAGCTGAAGGAGTCCTGTAACAACCAATGACCGTTATACAAAGTGATTTAGAGATTTCAAGCTCCAATGCTATAAATTCAAACTGTTTAACTAGTGATATTGACCGCAATACATTAACATGATACTGGTTTTTGATGTAGATTGCTACACCCCCACCTCTATTAGGGCGGTCAGTCCTAAAAACATTATAACCGCTTATATTGATTACTTTATCTGGAACCGATTTACTTAACCAGGTTTCAGACAAGACAATTACATCGGAATCTGTAGAGTGAGCCCAGATACGCAACATGTCCAATTTAGGAACAAGACTGCGTACATTCAAGTGAAAGAAACCAAGACCTGACCTTTCTTTAAAATCTGCCGGGGTGTTAAAGCCTATAGGGGTGTCTGGGCCTGGGTTTGGCTGCACATTTCCTGACATCAACAGTAATAAAGCAATTAGACATTTTATCTTAACTGATTTTTTGTACGATTCATTGCTTCTACTTTTAAAATGGGAGTCATCATGGAGCACACAAGAAACAGTGGTAAAATTGTCACATAACGTCATGATACTAGACAAACAGACCAAGTCAACGGTGTCAGAAGGGAAGAATAGGCAACATGTGACATTAAGTGAACAATCAAATGCACACGTGCCCTTTTGTGATTTACATGACATTGGGAACACTGGACTGGAATATCCATTCCAGTAATAGGTATCCCCAGAGATAAATAAGGACAATGAAAAAATAAAACAAAGAGAGGCAAGGAGCAACCACTTCTTTCTCTCCATATCCGTAGCACCACTCAGACGTGTAAAGACAAAATATTACTTAAGAAACAAAACAAAAATAATAAAACAGTCCAGGTCAGCAATGGAGAAGTCCAATATGAGTTATCTGTTTTCTCTGCAGCGACCAATGATGTTACATGTTGTCACTTGTAAACAGGAAGCCCAGTGAGTGAAGCAATGCTGCAGGTAAAAGAGTTTAATCAAAACCAGACGTCTCTAAAACATCAAGCTATATCTTAAAAACCAGCAGTAAAAACAAAGAAGCACTTTCCTTCATTGTAGGGAGATCAAGCCCATCAAACTCAGTGACACTTCTGCACTCGAGCTCCAGTAGATAAGTAGGCTCCCGGCACCAACCAGTCAGCATGAAACAGATCCTCCAAAAACAGTGCAGTTCCAGGTAGATTTCCGTGCCAGCTTGGTGGTTCAGACTGGGATTTTATGGATACCGTGTATTTGCAGACGGCACTACTAGGATTAGCACAATGCCAGTACACTGAGGATGTCAGACCCGACTTAAACTATACGGATTTGTGTCATAAAACAACCATCGAGTATGACAAATACCGACTCTACATTATAGTTATATTGTACAAAAGCTCATAAAATGATCAATTTGCTATTTTCCCCATAAACAAACAAATATCAATCACAGACAGAGAGACAAGCTGCCATCTTGGATTTGACAGGGAATTGGATTTGATTGTATTGGTTGTCGTTTAAACGTGCGTGTTGCATATCTTTATTTTATAGATTTTATATGGTTTATTGGTGAAGTATAGCATTGATTACTGTGGAGGGAGGGGGGGTTAAAATAATTCAACAGAAGCTGGGGTGTTTAGACCAGAAGGAAATCCCCGTCCCCCCTGGCAAATCGCATCTTGCTTAAAACCATGTTTTTAAAAACTGTTTATGTAGGCTATAGGGAACCTCCCATATATATATATATATATATATATATATATATTTTAACATAACTGCTTTTAAAATTACGATTGGAATTATTATATAGATGTTGTCACGGCTCCACCAGATCTACAGACTCCACCCACTCGTTCACTCTCCCCTGATTACTAATCACCTCACCTGTACCTCGTCACCTGTTCACTATATACATTCACTTGCACCACTCTTCATTGTCTGATCTCGTCTATCCATGGACACACAGACTCTACCTCGATCCTTACCTGTTCCACTTACCTGCCATCCTCGTCTTCTGATCCTGTTCCACGAACCTGTTATCATCGTCAGTGACTCTCATCCACGTCTGCCATCAGCCTCATTCCGTTCTCTACCTGTGAAGGACAATACTGTTATTCATCAGCTAAGTTCAATTCAACTATCTTCATTGTGTTCAACTCACCATTTACATCTGCTGGTTTCCGTGCTTCTGTTCATAATAAACTTAAGTTACATTATACTCGCCTGTCTGCTTCATCACTCTCTGTGACAGATGTAACGTCATTCTGTTGTATAATATTTGTTCCTTCGTGTAAAATGGAAATGCATGGTTATTTTATAAATATAAGCAAAAATCTATATGGTGTAACAGAGTTTTAGAACTAGACAAATCTCTCTGCATTAATATTAGGCTTTAAAATGCATTAATAGGCTAATATAAAATGTCATCTAGATGATTGAAACGTAAGTTCTACCACTCGGCCATGATTGAGAAATGGCCAAACTTTCGTTTCTCCAGTGTGTGTTCTCAACGCTCTTCATTCGTCTCATTCCTCAATATAACAGTAAAAATAATCAGCTTCATTGCATATAATTTATTTTTGTTTGTTATTTTTGTTATTAGTTTGTTTTTGTTTGTTTTGTTGTTATCGTGCTGCTCCCCCGGGGAATAGGCTTATATTGCCCACCGACATCTACAATATGAAATATAGGCTATATTGTTCTCGTCTCTATTTTTAACTTTTGATTCTATTTTTCTGTCTGAAAAAAAATTCTATTCTGTTTACCATAGTTGTAGTATTTCATCCTTACTGTTAATTGACATTAACGCCACTTACATTTCAAAATGCGACAATTGCTGCTGTTTTGCACAATATCCCTTTGCGCCACCTGACGGTCATTTCGCAAATGACTTTGAAATGCGACTGGTTTATTTTTGCCGTGGCTGTAATAGGCATTCTGGTTGACTACCTACCGTTACCGTATTACAGTAAACATTGTGATTGTATTTTTTTTTTTTCCATAACCTAGTCTGTATTGAATTGACATCTATGGACCAGTAAGGTGGGGATAAACTACTGAGAGGGGGAAACCTATGAGGAAGTCTTCACCACAGGGTTGGCCCCCGAGGCCTGCTGCACTTCGGTTCTTCCCTGGGCTCCTCACTGGTCTGTGTGTCCTATTCTGTCCCTGTAGGTGATTTGCAAACTTTACTGTGCAACATCTCCATCTTCCAATGAAAACATCTTAGCAGACATCATAACCCATAGAGGATGTATGAGTGAATGGCTTGTGCTGTAGCATAACATTTAAGGCTGTGTGTGTAGTTAACCAGTGTCCCCCAAAGGAAGGCTGAGACAGTCACTTTCCTTTTGTTCTTTAAAAAAAAAAGTATTTCATCTTTGTTGTAGGTTACTGGGGAGATTAAGCACTCACAGCCTAAATGGTTAACACCTCAACAAGCTGCCCCACGAGTTTAATGACGAGGGGAGGGGATGCTTCAGAGTAGCAAGCAGACTGAGCAGAAGCTGAGTAACAGTTAACTTCTCTAAAGTTCTTTTTGTTTTTCCTACACTCTTTTCTCCAATGTCCATGCTTACCACAGTAATAACAGCTGCCCTCTCTCTTAGGACATTTGCGTTTCTGTTGATTTTCTGTGTTGACTTTAAAGGATGCTGTTGCAATTTTTACTCTTTACTCTTGCCTTCACATCAGAGTCTCTTTCCCAAGTAGCTAATCTGTCCAAGTTGTTTTGCAGGGTTCTAATGGACATTGTGAAGTCTAAGAAAGGCAATGGCTTTCCATGTTCTGATAAAAGACCATCAAACCATGTGCGAACTAGCGGTCTAGCACCTTCTCTGGAGTGTCATCTATCCCACTGTATGCTGCAGCTGACTGACAAAATCTTTCAGTGTACTCACTTACAGTTTCACCCTTCTCCTGTACACAACTAGTGATCTTTGACCAGTCCATGTTTGGTCCAACAATGTTCTTCAACACTCTCAGAACTCCCTCTCTCAATTCATCTTTTATGGCATGTTGTAAATCAGAATTGTTTACAGCCTTTTCAAAATCATTGAATTCTGACTCATCAAGATCTGTGATATTAGCTGGGTGACTTCAGCTAGAGACATATCATAAGAGCATATCATGGGGTGGCTCCAGCCTGAGAACGGGGAGGACACCGGACAACCAGACAGAGACGGCAGAGCGGACTCTGCCAAGGGAAAGACACGGCCTCACTGCAGAGAGCTGGTCGTGGAGGAATACGCATATGGGATCGCCGCAGGGATCACCACATATGAAACCCAGCCTAGCACAAGTTACACAAGCATACGAGCACTAGGCCTGGCGTCAGACCCTCCGCAACGTCTCGCTGATCGCGCCGTCACACCAACACTGAAGGCACCTTGTATCTTGTAGATCTGAAATCAAACAGAAGCTTGGCTCCGAAGTGAAAGACAATGTGTGTGTGCGCCCGCTCCCTGTTTATATCCGCGCTGCGCTGTGCGTGACGCGTTTCACGCACGCCAACATTCATTGGCTTGTTCTGTAGACACTCAAAGATGATAGGGCTCCCTGAAGTGATCCCAATTTCGTCGTCACGTCATCGTAACGTCAAACGTGAGCGACTGATAGGGAACTCAGTTATGTAAAAGACATGTGTCCTCTAGTGGTGAATTTTGTAAGTGCAATTAAAGACATTGACTTTCCTACAGCAATAATATAAGTTGTAATATTATAAGTTTTGCAGGGACAAGCGCCACTCATATTTCTCCACATTAGATTGTGTTAAATGTTTACTTACATCATCATAAATTTTCTACACTCACCACTCACATTTTCTACACATTTTAGTCCAGTTTAGCAAGAGATATAAGATTATATGTTTACTTAGTACATCATAATAAATGAATAAAGTGTGTGAAAGGTTTGATATTGTGTAGTTTTTGATCCTCCATCAGCAGCTGCAGTTTCTCTCAGCTGTATCAGTGCAGTCACTGTGACGTCTGACTGACAGAGGTTTTTGTACGACTCTTTATCACTGTGTGAACACATGTTTACTGTTTGGATAGTGAAAACTCTGACAGTAATAATCTCCTGTATCTTCAGTCTGGACTCCACTGATGGTCAGAGTAAAATCACTGCCAGATCCACTGCCACTGAATCTAGATGGAGTTCCAGACTGGAGGGTTGTTGCATAATATATGAGGAGTTTAGGAGCTTCTCCAGGTTTCTGCTGATACCAGGCTAAACGATTACTATAATACACATCACTGCTGGTTTTACAGTTTATTCTGACTTCTTCTCCTGGTTGAACTGCTGGTATTGATGGACTCTGAGTTACAGTGATCTGTCCTCTACACTCTGGAAGAAAATACAAACAAAAATTAAAATTAAATTATATATATATATATATATATATATCACATTTTAAGAGAATTAATAATCATTATAAAAACTGTATTAGACAAACCTTGAATAAACAGTGCAATGGTCCAGATGAAGATGTTGATTGTGTTCATTGCTGTAGTTTAGTCTTGTGTGATGATGAAGATTGTGTTCTGCTCTCAGTCATGAAGTGTTAAACTCACAGCACTATAAACACTCTCAGAGCACTGAAGCATGTGCTGACAATGCAAAGAAGTGGGCAGGATTTACAACAGCTTGTGCTGATAACAAACTCATATACACTAGAGTTACAGAATCATGACTTTATTTAGTATTTTTATTGTGACTCCTGAGACACTGAGGATGTGCAGATGAACGTCCATCTCTGTGTCCATATTCAGTCATGTGACCATCATCACTGCTACACTTCCACTAGATGAACCGCCATCACTAAAGTAAGATCATGAATCATGAGTCTGTTCAGAAAGTATCAGGACTGATTGTGAATCTCTAATCAGAGTTCATGGTGTCACTCCATCTATCATGAAGCCTCATGTGTGTCTGAAATCATCAAATGGAGAAGAAACAGGCTGTTAAAGATGGAGACATATTAGAGCTTGTTCACGTTTCATGATCTTGTATGGAGATTCATAACCAGTCCAGATACTTTTAGAACAGACCTTGAATATGAAAACATGCTTGACTGTGGAGAACATGCAAAATACCTTTTATATTTTCATTGTTTCATTGCTGCACGATTAATCTTTAAAATACCTTGATTCAAACACACACACGATCTTATCCTAAATTACAAAAACTACCCTTGAACTATCGATATTTATGTTACAAATATTCAAATGATCACAGAAGTACTGAGATAAAAGTTTATAATTAGAGTATAAACACAGATGTCTACGACAACCAAAATAGAGTAAATCACCTTTTGAAAGTCGCTGCCTTCAAATAACGAGTGTATCGATTACATCTGATGCTTCAAAACATTCATAAAGACGCATGAATGAATTTTTTGTGTTCAGAATTTTGTGTTCAGAATTTACATGTAGGCCTATACAATGAGCACATCATGAATGCTTTTTTTTTCAAACCGTGTTTTTGTCTTATCCTGAATCACTACGTTAAGCCTGCAATAAGCGTTTATACTCGGACTGGCGGATCGCAGCCGCTGCGGAGTAGCCCAGTAGCCCAGTGCCTGCGTGACATATCATAGACATCAATAGAGAGAAGTAGCTCCGACAACAATGTTCTTCCGCAAGACGCATGCAGTTCTGTTTATTAACTGCTAGAGCGCTGATTTATCCAGTAATGAAACAAGTAAAGTATTTATGAATCAATCATTCTGTTCTACACACATCTTACATGGGTGTTCAAGCATATTCTACCCCTTCTGAGAGGGTATTCTCCACTGCTGGAGATTATACAATAAGCTATATAGGAGAGGTCCCAAATTATTCTAGAGAATGCAGAAATTTTTATTTTCCTTCAGAAAAAATTATATTTTTTGCAAAAATTGCTTAATAATATGTTGAATTTGTTGACATTACCAGTCTGTTAAACTCATTTGGGATTTTTCCCTTACTACTATTTTTTTATTAGTTGTTTTAAGATTTTTTAATGAATGGGAACCGGAACCGGAATCGTTTGGTGGAACCGGAACCGGAAAATTTCTTACGATTCCCAACCCTAATTATGAGAAACTCCACAACATCATCCATGATCAAAGAGGTCAAAGGTCACCTCAGAGGTCACAGCTCATCAAATATATTTCTTTAAACAGTGTTATATCAGAAAGCATTTAGTCAAATCTGAATGAGTGAGTGTTGAGAAGAGCTGAGGATCTTCTAATATCAGTGTGTTGAAGTGTTGTTTCTCTCTCTCTGCTGGAGTGTGTGTTCACTCGAGTGGAATAGAGGTTTTTGTACGAGTGTTTCATTAGATTGTATCACTGTGGTGGACTTTCGGTGGAGGAACTAAACTGGTGATCAAATGTAAGTCTATTTAATTACATATTTAAAAAAAATACAATTTAGATTTCAGAAAGTGTTTTACAGTGGAAACAAGAACAACATTTTTTAATAATAATGATTATTAGATATTGTGGCAAAACTTTACTTATAACTGTAACCAAAGTTAAAATGTTTAAAATATTTGCAAATTCCTTGTTACGTCTAAAATTGGTTGTTTATCATGAGTTTTAGTGTATTATAATTTTTTGGAGGTGTAACAATGAATAGATAATATTACAATGTATTCATACTTAACAATACTTTTTATAATGCAATATGTATAAAAGCTTTAAATAAACTGTTACTGATATTGTTGTATACTAATTTAATCTAAAACAATGATATTATTATAAGAATAGCATTATTCCTTTCAACAAAAAAGGAAATCTAAACATATTTCCACACTGTGTCTCACTATGAGTTTATTCATTTTATTACAGGTTTGTTTTTCCTTCATTTATTTCTACACTGAGTTCATATTTAGTTCATCTTTTATTGTAGAAATCATACATGGAAAAAAGAGATTTGACATCAGAATGTAAATGTTGCTACTTTCTGTAGTTCAGTCAATGATACTGAATCTCTTTTGCTCATGTTGTGCTTATAATTCAGTGTTTTGTTCATTCTGTGTGATTCAATTGTGTTTTAACTCTGTTTGAAATTGAGTTACATTTTCAGTTCAGGTGAATATCTCAAAATTTAAGATATTTATGTTCAGAGTGAATAATTGCTGGAATTAAAGCAGTCAGATCGGCCTGATAATAGATAATATGTGTTATAACTGCTGTTACACTTATTGATTAGATCATACATGTATTTTAATGTATATAGCAGTGCATAATTAATAGTGCAATATGTATGAAAGCTTTAAATAAAGTGTTTAAATAAATGTGTGTGTGTGTGTGTGTTGTGTGTGTGTGTGTGTGAATGTGTTGTGTTTGTCTCCTGCAGCTGGTCCCACAGTGAAGCCCTCAGTGTCTCTGCTGCCGCCCTCTTCTCTGCAGATCTCTGGAGACTCAGCCGCACTGCTCTGCCTGCTCAGCTCTTACTCTCCACAGGGGGCGCTGGTGAGCTGGACACTGGACGGGTCAGAGGTCACCGAGGGGGTTCTGACCAGCGCAGAGAGCCAGCAGGACGGCCGCTACAGCCGCAGTAGCGTCCTGACCCTCAGCAAAGCACGCTGGGAAGAGGGAGAGCTGTACGTCTGCAGAGTAACACATGATGGAGCTCCTCATGAGGTCTCGTTCCACAAGAGCTCTGAGTGCTGATGTTTCTCTCCTGAAGATGAGCCGTATCTGAGTGTCCTGTGTCAGGCAGGATTCACATGAGTCTAGTGCTGCAGCTGGAGTGATTTACAACTCAATACTGAAACTGAGTGTGTGTGTGTGTGTGTGTGTGTGTGTGTGTGTGTGTGTGTGTGTGTGTGTGTGTGTGTGTGTGTGTATGTGTGTGTGTGTGATCTTTCAATCTGCTGTGTTTGCTGCAACATTCAATAAAGCTTCTCAACAAGTTCACTTTGTGTCTGACAACATCATTCAACTAACAGATGAAGATGCAGGTGCTTTTCAGAAGGTTGATGTAGCAGTAAATGTCAAATAAAGCTCTTGGGGTTTGAACATGGTCTCTGGAGACAGAGCTGCTCTATTCTGAGAGGATCACAATCACTCCACCCTGACAATGCAAATGGGGTTTCAGTCTCACTCTTTGATTGGTTACAGGATCTGGACTGGAACACTTTCACTTCTGCAAAAGCAGGTGATGGTATTTTAAATATAAAAATATAATAACAATAATTTAAAAAACATGATCACAAATCATCCGTTGTGACAGTAATTGTGTAAGAATGTAAAAGTTTCTGAGGCTCAAATGGAAAGCATCACGTCCAGACAGCAGAAGTGACTGAATGCAGTCTGTTCAGTTTGATTGACAGGATCATATATTACACCTAAAACATGATGATCATATTGAAACACTGACTCATTCTCTTCATAAACACAAGAGTGATGTTGATTGTAATGATATAGTGTTATTAGTGTTAAAAATACAATCATAAATCATTATTCAAACCTGAACTAAACACTGCCAGAGTCAAGAGGAAGATGATGCTGAAAGTCATGTTTGTTGGTTGATGAAGAAGAGCTCTTGATCAGGTCATGTTCAGTTCATAGAGCTATAAACACATGCAGAGTGAAGCATGCGCTGATCATATAAAACACCCTCTGAATGCAAAAGCTGCTGTAGACTGTGAGCTCACGACGAGACCGAAGAGAGATCAGGACGAGATACAGACTCACCTCAGACTCATCAGAGTCAAAGAGCTTTACTGACAGGGTTAAAGAACGGCTTTAAATGGCCGAAGCACAGTAACATTAAATATACTGACACACACATTTACACACAAATACACACAGTTAAAAATAAATATCGAGTTCAGTCATGAAACTCTAGATCAGTGGTTCCCCAACAATGTCTCTAATCTGACACAACCATTTCAGGTCTTGGAGTCTCTACTGATGAGCTGATGAGTTGATCAGGGGTTTGATAGGGAGACACACAATATGTGCAGGAGCCGTTTCTCAATAAGCGTTCTTGTCTGTACTTGTGTTCTTGTGTCCTTGTGTTCTTGTGTACTTGTGTACTTGTGTTCTTGTCTGTACTTGTGTTCTTGTATACTTGTGAAACGTCATCAGTCGCTGCCCAAGTACTGTTCCAATTCAATGTTCACATCTAGCCAAGTCCAGTTCAAATCCCCGAATGTGTTCTTGATCCGTTGCTTTTATCGAGGAGGATCCAAATTCATAACTAATTTCACATTTCTTCTACATAAATGACCTATTTTAAATACACATTCATCTTTCCAGCGGTGGAATGTTCCTTTAAAACCCTCTGAGGTCTAAGGGCATTTTTTCACTTTTTCTTCGATTTTACATATCTTATTAAATTCACCTTTTAAAGGCAATTACATAACATAATCCCATGTGTTTTATATCAAAATGTGCAGAGAAAACCCAGCTCTTTCACTGATGAGCTCACCACTTGTCCTAGAGCATTGTGTAAAGAGAGAGAGAGGGATAATCTTGTACGGGACCTCTTGGCTGGCCGGGTTGGTGATGATGGTTGCTGTGTAAGGGCTGGTGGTGACCTGGTGACTGGTGGCAGGCACAGGTGAGGCTGCCTGTGTTACACTGGGCCCTGGTAGCTGTGAATCCTCTCTAAAAAAAACACAAAAACAAATAAGTTAGGACTTGCATTATCAATTTGGCCAAAACATATTGATTCATCACTACAAGAGATAATGTTATTCAAATTGTGAATTGAAGTGAAAAAAATATTACATTAGTTATCAAAAGGAGACCACCAAGAACAGCCTACATGCCTACAACGTTACTATTTGTAAGTGACATCAGATGCGATTTACACAAATGCTTAAAAATCGACAGCGATTTTGCAGACCTGATAGATAGCGGCAGCTCATTCCACTATCTCGACCCTGTTACCGCAAACGCCCGGTCACCCTTATGAAGGCGTTTTGTTCTAGGCACTATCAGTAATTCCTGATTCTCTGAGCGTAGTGTTCTGGAGGGGGTATACAAAGTTAAAAGATTTGCCAAATATGGTGGGGCCTGGCTATTTAGCGATTTATATACAAACAGTAAAATTTTGTATCTTATTCTGTTAATTTCAGCCAATTTAGAGACTCCAGTGCAGGTGTGATCGACTCATATTTCTTTATCCTCATTAAAAGCCTCCCCGCTGCATTTTGGACCGATTGCAATCGAGACAGAGATGCGGCGGTGATGCCACAGTACAGCGAATTACAAAAGTCGAGCCTTGAGAAGATAAAAGTGTGGATAACTCTTTCAAAGTCTTTATTTGATAGAAATGGTTTGGTTTTAGCAAGTAGACGCAGATTGTAAAAACAAGCCCGGACCACAGAATTAATTTGCTTGTCCATTTTTAGGTTATTGTCTATAAATGAATAAATAAATGAATATAAATGAATGTGGTGTTTCCAGTGCTTCCACCTCCATTACTCTCTGAAAAACAGTAAGTGCACAGTTTTACTGTAGTAATGCTAGTGTTTTTTTTACTGTAAATATTTTTTTATAGCTGTGTATGTAACCTCAGACGTCTTGTCCTGGACATATTGGTATCTTTGCTCTTTTACCCGTTCACTGTTTCTCTGGAACGGTACATTGTATAACTGTTTCATTGTAACTTGGTGTTTCTGTAGAACTCGAGCAATAGTTGTTGTGCTGACAGAATTAACATTTTCAAATATATTATTATCAGCCAGCACTCTATCTTGAATCTCCCGCAGTTTTATTGCATTGTTAACAACAACCATGTCAACAATAGCATTTTCCTGCGCATCTGAAAATATTTTTCCTCTTCCTCCTGTTGGGGCAGCCTTTGGGTCCTGTTGTAAAATATATATTTTACAGTCAAACTTACTGTAATATATATCTGTATAAATATTCTATTGTTGCAATTCAAAATAAATTCCTGTAATGCTTTCATTTATTGTAAGGATGTAACTGTCACCTGTTTGTATGATGGAAAATTCGCATTACAGATGCCACTGTGGATCTTTGCAGATTGGGTTGCACCCTCAACCCTGCCTCTCTCAATGAGAGACCATGGTTCACAACATGGTCTATAAGTGTAGCCCTTATTTCATCTGAAATAACAGCTCTTTGTCTTCCTCCACGCATCCGCCCTCTCCCTGCCACCCTTCTCCCTCCACGAACACGTCTTCAACTCTTTCAGTTTGCTGAAAGATCTTCCAGTGGAGGCGACTCTTAGTGGCATTGTTAGAAACACTCTTAATGCTACTGTCAAATTTGGAAAGACCTTGTCTAGATTTTCCTGCAGAATAAAGCTCAGCTTGTCAATGGCTTTTTTGAGCCCTTTGAGAATTCGGCTTGCAGGGTAGATTTCCTGAATTATGTCTCTTGAAATGTCACTTGATGTTAGTGCATACCTCGTTACAGATTCCTTCAGTTCATCTTTTGTCATGGTTTCCATCTTGATTAAAAAACTAAATTTGTCAGAGACATGGCCAATATTTTTAAATCTGTCACCAAGTTCCTGGATAGCTGTGCGAACAATTACATTAAACACCCTACACCTCAAATGCATCTCAGGGTCTTCATCATCACTGTAATTGTTGGCTTCATCATGTTTTCTCCTGAACTCTGTGCTAGCATTCAATTCAGTTGCAATTCTGCGTGCTATGGACATGGATTTTTGAAATCCCTCCTGTCTGTACTGAGCCAAGAAGTCTTTCAGAGAATTGACCAGCATAATGTCAGTGTCCAAAGACTTGTAGTGTCCTCAGTGTCCTCTGCTGCTTGTAGTGCCTTGCTTACATGTGTGATCTCAGACAAAATGTCATACCAAATTGACAAACACAAAAGAAATCAAGAAATTCCATGCGCACAATTTCTTCGGATAGTGATTTAGCCTCTGATGTAATTTTACCATCTTTAGACACTTTTTCAAGCTTTTCCAAGGCATCAAGAGCTCCCCCAAGCTGAAAGCGCAAGGCTTTAACAGAATCCAGTTTTGCCTCCCACCTGATGTCACTCAGTGGCTTCAGTGTCATTTCCACAAATTATTTCAGAATGTTCCATCTCTTGACTGATGAGGAGAAGATTGTGTGCAGTCTCTGAAGAGTGCCAAAGAAAGTTAAACATTCTCTGTTAGAGGATGCTGCATCACACAAAAGCAGATTAAGGCTGTGGCTACAACAAGGAATGAATAATGCCTCTGGGTTTTTGTCTAGAATCAAAGCTTTCTTAATCCCGCTCATATTGGAGCCATTGTCATAACTTTGTCCACGACAATTCCTTAACTCCAATCCTAAATTCTTCTCAATCACTTCAGTCAGTTTCTCTGCTAGGCCTTGACCAGTTGTGTCCTTCACAGCAGTGAAACCAACAAATGATTCCTGCACACTTCATCTGTGTGGACATATCTTATTATAACAGAGGCCTGCTCCTGTTTCGAAAATGTCAGGAATGCAGTCAAATTCAACAGCAAAATATTTGTTATGAGTGTACAGATTTTGCTGACAATGCATGCAGATATAGACTGCAAAAACTTATTTTGAGTACACCACGACAGGTAAGATATTACTTTTTTGGAAGATGTTTGTCTTAGATGCTCAATTAAGCCAAGGAAATTGCATTCTTTTTTTAGCTGGAAGAAACTTGGCCCTGAGAGGGAAGAAAGAACAATTGGGGAACGCTAAAAATGGCAGTCAATCACTCGTCAATACGTTTTCCAGCGGGACTTTTCTGCTGCAATCACCTTTTGCAATTCACTGTCTTTTGTTCTTCCTAACTGCATCTATATGATGGTTACTTGTTTCATGATGCTGTAGGGTTTTTGATAGACATTGCCAGTCGTTGTATCCCAACACAAGCCGTTTGTCACATGCTTTGGCTCCACCAAATAATTTACATGCAAAGCAATACACTTTATTTGATTTCATGGAATACAACAACCAGTCTCGCTCAATTCTCTCCCCATTTGATAATAAGCAATAACAATAAGCTTTAGAGAAGTGCCTGTAACTCTTCTCTGATCTTCAAAGGCCCTTTCTCAGTCAATTTTTGCCTAAAAGTGTCAATAATTTGATGGGGTGCAGGCCAGTCTGATGGGTCCTCTGAGGAAGGTCTTTCCTCTGTTGCATCTCTGCATTCTCCTGTTATATCTATCTCCTCTCCTCTGATGTCATTTTGAGGGTGTGGCTCTCCATCTTTCCATGCACTGGATTTTTACCAGACAAACCAATAACTAAGTCTACAACCCTAATCTGTAATGTTCTGTAATTCGTAATATCCTACGTGGCTAGTCCTACCTGTTCTCTTCATCTTCACGACTGAGAAAACAAAACCAATGTTTGACAAAATGTATACCTCTGCAATACCTTAATCTGCAATGATTATTGATATCCATTCCGACCTGTTCTCTTCACCTGCTCTGAATTCATTTTCTATCATTTCTTTGCTGTCCTCCCCATCTTCATGGCTGTGTAAATGGACCAAAAAAAAAAAAAAAAAAAACCTCAAATAAGCAATCCCTATTTTGTAATGTTTCTTAATATTGTTTAAAGTGGTCATGACTAGAGGAATTCAATTTGACTTGATGTTTTGATAAATAAGAGGTCATTGTGTAATACATTTACATGTCTTTAGAAAGACAGATCCCTGCTTTTCACCCTTGGCCACACTCTCTCAATCATAAACAGACTTTATCAGTCGGAGACAGGGTGAAAAATTACATTATTTTACAATATTATGAGTTTCTGGTGCACAAAAACTGTACTTGCATTATAAGAGTACCTTAGAGCAGTGTTCCCCAACCAGTTATCACATGGGTTAATGAGCTGATGAGTTGAATGTGTTTGATTAGGGAGACAAAGAAAACATGCAGTGTTAGGGAACACTGCCTTAGAGAACATATCAATAAAGTATGTCATGACCCCTTTAAAGAGGCTATATGCAACTTTTTCCCCAAAATAAACGTAACAATAGCCTTTTTATTTGACCATTTATGACTCAAACATCTCCTGATGAGCATACTGACACCTTGTCAGCTCACAGTGGGTGCCTGTAACCTATAAGCCTGTATCCTATTTTTCCTATTTTCTGTCGGGTCGGATTTTTCGCGCGCTGTCTGCGGATGTGACGTCAAGCGCGTTCATGTTGTGTCATATATATTGCAAACAAACTTAGTTTCTCAAACAATATATATATTTGACTGTTCTTACCTCTGTAAACATAATGTTGACTTCTTTGCAGCGGATGACTTGTGAAGTGTGCACGTACGAGCGCGCTGTGAGAGCGAGCATAAAGGAAGAGTAGTTCTGTTTTTTGGCCACAGGTGTCAGTCGCGAGTTTAAATTTCAGAAAAATGCATGTAGCCTCTTTAAGTCAAAATATCTTGAGAGACAGTTCCTGTTCTCTTCTCCTGCTCTTGACTCATTTGTTTTCTCTCGGTGCTCTTCTTCTTCATGGCTGAGTGAATGGACCAGATATTTCACAATATTTATACCTTAAGTCTGAAATACTCTTATCTGCAATCTGATATATTTATTCATAAAATCCTGTGTGGTCCATTCCTACCTGTTCTCTTTACCTGCTTTGTTATTCTCTTTCACCTGCTCTTCATTGTCCTCTCCATCTTCATGGCTGAGTAAATGTATCATTATGTTACTGTTATACTACAATGTCAACTTTCAGTAGCCTAGGAAACTACTTGCATATATACACACTATGAAATAGTGGTTAAAAACTAACAAACATATATTTTTGTGATTAAAACATTAAAGTATTAAAAACCAATATGATAAATAAGGTCTTTAAAGGGGACATATCATGCTAAATCCACTTTTTTAGCCCTTAAATGCATTTTGTTGTATATTTGGAGTGTTTAGAAGTACAGAAAAGTTGAAATTATTCTCTTCAGGTGCTTCGTTGATATCTTTATATTCTGTTTTGGCCTTATTTTTCAACCTGTTCCGATTTTTCTGTTATCTATGACGTTTTTTGAACTATTACGTCACAGTATTTGCAGCGGAACTGCCAAATAAGGACATTGACTTCCGGCCCAACACTTCGAGCAATCCGCAATTGTTATTGCTCGCTGCAATTTTGTAGTCCAAGCTAAAAGATGCAGAAGTTACGAGAGGGTAAGTTAAAATGTTCGGTTGTTGGATGCAGTAACCCACACGCTTCATTACACCGTCTAATGTAGATGAACCGCCGCACTTGTGACAGGGCACATGTTTAACTGAAAGAACGAGCAGAGAGAGAGAACCGGTCGGAGAACCACTCTCTCTCTTCGGAGCCAGGCGAAAGTGTAAACAAGAGGCGCTGTCTTGCTCTCTCTCCCTCGCACATATTAATCAAAATAAATCGACACGGTGGTAAAAGGTCGGAAGACCAAAGTTTCATGTGTAAATACAGTACACACCATTGCGATACATCCATATGAAGACGTTGTTCTACAGGTTCGTCGTCTTCATTTTCATCTCGCTCCGGCTCCGACTCTGGCTCGAACATGTAAGGCTGGCTGGACAAGTCTTCCGTTGTTGACATTTTGTTAATAACGTGTGAATAAAAAGTTTCTGCTAGATAATCGTATCTCTGCTATCAAACTACAAAAATGGCCGAACGGGGTGGAGTTGAACCTCTGCAACCTGGAGAGGGGGCGGGGTATGAAGTGTCTCAATTGTATTTAAAGAGACCGCACCAAAACGAGTTGCTCTCAGACGCACATCAGAAAAGGGGTAGAAAAGAGGCCTGTGGAGCTATAATAATGAGGAATTCAGACCCAAGCATTGCAGTTCCGCTTTATATAGACTACAAATGTATGATTTATATGTAAAAAGGAACGATTTAAAAGCATGATATGTCTCCTTTAAGATCTTATATCTTTTTTTATGAACAGCCATGTTCATGATTTTATTTGCTAATCAGTAAATTACTGATGTAATTTTATATGCACCGTTATTTTCAAATGAAACAAAAGCAAAAAAAAAAAAAAAAAAACACGTTTAATTGTTCCAAATGACTGGTTCTAAGCAACCCTCTCCATCACAAGCACAGGGTTTCTGCAGGGTTTGGTCAGTCAAATTTAATACTTTTTAAGACCTTTTTATGACCATTATGATTGAAATTTATGACCTACACGAATTATGAAAAATTCATTAAAATTCCTTTTAAAAGTTTTTTTTCTACTTTCATTGAAAGTAACATGTATTATTATAGTAAGATGTATTATTTAAATGCCTAAAGACAGCTCCAACGCCTTCTTACCCAGTATGCAATATGCTTGATACTGATTATTTGCAACGGGCTTGAGTCAACTACTAAACACACCATCTTTGAGCCATGGCTCATTAAATGTAGGCCTACACTTTCCCATTGTAATAGACCGGGAGATTTCAGTTAGGGCTGGGCAATATGGCCAAAAACAATTATCATGATAATTGTTTTATATTAGTCAATATCGATAATTATCACGATAAATGTCAAATCTTTATTTCTTTCAAGTTTAAAGGCAGACTGTTGCTTCTAAGTGAAAGTTGTAGAAACCAGAGCGTTAATTGTGGTTTTAAACTAACTTTACTCTTTATTGTCAGAAAATATAATGACAAACACCTGCTAAAACAGGTGAACATTTCACAAATCTGAGGTCTAGGACATTCAAACATTTGTCGTTTGTCCTTAAACTAGAGGTATTTCGCATTTCATGGAAAGAGAGCTCAATTACTTACAGAGAGGCTTTAAAAGCTGCTAGATCTGCTTATTTTTCAACCCTATTAGAAGAAAATAAACATAATCCTAGGTATTTATTTGAAACGGTGGCTAAACTAACGAAAAATAAAGCTTCAAGCACCGAAGTTTCCAAGCAACACAGCAGTAATTACTTTATGAACTTCTTCACTTATAAGATTGATAATATCAGGGACAAAATTATAACTATGCAACCGTCTACTACAGTATCACATCAGGCAGTGCATTGTAGTCTCCCTGAGGAAAACTTTGATTCATTCATTGCTATAGGAGAGGAAGAATTTACTAAACTCATTAAATCATCTAAATCTACAACATGTATGTTAGACCCTATACCGACTAAGCTACTGAAAGAAATACTTCCAGAGGTCATAGATCCTCTTCTTAATATCATTAATTCGTCTTTGTCTCTAGGATACGTACCAAAAAACTTTAAGCTGGCTATGATTAAACCGCTTGTTAAAAAAACGCAACTTGATCCTTCAGAATTAGTCAATTACAGGCCGATCTCGAATCTACCTTTTATGTCAAAGATATTAGAAAAGGCAGTATCCTCACAACTGTGTTCCTTTCTTGAAAGAAATGATATCTGCGAGGATTTCCAGTCAGGATTTAGACCATACCATAGTACTGAGACAGCTCTCGTTAGAGTCACAAATGATTTGCTCTTATCATCCGATCGTGGTTGTATCTCGCTATTAGTGTTACTCGATCTTAGTGCTGCATTTGATACTATTGACCACAACATTCTTTTAAATAGATTAGAACATTATGTTGGCATTACGGGAAATGCACTAGCATGGTTTAAATCATACTTATCTGACCGTTATCAATTTGTAGCAGTAAATGATGAAATGTCTCATCGATCACAAGTTCAGTATGGCGTACCACAAGGCTCAGTACTAGGACCGCTGCTGTTCACTCTGTACATGCTACCCTTAGGAGATATCATTAGGAAACATGGCATTAGCTTTCACTGTTATGCCGATGATACTCAGCTCTATATTTCTTCAAAACCTAACGAAACTTATCAATTCACAAAATTAACGGAATGCATAGCGGATATAAAAAATTGGATGACTTGTAATTTCCTGCTACTAAATTCTGAAAAAACAGAGTTTCTAATTATTGGACAAAAAACTTCCTCACGTAATAATCTAGAATACTGTCTAACACTTGATGGCTGCTCTGTTAAGTCTTCGTCGTCGGTTAGGAACCTGGGTGTGCTCTTTGATACCAATCTTTCATTTGAAAGTCACGTGTCTAGTATCTGTAAAACTGCATTTTTCCATCTTAAAAATATATCTAAATTACGCCATATTCTCTCATTGACAAATGCGGAACAGTTAGTTCATGCGTTCATGACCTCAAGGCTAGATTATTGTAATGCTCTACTGGGTGGTTGCCCTGCACGCTTAATAAACAAACTACAGCTGGTTCAAAACGCAGCAGCTCGAGTTCTTACCAGAACCAGGAAGTATGACCATATTAGCCCAGTTCTGTCAAAACTGCATTGGCTCCCTATTAAACATCGCATAAATTTTAAAATATTGCTGATTACTTACAAAGCACTAAATGGTTTAGCTCCGCAGTACTTGAGCGAGCTCTTAACGCATTATAGTCCGTCACGTCTATTGCGATCTCAAAATTCCGGCCAGTTACTAATACCTAGAATATCAAAATCGACTGCTGGCGGTAGATCCTTCTCCTATTTAGCACCAAAACTCTGGAACTGTCTTCCTACCATTGTCCGGGAAGCAGACACACTCTGTCAGTTCAAAGCCAGATTAAAGACACATCTCTTTGACCTAGCTTTCACATAATACATTATAGACTTCTATAATTTAATGTTAGGCTGCATAGATTAGGTCAGCCGGAACCGGGAACACTTCCCATAAATCCTGATGTACTCGTTACATCATGAGAAGAATGGCATCTACGCTAATTTTAGTGTCTGTGTTTATCCCGAGGTTTTCCTGCAGCCTGCCGGATCCAGGCCGTATCCAGATCTGACGAAGGACCTTCGCCTGGACCGATGACAACGCAGTGCTGAAGTGCCAACTAGTCTCTCCCTATGGAGGATCCCTCTACCACTCTACAGATAAGGCGTTGTCGGGAAAATTCGTTTCGCGTTCCTACCCCAAAGCAACAAAATAAAATAAAATTCTTTATCAAAATTTATAAGGAAAGACAAGTACTTTGTTTAGGCTTGGCTTGTAGGGAATTCCAAACCTGCGTATTTTCAAACGCACATAACTATAGAACCCATTCTAAATGCGCATGTGAACGCCATCAGCGTTTCTCACAGGTTTGCGTTTAAAGTCTGTGTAGAGAGAATGGTGTCGTCTTAGCGGCCCCTAATTTAATAACAAATGATCGTTGTGACGGAAGCAAATCAATCAAAACTAACTTTAGATGGAAAATAACTTAACTCTGCTATAAAGCCAAAACAATCTCTGTTACCTTAAATTATACGCTTATCTCTGTGAAGCTGCTTTGAAACAATCTACGTTGTTAAAAGCGCTATATAAATGAAGATGACTTGACTTGACTTGACTTAACAAAATAAATATCTTTATTGGGAAAATAATTACTTAGTTTCTGCATGTGCTAATAGGGGTCAAGTCTTGAAACAGGTTTGTGTTGCCTAACTTTGATGGCACATATCTTCAGGAAATGTATGAAAAACAGTAGCCTAAATACATTATTAAATACTGTAAATATTCCATTAGTCCTTTAATACATTATCAGCACTAATAATATAATAAAATTCAATATGTATATCCCACATGGTGCAGTTAATATTACTAGGCTAACGTTACAGTAAATCCATGATAAATGATGGGAGATTGTAGATGGAAAAGCCTTCTGACTGTATCGTTGTGCAGAGTTTCTCCTGTTGGTCAGCGCTGTTTCATCTGCCTTTAAACTGGTTTCCATTACCCTTCAAATTGCGCAAATTGAAATTGCGAATTGAAAATACGCTTAATGGAAACACGTCAATTTCGCAAAAACTCCCATTTATCGCAAAAAAGTTTTTACGCTTGCATGAGGTGGTTTTTCAGGCAATTCGAAAAAGGAATATTTCGCAAAACTGCAATGGAAACAGTTTTTGCGCATTTACAGTCACCTGACTTAGAAGACGCAGTGTGTTTGAAGTCCATGTATAGCTACGCAAATAATAATTATTTTATATTATTTTATTATAACATGTAATAGGCTATATTTAGAAGACGCTTTTTGCAAAAAAAGAACAAAGCTGAGCGTGGAGCGCGCACTGCATGACACGGAGGCGCGAGCGCGAACACTTGCATTTTCCTATCAACAGTGGAAACAACTTAAGGCTCTTCTCATTCAGCACTGCGGGAAAGACATCAATTCCAGTTTCTAATTTGGCCTTAGAAAACCAGTAAAATCGACATGTTTTCCATATTAATTTGTGAATATTTTAAATGTTTAATAAAGGGGCAAAAAGTCATAAACAAAGCACAGCAGTTGGTGTAGCCAGTTCAAATGAAAATTTTGGTGTTCAACTTTGCGTTTTAAAAAGACAACAACTGTTCATTTTTCGTTTTTCAATTAGGGGTTAAAAAAGGAAAAACAAATAAAAGTAGCCTACATGGATCGTTTGGACAGAATACGAGACATAATTCTTTATTAAATTCATAAAAGAAACAATAATTAGCCTATAGGAATAGGCTACTGGATTCTAAATATCAAAGAAATGCCACAATCGGAGCAGAAATGAGGGCGAAACACCCAGAAGAAACTCCTTATATGTGTCGTTCGGGGGTCTTTCCCTGCCATTAATGCTTGGATAACACGCCACGTCCCCTTCCATTAATAATAATAATAATGTCTAATGCGGTGGCTGTGATATTATAACCAACGTCCGTTGCCGTGATTTTTGGAATGACTTATCGCGAGAGAAAAAAAGACGTTTTAGTCGCATAACATCGGTTAATGGAAACGCCGTCATTTCGCAATAGTTTTTTATCGATATTTAGATAATAGCGCAAAACATTTGCGCAAATCTGTAATGGAAACGCGGCTAGTGTGTTCTTCGCTGAATTCAAGCACTTCTCACTGGATCTTGTGACCAAGACCGATCAAAGTAAACGCATCAGTTCTATTGAGCTCGCGCTGCGCTGCCGTTTGGACTTGGAGCCGAGCGGGTAAATGGTCCGTGTGGCGCGCGTTTCAAATGAGCGTTCCACCTTTGACGCATTTAACCTGTGCATTTAACATGCCGCCAGCGCATTTTCAGGGGGAAAAGGCAATGGTAGAACCAACGAATGAACAAGCATATAAATTTAAGACGTGGCTAAATGAAATTTATGACCTTGTATGGAAAATCCGGACGTTTTTATGATTTTTTATGGCCTAAAATTCTTCTTATTAAATTTAAGATGTTTTATGACTTTTTATGACTCCGCAGAAACCCTGCAAGCAAGTCGGTGCTTCTGGAATTATTAAAATACATCTGGATGAGGTCATTTACTCACACCACATTTAATAGTTTCTAACATCATGTTTGTAAAGTAGCCTAAAAGAAGGCCACGTAAATTAAAACCGCAAAGTCTTATCGACAAAAGTCGAGGAGAAAGTTCATCCATCAAATTAACCGACAGCAGCTTTAACGCCTGAGTGACAGGTGGAAGACTGGTTGGATCTGGATGTTACCGAATCAAAGAGTGGCTCATGTATGAAGTTAGAGTCTGGTTGTCCAGTCCGGTTCCAGCAGGGCTTTGTCGATTCTTTTATGTTTTATTATTGTTATTGTGCCGCCAGCCCCTGCTTTAGCCCATAGAAAGCCGTGCATCAATGAGCCCTTGACATAATGGTCTTGTCCACATTAACAGAGGACGAGGCGAAAAGCCCACTAACTAGGTTGTGCTTAGTGGTGAGAGGCTCAGTTAACACAGGGTGTCTACAGGTTTGACCAAGTTAAATTTAAGACTTTTTAAGACTTTTTAATACCATTTCCAAACAAAATTTAAGACTAAATTCAAAGTCACGCAAAAGTCAAGCACAAAACCATGAGGATATTTTAAATTATTATTTTATTTAACTGATTGTTCTTGAGAATATATTCAACAGAAAACACTATTCCAGAAGAAGAAATTAATTTCTATTTCATGACTGTCAAGGCACTCACACACTTTGAATCCAATGTAACAGTAACAATGTGAATGCATAAACACATGAAATGTAAGGTCACTTATGCTGCTTGAAGCACTTGACAATACTCTCACTCACACGTACACACACACACAAATACTTTCTCTCACAAACACACACACACAATATACTATATTCTAACTCACTGCACAGTACAACACAATACACTTACTTTCTCACTCACACACAATACAATACTCACTCACTCTCAGACACCCATTATACCATTTTTCTAAGTTCTGCTGTTTTATGCTCCAACTCGCTCTCAACCCCTTTCAGTTCTGACACTTTTTCTTTGAAACGCTTTCTAAGAATATTTGATTTTGTGATCAGCTGGGCCATGAGGGTCCCCGATTTTCCTTCTGCTTGCTCGGCGAGTTTGTCAGCATCTTTTTCAAGGCTGGTAGCCACTTCATTAAGGATCACCCTCTTCTTTTTTAGTTCCTCGAGGTGGTCCTCAGCAGCCTTTCTTTTTTGTTTCTGAGCCTTGCTCTCCTGTTTTTTCTTTTCATTTTCAAGGTGCAGACGGTACTGAGACCTGGCGGAGGCAGCAGCTCCCAGGAGCTCTTTTGTCAGGGGAACTTTAAGAACCCCTCCACAGACAGAGACATAATCACAAATGATTCTCTGAGCCACCACTGCATCCTCCTGCATGTTGTCAGTTTCTACCTCCTTATTTACAGAGAAGCCCCTTTCCACTGTTGCTTGGCCATGGGAGAGTAGGAGTAGTTTCAGAAAGTCCAGAGCTCAGGATAGGATTTGCACAGGTGTCCGTGCAGGAAAACATCAAGCCTGGTTTGCATTGGTTGGAAAGAAGAAAAGGATTCAGATTTTGCCTCCATGGTCAAAAATGTTTCAAACTGCTGGAGAATCACATCACCTGATAAAAAAAAGGACAAACACATACACACACAAACATGATTATAACAATATTCAAGGTCAAGAAGAAAATACATAATCAGAAAAAGGCATCCCTATTGCAATGGGTGACTGAATGAACCTAATGTCTAGTCACATACAGTACAGATTTTAATCTAACTTTAGCCTGGTTAAGTTTAGTACCGGCAGAGACTCCTCCTGACAGCTGCCTGTCTTGCAGAAACTTCTGGACTAGGCGTTTCATTCTTTCCTTGGACACGTCAGGGTCAGAAAACATGTTTCTCGGGTCCAAGGATGCCATTTGCCTCACGACTGAGTACTTCAGTGGGCTCTTAATCTGCAGTTTTTGGATTATTTTAGTCATGCAGTCCTGTCTAAATTCCAACTGCCTGCGCTCACTTATGCTGCTGTTGGGACTACTCTGGATTTCCTAACAGGGGGAGTCGGAACAAAGACATTTCCTGATTAGACTACACTACCCAGGCCATCTCTTCATTACAGTCAGATACACATTCTGCCTCCATGCCTCTCTCTCTCCCCCATCTTGCACATGCATTATTTCTTTATTCTCAGATGATTTCTTTGATTATGTATGTGTATGATTATGTATTTGTTATAACGTCAGGTGACACATGCACTAAATGGGCAGTTTAGAAGCCAGTAAGTTAAAAGTTTTGATCTTCTCAAGAATAATAGCCAATTGCTTGATCATTGTAACAGGCCTTTCAGGTTGCATAACAAAAAATATTTTTGTGTGTAATATCAAGAGTTTATGTGACTGATCAATCAAAGAAATCAACAAGTCTATTCCAAAAATACTGGATAGTTGTCACCCAAAATATCACACTACACTGTAAAAAAATTTAAGCCAGTACAACAAAAAAAATCTTTTTTCCTTCATCTTTTTTTTTGTTCACTCAACTTTTGTAAATAACAGTTATACTGACTGAAATTAATTTGTCAGTCATACAAAAAATATTTAATTGGGTCAACTTAAGATTGTTAGTTTTGTGGAGAGGTGCAACTATTTTTTAACAAACCTTTTTAAGTTGCGCCAATTCAACATTTTTGGTCTGTAGAACTCAAATGTCTGAAGTTGAGTGAACAAAAAAATCCTATTGGAAATTGGTACTAAGTAATAATATGTTACGACTGGAAACTACAATAACATTGCCCAAGTCAAAAACTGAAAACAGTGAGTCAATGTTAACAAAACATTTATTTTTGTTGGAGGCAAAAGTTGGTTGGTAAGTGTAATTTGCAACACTGCAAATTGAAATACTGCAATACAGTAAAACAGTTTTACAAAACACTGCCAATGCACATGAGAAACACAAACTTACAAATACTTCAAATTTAAAAGAGCATCCATCTACAAAGTAATGGCGCACCTAAACATGAAACATTTAAATATCAATTGAATCAAAAAATATCAAGTAAACGAATAAGCATTTGGCTTTTTATAATTCAACCCAGTACAAGTCTTAAAAATTCAAAATATTTAAGCCAAAGTGATTCAACAATGAAATACTGCAATACTGCAAGTAAAATTAAACACTGCTGTTAAAACAGTTTTACAAAGCACCAACTCTGGATATCAATTCAGCAATGAAAATTGAAATACTGCAATACTGCAAGTAAAACTAAACACTGCTGTTAAAACAGTATTACAAAGCACCAACTCTGGATATCAATTCAACAATGAAAATTGAAATACTGCAATACTGCAAGTAAAACTAAACACTGCCACTGAGTATCTATTCAACAATGAAAATTGAAACACTGCAATACAGCAAGTAAAACTAAACACTGCTGTTAAAACAGTATTACAAAGCACTAACACTATGTTATATGTATATGAAATCTTGCTAAACAGTAGCAAATGTAAACATAAGCATTTTACTTTTAGAGAATTCAAGGCTAACTTTTAAACAACACCTTAAACTGCCTATACAGTAAGTAGCTTATTCTTCAGGGACTGAACTCTGTTGGTGCACTTTTCACCCAATCCCACAAAGATGTTCTGCACTGCCTCAAATGTGTATTTTAGTCCTTTTGAATACTCAATGTTCAGCGCATAGAGAAGTCCAAAGAGTACCATGAAAGCAGTAGGAAAGTCAGGTAGGTCCTGCATGACCACAGTTTCCTCCAGAATGATGCCGAAGTTTAGACATGTCTTTGTTGTCTGTGAGATATCGTCCTCCATGACTTCAAGGATGCACCGTTTCACTCCTCTTGTGTAGGTCTCCTCCAAATCACTGTCCTAAGAATTAAATAAATTTCATGAAAAATTGTTGTGCATATGTACAAATATAAAAAAAAACAAGGACAAGGATAAGAACCATGGGAAAAATGCATCCTGCCTCGTGACTCACAAAAGAGGCCCAGATGACTAAAAGGATCAGCGACAACAGTGCAAGATGAGTGAAGACCAGGCCTGGACTATTTTTGGTATGTTTTATTTATGTGTGTGTCGCTGTCGTCCGTGAGGGGCTGCTGTTTCAATTTTATTTTGTATTTATTTTATATGATTAAAGTTCCGTTTGAACGATCGCCGGTTTATGACTTCTCCTTCCCTGATCCTTTAACTGTGTTGGAGCTGAACCCCAGGAAGGAGGAGGCAGGAACCAGCAAATGTTCACAACTTTAATTATAAATAAACACAAAACTAAAGTAAAAGCGGCAGCTCCCCACAGAGGACTGTCGCTCAAACATAATCAAAACATAATGTAAATAGTCCAAGCCTTTATCCTTCACTGTCGTCGCTCCTCCTTTTATCAATCCAAAGCTCTTCTTTGAGACAATCGAAACCAGTGCTGCACGCAGGTGAATTGCCTTATCAATCACGCCACTGGCCTTGCACCATTCTCACGGCTCTCAGCCTCGTACTGCTTGCCACAGGCACAGTACGTGTTAACCTGATGTAAACTGTCAGCACCTTTATTAAATATAACCACAAAAATGAAAATATGACATGAACAAAAGCTAAAAACTTACCAGACAAGTCTTTGATATTGCATCGTGCTCCCTGAGGTACACGGGGAGACCCCGTAAAGCTGTAGCGTGTCTGTGTGATAAGATGTCTGTTGTCTAGAGGGAGATAAAGAATTTTAATTATGATTTACTTCTGCATGAATCCTTAAAGATTGTTTAAAGAGACTTAAAGGGATACTCCACTTTAAAATGAAAATTCTGTCATTATACTCACCCTCATGTTTAAACCTTTATGAATTTCTTTCTTCTGCTGAACAGAAAGGGAGATATTTAGAAGAATGTCAGTAACCAGGCAGATTCTGGTCTCATTGACTTCCATAAAAGGAAAAAATATATACTATGGAAGTCAATGGTACCAAAAACTGTCTGGTTACTGACATTCTTCTAAATATCTCCCTTTCTGTTCAGCAGAAGAAAGAAATTCATACAGGATTGAAACAACATGAGGGTGAGTATAATGACAGAATTTCCATTTTGAAGTGGAGTATCCCTTTAAGAGTGTCATGGGGCTCAGGGCAAAATAATCTATAAAAACTGACAACAAAAATGTAATCTATACTTCCACAATCTTTTGAAATTAGTGGTTATATATTTAAATCGTTATAATTAATGTGACACAGTGTTGTGTCAATTTAATCTTTTTGAGAACCCAAAGATGATTGTATATGTCACATTAATTATAACGATAATCTTAAATAAGATTTAGAGATATAACCCCTAATTTCAAAATAATCATGAGTATAGAAATCATACCTGCTCATCAAAATGGTCCAGGATCCTTTTCATGTCATCTCCAAGGTCTTTACTCTTTGCCCGATACATTTTGATGAGGGCGTTGCTATATTTGTTAAGAGCTGTCATGAAAGCTGTTTTAAGGTCCACACAAGTGATCCTTTGGAACTCTCTACAAACCTGAGGAAATGAAAAGGAAAAAAATTCAGTGAACAATAAAATCTATATACAATCAAGACAAAATAATGTACAGAAAAATTGTAACTTACTTGCTCCTCCAAAAAGAGGCCAGGCCATCTTTCTTTGATGACAGAGACCAAGGGTTGCTCATTAACTATTTCTTTTCTCCTGAGAGGGAATGTAGTTTCCATTTTGGTGTTCAGTTTTGTCATGTCAGTGTTCTTTTTTTTCACTTCTAGCTCAAGCTGTTCCCTTTCATGTTCCAATGCAGCATCATCTAAACCAACAGGATTGTCTGGAAGGAAGTTGATTTCTGATCTTCTTGGTTTCTTCTGGGGTACTCTTGAACCATCATCTCTTTTATTGCCAAGCTCACTACATCCAGCATTGCGTAATTTTTGTCTGTAATTCCCCATTTTAAATTTTAAGCTCATCTTCCAGCCTTTGCATCCTGTGTCACAGCCAAGTTCCCTTAGACATGGATGTCTGGAAACTAACGCAAGTGCCACCTGCTCAATTTCAGAATCACTTGGGTAAGCTTTAAAGGAGTACATTGTTTCTGCCAACTTATCAAGTATTTCTATCTTGATGTCTCGTGTAACATCCATGGTAGTGTTCTGTTTTTCATAGACTTCATTAGCTTTTCTCAGTCTGAACTCTACATCATAGGAGAAATCTGGAATTAGGAAATTGGGTGGCCAACGCTCTTCCCTGACTGTGGAAGAAGATGAACTGGACAGACTGGATGAGATGCTTGCTGTGTCTAGGGAAAAATCAGTTTCAGACCCTGTTCTTTCATTTCTTGGGGGTTCTTCTACTGAGGCCGTTTTGAACATTTCCCAGATAATCTTCAGTGTGACCTTTTCAGATGGAAGTTCTTCTATGTCACTTAAATTACAAAGCGAACCACCAAAATCGGGGTCCTCATACTGGATCACAAAGTTTTGATCAATTTTCAGTTTGTCACAAAGAATTTCTTTGAGCTCATCTACTGATGATGGCACTTTGGGGAGTGTCAGCTTTTTTATGCACTCTGGATTCACGATCACTCGCAGCAACATTGTGGTTTTCTGAAACAAAATATACCATTTAGTGATTAACATTCTCTTGCTAAACTGTGTACAAATGTTAAAGCTGCTTGCAATCCCAATCTGAAAAATGCAAACTTTAATGTAACAAAAAACGTTTAGGCGACACCATGAGATTTCCCCCGATACTGTAGGCTGCAAGTGGGTAGAAGTCATTTAAATCCTTCAGCTCAGCAACAATCAGATCTTCGTATGGAAGTTCTTCAACCTTAAAGGCACGAACATGTTCAACATACCAAGAAGAAAATCTCTCCAGCACAAAAGAAGCCTCACTGTCAACAAACAAAATGCAGTGGATCTTTGCAAATTCTGGCAAGCCACCACAGTGTCCAACAGACACCATCATACCTTTGGAGTATGAGGTCCCATGCAATTCAGTGTTTGATGCAAGAGATACCGTGTTAAGGTGAGCATATTTTTTCTCAACAGCTGTTTTCACCCTTCTTTGCAGAGAGGACACCTTCACAACTTTTACTTTGTCAACATGAATGGATTGTTTGAAAAAGCTGGGAGACTGCATGACATGTGCAACCATAAGTTGGTGCTGGGTGGACAATGCCTGCAATATGTTTTTGAAATTGTGCACGTTATGGACAACACGCTTGAAGAAACTGTGTTTTGCCTCAAAGCGCATTGTCCATAACTCCACACAAGGACCAAAATGGCGTATGAGGCTTGGGTAGTGTTCCAGAAAATGGTGTTTTGGTTTCAATTTTTCATTTGGAAACACTTCTTTAAAAAGGTTGCGATGGTCAGATATTTTTGTCTCCAGGTAGCAAAGACTGTCCTCTGAAAACTTGGGTGAAACAACAAGCTCCACTATATCTTTAAGATCCATCAACAGTTGCCATGCCTTCTCAGTTTCTGGAATAATTTTGCCAATCATGAGTGGTATGAGCCTAATGAGTGTCCAATTTTCGTGTCCATTTCCACCAATGGTTTTTTTGGAGAAGAACGTTTTGGGGATTTTTTGAGAGCGGTTCACCTTGTCAGAGAAACAGTAAGGGAAAGACTGAATTACACTGTTCAACTGGTCAAGGGTAAAGAACTTATCAGCTATTAGCTTCTGCAGACACAAAGACAACTCGTACGGGACAATTCCTTCAAACAAATCGTGCAATGCATCTGGAGGAAATCCAGTTACTGGGTGAAAGAAGGCGAGATGAGTTTGTAAGACACATTCTCCTTTTACACCTTGTACATTTGTCAGAGTTGGGCTTGCTTTCAGCTCCTCAATAAATTGGTTGTGTTGTTCTATACTTCTTAAGGGAAAAAGTCCCTTGCTCACATCAGTGGTCTGTATATCCTGGAAAGAAGCAAGACAAAACCTACAGAACTTCTCAACCCGAAAACTTTCCTGAAATCCTGCTAGCCCATGTGCCCCTAGATTGTCTGCAGAGACAGTAACGACAGTCCCTTTGATATTTTCCCCAAAATGATCTACATACAAACCCTCTCTTTCAAGTGTCTGCACATCCTTCATTAATGGCTCAAAAAACATGTCATAGCCAAATTCTCTTACGTCAGCACTCTTACCCAACAAGGCTAGTTGAATAGCATGCAAATTTGCTCTGAATTGGGAGGGCCAGTTCAAAATCACCCAGTAGACTGCTGTAATCTTGTGCTTTTTACGTGATGTTCCCAAAGGATTGGCAACTTCAAAGTCATCAATATATAGACCAAGTGCAATAGCTACATTCTCATCACAAAACAGAGGATGCTCTTTAAAATGCTGGCCATCAAAACAAGATGCATAGAAGCCATTTGTGGTAGGATCAGAACAAGTCTTTTGCACGGTCTCACTATGGTCTAGAAACTTTTTCAAAACTTCAAGAATAGGAACATAAACAAATGATTTAATTTTTTGCCTACTGAATACAAACTCAACTGGTTCAACGACATCAAAGTTTTGTTTGTAATATACTTTTCGTTTATGATCAGTTGATAATGTTCCTTTGTTAGTGGTAGCATACAGAGGATTTGTTCTGTGAACAGCTTCATTGATTTCTGTGATTAAAGATTGGTCAGCTTCACAGTTGTGGTGGCATAAAATATCTGTAATCACCTTTTCTGTGGATGGTTTAGACAGGTCCAGTATTTCATTCAGACTTTGAAAAATGTGCTGTGTAGCACTTCTAGATACACCTAGTTCTGTCTGCATACAAAGGAACAAAGAAGCTAACTTCTTCTCAAGAATGTTGTCAATATCTTCAACATCAGCAGCTTCTACATCATGCAATGTATCCTCAAAGCATTCTGAAGCAGAATCTAACCAATTATCAGAGTCTGTGCGATCGACAGTTACAACTGATGAACTATAATCACTTATTTTGCATTTTTGGTGATGTTTGAACTTGTGGCTATGAAATGTTACATAGACATTAGTTTTAAAATTACAGTGCAAAAATGGGCACTGCACTGTCTCATTCCTTTTCAGATGTGTACCCAGATGCCTGATAAAGTTTTTTTCAGTACAAACATTGTGATAATCACATAGGTCACATTTAAATGTAGCTTGTACTGTTGTTTTATCAGAATTTGTGTGGACCCTATATAAATGAGTTTTCAACGCACCTGGTGTTATGAAAGAGCAGACACACTCAGGGTACAGGCACAACAATGGTTCACGTTGGCCTGGGCGCCAGTGCTTTAGCCTGTAGTGTCTCAGCAGCAGATTTTGACTGGCACAATTGTATTTACAGTATCTACACTGCATGAAGTTTGCTCTCAAGGTAGATCTGTTTAAGAAAAAAAGAACACAAAGTGAATGATCAGTTTCATAAAAGGCAAATAAATGAATGAACAATGAAATAGACTTAGGCTTTTTATTTTTTAGTGTATGACAACTGCTGCACAGAGATTTTCAAAAATCATTATCTCTTCAGAACGTTATCAATTAATCTAACTTACTACTGTTGTAGCAATTAATCAGAATTCTTAGCTTCCCTTCAGTACTGTAACGTTATTAGCAGATGGAGAACCATGTAGCCTAATATGGCTAAAGTCAACAGAATGTGCACGACTTCAAAAATGTTACTGTGCAGCACAATCCATCGCAACAAAAGATAAAAACTTAAATATTTCACGTAACGTTGAAATGATTAAAAAATAAAGCTAATTTAAACATTCAGTAATGTTTATAACTTACAAAGTAAAGTTAGTGGTGTTTCTATTTTTCCAACGAAATAATATCAACTAATTCAGAAGTAAAGTACAACAAAAAACCAAATAAAATCACTCACCATATACTGTATATTCCTCTGGATTATTATCGCCACGTGCTGCCTTGTCTTTAGTAAAGATTTTTCTCCGACCGCTTGATGATGAACACGCCTTGTCTTCTCAAGTTGTTTCTCCCGCATTAAAAAGTGAACGTTGACGTTGACTGAAATCAAGGTTGTGCAAAGGTCATGTACTGAGGGGCGTGGTTTGGCCCGAGAGGAAAAGATAATTTTTATCGTAAAACATGCTGCTAATTATTTTTAAATGTATGTTTTATTAAAATGTAACATTTCAATAAAAAAGAACTCCTAATTAGGCTAATTGTGTTCTGTTCTGTCTTCGAGGGTATTATGCAAACTAGTGAGATGAGAGCATTGGCGCCCACCAGAGCCATAGAGAGAAAGAGTTGCGACACTCCCATAGACCTCCGTTGTAAATAATGGCGGCGCTTTTAACCGCCTACTTCCGGGATTTGAAGATCGGAATAGTTCTAAACACAGTCATTTTGGCGTTGGACACCATTCACTTACATTGCTGCGCGTCGAGTTGTTCTAGAGTTAAGTTGCTGAAATATCGACCTCTTTTGATTTGTCAACTGTCTATGTTGTATCAGAGGCCCTTTGCGATGCTTATACTGGTCTTCATTTGTACATGCACAGCGTAATTATTTATATTTTATGTTGGTTGTTTCAACCAATTTTCAAGCACTGCCTGCTAGCTAGTGCGACTTCGTCAGCTGTGACAGTAAGAGTTCGGTAATGAATTGCTACCACCTTTATAGCAACTTTTATTTAATTAAATTTTTTGGGATATACTAACTTTTCATTATGTTTTATTGTCTTGAGTGAAGTGGCTTGTGAGAACAATGCTGGACCTCTAGGATTGTTATGGGATCACCAGTCCTGTGGATCACCTGCCCCTGGTTTTTGTTTTTCTTGTTCACACACACCCACACAAGCACACATTTTTGTTGTCTGTCATTGTTTAATAAAAAATATTTAAGCGAACTCTGAACGGACCGCCACGGCAGACCTCTTTGCGTGATCACGAAGGTAGGCTAATGGCTGAATCAAAATTTATAAGCAAAATCACGGGAATCAATAGCCTAATACAGCCCAGTTGTGCTAAAATAAATATCATGAGACGTCCATCATCAGATGAATGATATGGAAAAGTTAAGTTAGAGCCGCTAAAGCTAGTGCTACTACCCATGCGAACATGAACACTGAGCTTTTCCCTCCAAAAATATAGCCTAAAACTTATCTCCAAATGCAAAACTGACATTAACAAAATGCAATAATGCAATAACAGCTGAAAGAGTACTTGGGTGTGTGTTTTATTTTATATTTACCGTTCAATAATGCAATCGCTGCTGTCTGTCCCATAGAAGAGCATGACAGCCAGCATATGTTTTAGAACTATTGGGGCTTACATGAACCACGTGACAGCCATAGCGGCGACATCAAAGAGTGTCGCAACTCTTTCTCTCTATGGCTCTGGCGCCCACTAACGAACTTCACAGTAAAAGTCTTCCTCCGCCAATTTAATGCTGCCTCACTTAAATTTCCTCCCGCTTTTGAAAGACCTGAGTTCAATTTTGACTTAATTTCCTATGTGTGTGTGTGTGTGTGTGTGTGTGTGTGTGATGAAACTAGTATTTATCAGAATTACAATAGCACGTGAAAGCAGCATAATTTCCAGAGTTCACAATAGGCCTACTGCTGTGCACAATATACTATACTATTACTTCTAATAATAATAATACTAATACATTACTATTGTACATTATCTGTACAATATATTATAATATATTATACAATATATTATATATTATATTTCAAGACTCAATATATATATATATATATATATATATATGTTACCGGCAAAGTGTGCAATCCCGTTATTTTATAGAATGCCTATAGACCTTATGTAGCCCCGCCCACTTTACCCGTTTCCGGTTTAACGCGATTGTCTTTCGACTTCCGCCTAAAACGCCACAGAAAGAGGAAGTGTAAACAGTGCTACAAAACAAAGCTAATTTGTCAGTAAAAAGGGCAAGCAAACATTTGTTATACATTATTTGTTTCGTTTGCGGTAATTAGCTGACATGGCCAACATATGGGAGCACACTATTTCTGTGCTGCGGCGGTCGGATGGTGTAAATGTATCGCATCCTTCAAGGATCGCCACTAACGACTGGGAGGATGACATGAGAAAGTGGCCAGAAATAATGTACGGGGATATATTCAATTATTTTGTGCTGTCCCTTGGAGTAGATGGTGCTGCTATGAAAAGCTACAAGAGCACTGAAGCCTACCAGTACCTTCACAGTGGTAAAGTGGGTCGTGTGTTACTCCACCAAGTAGGTCTGAAAGACCTGGTATTTTTGAAGGCTGATGTTCAGCCTAGTCAGTCCAGCAAACCAGCACACTCGGCCTGGGTACTGGTGACAAACCTGGGAGAAGTAGAGACAGCAGGGTGTTCTTGCATCGCTGGCCTCGGCAAGTCATGTAGCCATGCAGCTTCAATTTTATGGAAGGTGAGGAAGTATGTTACATTATCAAATAATCTTTGATAGTATACAGTTATGTTTTTCATGCATCTATCTATCTATCTATCTATGTATGTATATATATATGTATGTATGTGTATATATGTATGTGTGTGTGTGTGTATATATATATATATATATATATATATATATATATATATATATATGGGGAAACTATTGGCCCACGTGATGTAACATGAATTGTGTGCAGCTTTACAAATTCATACCATTAGTATATCAGTACGTTCATATTAATAGAATAAAATTTAGCCTTATGGGTAATGTGGATTATACTAACATGTTATTTGTGTATCACAGACTTGGAGAATTGTGGAGAATATGTAAGTAGTATGTAGTCAAATCTCATATTGGAGGAAGAAGGTAAGTACATAGTATGGAGTCAAGGTAAGCAACAAATCTTGTCTACACCAAAGCATGATATATTCAGTATATTTTACTCAAATTGTACATGGTGAAAAAATCAGCTCTTGGACTCATACAGCATAATCTGTAATATTTAATAATATCTACTGTTGTCACTTTTCAAAATGATAATAGTCTAATCAGTTGCAGTTTTGGAGTTAATTTCTCCAGACATACAGTAATGGGCTGGATGTGTCACGGTAAGTACAAGACTAGTCATATAACTTGGATCCAAAGTAAGTTTATTAGTAGTATATTCAGATTTGCATTTTTTATCTTAAAGATGTATAATTTCTGTACAGTATATTGATCCAATTGCTCCATTGTTGCTTGGAAATGAATATCTTTATGGGCCCTATCTTACACACAATATTTTCTTTATATTATATATAAAATGTATATTATATATGTATATTATATATAAAAAAGTATATATATTTTTTTTAGACCGTGCGCTTAGATCATTAAAATAGGGCCCTATATCTTTATATATTTAATATTCTGACTGTAATTGTCTCTGTGTTAGGTTCAGAATGCTGTGACCCAGGGACTCACTGGTATAGCGTGCACTGATGAGCAATGCTACTGGAATGCTGGAACCCAGAGGAACCTTGCCCCAAAGCGGTTAGTGGACATCAGGTTTGCACACCATAGAAACACTGACCAATTTCAGAACATAGAAGCAAGGTCACAATGCCCACCCCTGCCTCCCACCCCTGCATTTCAATCCCATGTAAAGCTGAGGGAGAGCTTGAGCCACCTGAAGCTGCCTGTAGGAAGCCTGCTTTACAAATGTCTTAATGCTCAACCAAACGAAGAGCCATCCCAGCCAGATTTCCTCCCACATGGGGTACATGATGTTCCAGCCACCTGCCAGAAATGTTTGTTATTTTACAATACCTTCATTGCGCTTGACCTGACCAAATCTGCATCACTGGAGCGCATCACTAATGAGCAGAGTTCCTCACACATATGGCATGAAGCTCGTAAGATTCGCATCACTGCTAGCTCTGCCAAGAGGGTTCCAGTCAGAGCGAGTCCTGAGAAGTTCCTTAATGAGCATCTCTACCCAAGGTTCCACGGAAATGCAGCTACAAGATATGGGAACGAGAGTGAGCTCAAAGCTTGCCAGTGGCTCAAAGGCTGCGGCTACTCTGTCATTCACAGAGGCACTGTGGTCAGCACAGAAGAGCCATGGCTGTCGGCAAGCCCTGATGGAGTGTTGAACACAGAAGAACTGTTAGAGATCAAATGTCCAGTCTTGGGAAAATCTTTTGAGTCTCTGGAAGACCTCTTCAGCAGCAAGACCTCAGATGTGAAGATAGTGGATGGGGCACATCAACTTCAACGACATGGTCCACGTGGCTATTACATGCAGGTGCAGCTGGGCATGTTCTGTACTGGACTGACCACTTCGAAGCTGCTCATCTGGACCCCATCCCAGCAAGCCTTGATCAATGTTAAATATGATGCAGATTTCTGTGCTGACATTGTGCTAAGGCTTAAGGCTTTTTATTTTAAATACATGCTGCCTCACATTGCCAATGAGTTTCAGGCAGGCATGTTGTCATTAAGTGATGGGTACAAGCAGCTTTGTGAAAGTTAGAAATCTTCTCTAATTTAGGATGCAATGGAGTTTAAATTAACAGGTCTAAGAAATTGAATTATTTTAAAAGAAAAGAAGATATTTTAAAGAAATTTGATAACCAGACAGTGGATAGACCCCATTGACTTCCAGAGTAGGAAAAAAAAGTATTATGGAAGTCAATGGCGACTGTCAACTGTCTGGTTACCAACTTTCTTTAAAATATCTTCTTATCTGTTCAGCAGAAGAAAGTAAATGTTTGGGTGAACTGTCCCTTTAAGTGGCTAGTGCTATTTTAAAAAGGCAATTTTATTGTGTAATGTTGTTTAAATTAATACATTTAATAAACTTTGTTACAATTGAACATTTCATTGTACATTTTTTGTTAGGCCTATGTATAAAACACAAGTAAACATCAGCCTTCAAAAATACCTAGCAAAACACAAGTAACACAACTTCCAATGGCATTACTTGCCACTTTACGCATAAGCATTACACTGCTTTGTTGACAACGCCAATCTATCTCACTCAGCATCTTCATGGATAATGTCACCTCGCAGGTTACACAGGGCAGCACAGATTCTCAGAATTTTATCTATTTTTGAAGCAAGGTTGATTGGCACAACTTGTGAAATAATCCTGAAGTGCTTCAGTCTGCATATTATCCGCTCCACGTGGACTCGCACATTAGCAATCCTCCTTGTGCTGGTGGTGTCTTCTTCAGAAAGCTGTGCCCCTCTTTTAGTAAAGGCAGGTATCGTGAGCTTCACCTTTCTTTCAGACAGTAGATCCCGGATGGTGAAGCCTCGGTCAGCCATGACCTCATCTCCTGGACGCAGGTACTCCAGGAACCCTGAGTTGCATGTTATGAATTTATCACTACATCTACCTCCATAAACAGGGGAGATGAACATTATTAGGCCACAGGGTGCAATTGCCACTAGGTATTTTATTGTGTTCTGGGCATAGTAATGGCTAAAAGACTCTGCACGGGAATCAAGATTCTTGGCCCTTTGGAGGGGGGTCTCAGAGCAGTCTATGATGCACGTTGTGCCTGGGTAGTTTTCTTTAAAGGACTGGGGCATTGTAGCACATATTGTCTCCTTTGGAAGCCAAGGAATGTATTCTCTCATATTCTCTTCCATGAGGTCAATCCAGTAGCTTAACACTCGACTGACGACGCTCTGGGACACACTGAATCTTTCAGCCAAGTCATCCTGGAGCAGATTAAGCTTCAGCTTCATCAAAGCCAACAGAAGCTGGTCCGTTGGGTCGAGCTGGAAGTTACCTTTGTAGAGAGGTATGAGGTGTTCAGCCACTGAATAAAAGGCAGCATGTGACAAGCCCGTATGGAGCAAAGAGAGAGCTTCGGTCCTAAGCAGAGTCTTGTGGAGAAGTTTGACACATTGTGTTCCCTGGTCAGTAGTGGTGGTCAAAGGCATCGGGGGGTGACTTGAATAGTAGTTATGGTCACCAAGTGAACGGTCCTCCCACTGGGTCCCAACATCTTTATGGGAGTCATCCAGTGGCACATCCACTAGATCAGTGGCCTCATACTCCATGCTGAGTATTTCATTGTCATCTAGTAAAATAATAAAATGGCTCTTCATTTAGTATCACTCTGAGCCTTCAATTTTATACCAATTTTGCAATTGTGAATGATTTGTATGTTGGTAAGCCATATTTTATTCAGTGTTTTCATTAAAGCCTTATTTGTATGCATTTTTTCATTACAAAAAAGAAAAGAAAATACACAGTAACTATTATGTAACATTTTAATAAAACTTTATTTGAAAAATTAAACGCAGAACCGCAGCAAACAAATCAAATAAATAAAGGCAAAAGTCTTAACATTAGCATTTAAATCCGGCTCCCCGCCCCTCTCTGTCGCTCTGTGTACATGGCCTGTACCACTACACTCGCTATCTTCGGAACGTGTATGTGTCCCAGCTCTTTCACATAATGGTTTGATCCTAGTCTGTATTCCCATGTAATTGGCCACATAGTGTGCCCATCCAAATAAAGTCCCGCCCCAGCCGGCTTGTTCGCGAACGACACATATCTACGACGTACCTGACTGCCTAACTAGCACCCGACGTGGCTTCTTCAACAGAGCTTCATAGCCAAGCCACTTTTCAGGGTAGGGATGTTCTTCAGTTGGCTTTCCATCCACAAAGTGGAAGGAACAAACAAAAGCACGTTTGGGTGGGGTTTTCAGGTTCAAAGCCTTCAACCAAAGTCGCAGCGCTTCTTTCTCCTTCGGAGGTGGATGCAGGTTGTACGTGGCTCCACAGGTACAATCACATCGTAGTTGAGGTCGATGTTCAAAACATTCCTGCTTTAAAAACTGCTCTCGTTTCTTCCAATTATTATGGCACCCTCTAACTGAACACATAACACTTGACATTGCCGAAATTAATAGGAAAATAAATTAATATAACAGAACACTCGCATCTAACTAACTTCTACTTAGCATTTCCCGGTGTTTAGCCGCGTAAACCGGAAGTTCGAAGACAATCGGAAGTGCTCCGCTGACACACAGTGTAAAATGGAACATAAGGTCTATAGGCAATGTATAGAATGCCTGATGGTTACCTAGGTTACCTACCTACATTACCTAGGCATTCTATAGAATTCCGGATTACACACTTTGTCGGTAACATATATATATATATATATATATATATATATATATATATATAAACTATTATTAACACTATTAACATTTGGCTCAATGAAGTTATTAAAAAAAATAACCAAACAACCATTTTTCTTCAATGTCCCATAAACAAATGGTATTAGTATTTGCTAGTGGGGGGGCAGTTCCTAACTGAACTTAATAAGTTGGCTGAATTTTTTTGGATGAACTTGCAAAACCTTGTTCACAAAACTAAACTTTTTAAGTTTATGGAAAGAAACTTGGTTTAGGTTGAATAAATGTATTAAACATAGTTTTACTGACTTTTTCATAGAAATTTGCTGAGCCAACAAAAAAAAAACAGTAATTTGAACTTTTTTCGAGTTGGATTTTTTACAGTGTAATAAAGTTAATTCAGATAACGTACATCCAGCCAGTTCACAAAATCACAAAATAAACTCCTTCAGGGTGATACGAGATCCCTCCACTTTGTGTTGATTACCCTCTTGAAGTTTATTCTGTAATATCAACTGGCTGGATAAAGTATCCATTGCTTAAAGGTGCTCTAAGCGATGTCATGCGTTTTTTAGGCCAAAACATTTGTCACATACAGCAAACATCTCCTCACCATCCGCTAGCTGCCTGTCCCCTGAACACACTGTAAAAAAACGCGGTCTCTGCAGAGGCTCCACAAACGGCAAAGAAAACAAACTGGGCTCAACCGCACCACGAAACATAAACTGCTCCAGCCAATAACCGACAAGAATGATTTGGGGGGTTAGTGCGCGCATGATGAGGAGGGAGGGTCTAGCTAGCCTCCGTTTTGTTTAACAATACTTCGAACGTCAACAAGAAGTGACGTCACCCAACATCACTTAGAGCACCTTTAATGCACAGGCAGTTCCAGTCCGGTTACAATGCAATTTAAATAGCAGTTATGCGGTTTTATACTTACTGGTTGAAGATCAATGAAAGCCTTTTGAGCTTCGTCAATCGATGGACGAAAGACTTTCTGACCAATTCTGTAGACTGTTGTAGGAAGAAGAAGAGGAAGGACCAACAGAGCAGCTTCACCTCTATTCTCTACAGAAAAGAGACAACAGTTTAGAAACAGGACCAGCTACAACAAATATATACTAAAGTTAGTGCAATTAGATACAGACATAAAAATAAATATGCAATAATGATACCAATGTTGTATCATTTTGAAGATCTAAAACTCACCTTGTGGAATGTTTTCCAAAGACTGGTTCAACTTTTGTTCCTTAATTGCAATCCTTAAAATTCTGGCAGCAAAGAATGTGACCCATGATTCAAACAACTTCAGCCCAGTTTCTCCATGAATCTGTTCAAAGTCTTGGGAAATCTAATACAATGGGGTATAGGGTGTTTTAAATGATTATATAAAATCTGCAATACATTAAATTAGAAATATAACAGACAATAATTAATTAAAATGTCTTTAATTTAATTAAACCCATACCATGCCAGGCGTGTTCAAGAGATGCGGGAACTCACGGACAACCTCTGCGATGCTCTTTGCCCCATTCTCTCGGATCCACTTAGCCGGGTACAAGGCTGTCTCCTTCATATTCGTTACAACTTGGTTAATGGGTGCGTGATTATTTTTCAGCCAGCTCACAAGACTTTGGGCTCTCTCCGTTGGAATAGTAGGTTCTGTTTTTGCAGACAAATGATATGACATTTAAAAAGTATCACAGAAGCAATAGAGCCGTTCTTAATATTTTACCACATGTAATACAGTCATACAGTAGACATTAGGCCATGTTTATGCAACAGTGTTTAACCATATCTCTTCTGCTTAGTTAGCACTGTGATTTCAGTCAGAATCCAATTTATCCATTACTTAATTGCATTCTCTTCTCTGAACTTATTTTAGGATTCTTATCTTACAGAATCTTTAGTTAGAAATCTTAAACCTCTCTATCAACTTCAAACTAATCAACTAATAAATCAACTGTGTGTCATATTAATATTGTCTGTTACCAAGTAACCAAACAATTTGTTAATCCACACTTCCATTGTTTTTGTAGAGAATAACTGAACTTGTGACTGTGACTGTTAATGGGTCTCATTCACTAAATGTTGTATAAATCAGAAGTTATGATTATGTTTTGAAAATGATTTAATTATTTCATGACTCACCAGGAATTACCATCCTTTGTGATCTGCCCTCTTCACGTCTTTGGGGTCTGTAAAGTTTTCTCATTCTCTTTCTAATGTTGCGTAGGCGTTCCTCAATGAAGCCTGTGGCTGGTCGGTGGTTCCGACCTGGTGTGTAAAATGCCTCCTTGAAAGTATCACAAAACATACAGAGCATTTTTACTGGCATAAAATATGGATTAAAACTATGTGAAAGAAAAAAAATTAGGTTCTTACATAGCCATTGCCTCTGGTGTCTTTAAGGCAGGGAAACTCTTCAATTAAAGCCATTGCCATAGCTTTCTTGGTTTCAGTAGTTGGCCTACTCATTAAATACAAGAAGTCAATTTCCCTGTAAATCAAAAAATGATCCTTGTGTAGTTAGAATAAAGTTGTCACTCACGTTTCACCAAACTTTTCAATTAAAAAGGCCACCAGGATTCGCACCATCGCACGTCTCTGTTTAATTGTGATGCTTTTTTCCCTCTCTAAAACCTCTGCAATCCCTCTCCCCTCATGGGAAGCCAAGAGAACTTCTTTGATATCCTGCAAACATTAAGCAAGTGAAGCATAAAAACATCTCATGACTTTGACTATTTATTAAATATTTCAAAGACAATATTTTATTTTAAAAGCAGAAAGATTGTAATGAATAATGAATGGAGAAATTACAAAAATTGGTATTATTTGAATGCATGGCAGTGGTGTGATTGCCGGCTCTTCTGCAATATCTTCTGCTGCAACAGTGGTTTCTTTAGTGTCAGTAATGTGAATGGCTGGAAGAGAGGCATTTCCAACCTGCTGACAACATAGCAAAGTTTGTTTTCATGCATGACGTGCATAGTACTGTCATCTAATTTGGCTACACTGTAAAATACTATTTTAATTGTTTAGCTTACGAAACATTTACAATGTGTCACGTTAAAATAAATACAGAAGGCACAGGCTGAGATTTTTAGACATGAAAAATTCAAAAAATGGTATCTATCCTGACTAAGGTCTATATACATAGTAAAGTAAAAAAAAAAGTAGTGTAGAATTTACAGTGCCATGAAAAAGTATCTGACCTCTTTCATATCTGAAGGGCTAATACACATATACATACATATATATGTTTTTTTTTTTTTTTTTTTTTTGTGGTCCTCGTGGAAAGGCTTATTCAAAGTTCTGACTTGAATCCAATAGAGCAGGGCCAGAAAAGAGTAGTTCAAGGTTTCAACACTTTGTCTATCAGAGATAATATTATTAGATAATATTTAATTATAAGTTGTTTAGTTGCTGTTTTTTTTCTATGCATTTTCCAACCATTTTTACATGAAAAAAAAAATTCACATTGAAATATTGCATTGCATCCTTACTTGGGTTCTTCTTAAAGTGTACCATTACATTACTTAAAATGTTGCAACCATTTCTATAATTAAGCAATTATGCAGAATATCATGAATTGGGCAAATCTTTTTTCATGGCATTGTATGTTGGCACACTAAAATCACTTAAGAGTACTTACTTGACTCTAGCCTTAAAGTCAAATACCTCAAAAGAAGCTGCATTCTTCCATTGTGTGTCAGACAAAGGGGCTTGCTTAAATTTGTGTAAAAATAAAAAGGAACTGATCCAAAATAATATCTTGTGTAAAAATAAAAAGAAACTGATCCAAAATGATATCTTGAGCAAAAATAAAGTAGTAAAAATACTATTTACAAATATGTACAACATAAATTGTCCCAGTGTTTAAAACACTCTGTATCGTAAGGAAATATACAAGTTGTCATCATTTTCTTCAAATGAATTTACTGCATGGAGGGGATGGTAATGCAGAAGATCATTGACGTCTACCGCTTCAACAGAATGTGTAGGCTGAACTCCGTATGCGAAAAAATGGCACTCAAACCCAACTGTGTCCCACCTCTGAACAATAAGCTTGACCACAGTGTTAATAGTCATGATGGTTCGTACAAGTCCAAACTCAGGCTCACCATCTTGGCTATAGGACAAAAAGACTGTCATTCCCGGTCTATATTCAGTGCCTCTGACCTTAACCCAGGCTGGTAAAAACACTTCAGTTTGAGGTGGAACACCTCCGAGACCACTTTGAATGTCTCTGAAACCATCCAGAGTAGCGAGAAAAGCACAATGACCTGGTCCCACTTCAGTGTTTTGAGCAAACACGGAACCAGAGAGGAATGTGTAGCACTGCATCATTTGGTGCCGAAATGCCATAGTCTTGCATATGTTCTTAAAGTTGCAAGTGACTTGGCTAACACGCTTGAAAAATCCATGTTTCGATTCAAAACGCATTGCCCAAAAGTGAACCAATGGTCCCAGCTTCATGATTGCCCTGGGGTAGTGTAGCATGAAGTGATGCTTGGGGCGTAGGTGGAGATGTGGGTACAGCTCCAAAAAGAGGCTATGATGCTCTTGGATAATGTAGGCTAGAAAGATTGTGGCTCCTGGTGTAATAGATGGAGAAAAGATGAGCTCCATACACTGTAAAAGTAGGAGCAGCAGATTCCAGTACCTGTTGGAGCGTGGAATAAGATCACCAATCATTAACGGTAGCAATCTTAATAAGCACCACATCTGGGAGGCAGATTGGCGCACACCCCCATCAGGTTTACGCAGATCACTTCTGCTGATAGGGGTAGGTTGATTCCGCTTATCGCAAAAGCCGTAATCAAAGCTAGTGATCCTGTAGTTTAGGGTACCAAGGGAGAGATGTTTTTCCTCAATTAGAGAATTTATAACTAGCTTAACCTCAACTGACCCTACTCCTTCCAAAATGTCATGCATAATGTCAGGGGCAACATTATCAGTCACATGAAAGAAGTGTAAACCATTTAACATACTTTCCTCTCTCACACCTGTACCTGAAGGATTATTTTCACAGAGATCAGCTTGGTAATTGTCTGCATCACGAAGTAAAGACTGATCCTCACTTGTCTGTACCCGTAAAACATCTCTGTGCGCCCTGCACCACCGGCATACATAATTGCCTGAAAAGCTCTGTGTATAGCCAAGAATGCCATTCAATCCCAAGTTGTCTCCACACACCTGAGCAACTCCAAACTTTACTGTGCCTTGGAAATTAGGGATATCTATTGAGATGCCTTCCAGTTCTAGAAACTTCAGCTCAACAATGATGGGATTCAGAACTGCACTAAGACCATAAGTCTTGGCATCATTGGTTTTATAAACGGCCAACAGAAAATGTGAATTCAAACTTGACAACAACTCTGGAGGCAAGCTCTTGATAGTGAAGTAAAGGAAGCCAAGTTTGTGCACAACAGTTATGGATCCTAAAGGATTTACGGTCTCACAGTCATCATTGTATAAAACCAAGGGAATGGTAAACTCTTTAGAGAAAAGTGCATGTTCATGCCAAATCTCCCCATCACAAAAATCCTGTAGGACATCTGCATTTTTCCTTTGCTGCCACTGGAGTGCTGCCTGGAGTACACCGTTCAATAGGTTCAATGAAGTTGCCCGACTGAGTGAAGTATGCCATTTGCTTTACATGATTCTCAAGGCCTTTAAATGGTTCAGAGGCAATATTAAATTCCTCTCTGAGGACTTTTACCTCTGGAAAATGTTCCTGGCCTAATCTCTGAAAAATCGACATAGTTTTGTTTTGTAGATCTGTGACAATGTCGTGAATCAAAGACGAAGTTTCCTGAACCACATAATTGACAGAACTATAGGTCTGAGATGATCTGGACCTCAAACAGGCCAAGAATGTAGCAACCCTGCTCATGACCCCCTCAGGGCCAAGGTCATCCCAATCATCATTTGGACCATCCGCATTTGAGTCCAAAACAGCATGATCAGCTGTAGTTCTGGGCTGTTCGTTTTCAGGAGCACTAGGCCCATCGTTCTCACTACACGGCTCATGTTTCAAAAGATGTCGTTTATATGATCTCAAGTAATAAAATGTCCTTCTGCACCCATGCTCACAACATTTAAAATGTGTGCATGCTGATGTTATGCTATGTACTGCCCTCAGATGTGTAAAAAGACTTTTTAAATCACCATGTATGAGTAAATCACATTTAAAACATGTGTACCCCATGTTGGTTAATGAGCTCTTTGTGGTACTTTAGAAACTTCAGACGAAGACCAATTTTTGGTATGAGGTTTACAATTGCAGGCTCATCAAGCAGCATGAAACTGTCCTCATCAATTTCCTCATCTGAAAAATCACAATAAAAATAAACACATTAGACAGGAATATGTTTACAAAAATACCAATTCTGCCATAATCAACTCACCCTTGCATGTGACCGAGTGTACGGAAGAGAGCAACCTGGACATTCTGCTACATAGTTAGGTATGTAGGTAAGGTATACAGTGAGCAGAATTTCCAAGCTGCTCCTGGCTGAATAAAAAAATTGCATTCCTGTATCATAAGTACCGGTAATAGAGCAGTGTGCTAGCAATGCTGAGTTCATGGGTTCTATTCCCAGGAAACGCATTTAAAGGAGTCCGATTATACCCTTTTACAAAGTCTTGATTTTGTTTTTGGGGAGTCATTTAGTTCCGGTTCCGATGAAGCCCCTCCTTCCGAAATATGACATGTGCTGTGATTGGTTAGCTGGCACAATGTGTTGTGATTGGCACAGCTTAGCGTGTGTTCGGAAAATGTCATGCCCCTCCATAACTGTTCTGCTCTACTGTAAATATAAACAATGGCGGCAATTTCAAACCAATTCAAACCTGATTCAGACACTTAAACAAGAGGATCATCCAGAAAAAAATGTATGCACGGACTTTGCAAGCACAGATTTCACAGGACGTTTTAGAGTGGTAGGCTGTAGGGGTGGGGGAAAAAATATATTCTTAGATGCATCGCAATGCGGATGTGGACGATTCACAAATGTCAAAAATCGATTTTCAATCGAAAAAAATAAATAAATAAAAGACAGAACTCTAAAGCGGATGTGGGTGGGAGACATGACATGCAATTCTACCCGTCCATGATGTCATAACCTAATAAAAATGGGTATTTGTTAAAAATATATATCTTCATGTTGTTCCTCTGACAAGATATTATTACAGCATACCATAGCTGTAGTTGGTGTATAAAGACCTCTACTTCAAATTTTTATCTAAACATCAAAATTGTCATGTGGTGTGACTGTCCGGGATATGTGTGACCTTACTAATATGCTAATATATATCAGCAAAGTATAAATAATTGATAGATTTACAGTTTAAGTAAAATAATTAGGCTATTTCAACAGACACAGAAAGTGTTGATGTCTGTGTATGATTTTAAAGCAAGTTCTGGCCAAATACATTTTGTCCGTAAAATGGGCGTCATATGGTGTGACACTGCAATTTATATTTTGAACGGGCAATAATTTGGACATCATTATGATGAAGAGGTCCACACTCAACCAGGAAGTTGCAGTGTCATCTCTGGTGTGGTTTGCAAGGTCAAGAGGTGAGTTCTGGCTTCTTAATTTATAATTAAAAAGCTCTGTATCTGATATGCTCACTAGTGGTCAATGTTTTATGTCTTATGGTGTGACATTATTTACATAAAAATGAAACACTTTTATACGAATTTTACTTATTAATTCTTAAAAATCATTCCTGCCATGTGGCAATTTACATGCTAAGTATAAGCTAGCTGTTTTTAGTTAACCAAGAGATTAGCTTAACTGAACAAAACGTCATATGGTGTGACACTGTATCATATGGTGTGACTGTTTTTCTAAGTCACACCATATGATATATTTGTCACACAATATTACATACACCTTTTTTAATGATAAATAAATACCTATTAAAAACATATTCAATGAATTTAATAGTGAACATTAAATTAACTATACAATTAATGTATTTCTTTTCAATTTTATACTTAATTTAACCACGTTTCACCATATTTGCAATGCTTTGCCTATTAAAAGATGCAATGTTTTGTCTGTCAGGCAGAAATGTCAAGTAAAGAGAGGACACACAAATACAGGGAAAGACTCAATGCTGACCATGAAAGGAGAGAGGAGGTCCTGAGGGAAAGGAGGAAAAAGTAAAGAGATCATGCCAGTCCACACAGAATAGACACCTACTATAGGGATGAAAGTCTAGGCCACAACATAGTGTAACTTCAACACATGATACTATTATCAAGATGGTGAAACTGAAAGGAATGAAAATATCTTAATTACATATTTTTCATTACCAGGTATAAAGAGAAGAAACAAAAGGGACAACTCAAGGCATTCAGTGTACAGTCTCTTCCTCCTTCAAGACAAGAAAAAATGAGAGAGATGTGGAGAGATGCACAAAAGAAATACAGAAAAAGGAAAAAAGAAGTGAATGCCATTATGAACATGACCCCTCCATCTCTTGAAGCATCACTGAATGAAGATAATGCTGTGGCACCAACAAACAACAGCACACTAGAGGCTTCTGTCCAGTCACATTCCTTTACCAATTCTCCTCCTGGATGTCCTCCAGAGAATCTACAGGTGTCTGAAGTGTCCATCCCAAGCAAGATGATAGATCAGAATGATAAGCTGAGGAAACAACTTAAGAAAGTTAAAAAGCAGAATCAGGTACTTATGAAAAAACTGAAAGAAGAACACTCCAAAACAGAAAGATACAGGAAAAAATGTGAACGAAAAATAGAGCAAAAGCCTGCTCGCACTGTTAGTGAGAAGTTTAACCACCGAGCAGCAAAAAAATTGGCCATTGAGAGGAAAAAAAGGGTTGAGGCTTTTCTGCAATTAGATGAGAACAGCATTTTACTGCCTGGAAAAAAGGACACAATTGGAAGAAAAGAGAAGAAACAAAGAATGATCCTCACAAGCACACTTAAAGACCTTCATAAAGTCTTTAATGGTAAGAGTGATAAATTGCACAGAATGTCTTACAGGCAGTTCACCAGATACAAACCATTCTACATCACTCAACCAAAACCATGTGATCGTAACACCTGTGCATGCCATCAACATGAAAACATGAGGCTTCTGATTGCAACTCTTTCAAAAAGAGGACTAATCACAACAAAAAGTCTTTCGACACTGCTGTCATCCATATGCTGCAGCATGGATAATGACTTGTGCATGAGGCGGCAATGCACAGAATGCTGTTTTGAGGAGGTTAAGTTCAGAGAGCATAATCCCGCTGAGAGGGTCACATGGGAACAGTGGCAGAGAGAGCCTGTTACAGTCGGAGAAAAAACCTACAAGAACTGGGTTAAAAGAACCAAAGCGGGTTCAATTGGAGAACTGCTAGTAGTCATCCAGAAAGATCTTGAGGAACTGGCTAGTCATCACTACAATTGGATTCATCAGGTTAGGGAGTTCAGACATCTCAAAGAGAACTTGCAAAACAATGAAATGGTCCTTCATATTGATTTCAGTGAAAACTACGCTTGCAAGCTTAACACTGAAATTCAAGCCTTTCACTTTGGAGGCAACAGACAACAAGCAACTCTACACACAGGGGTGGCCTATGGTATTGGTGGGTCCCAGAGCTATGCAACTATATCACAGTCTCTGAGACATGATGAAAGGGCAGTGTGGGCTCACATCAAGCCAGTTATAGAGGACTTTAAGGCCAAGAGTGATCATGAAATTGATACACTCCACATCCTAAGTGATGGTCCTGCAACCCAGTATCGTAATCGTGCAAACTGCTTTCTTCTTAGCAGCATTCCATACTCTTGGGGTTTCAAAATGGTAACCTGGAACTTTTCTGAGAGGTCACATGGCAAGGGGGCTCCTGATGGAGTAGGCGGGGCTCTCAAACGTATTGCTGACAAGTATGTCCATGGAGGTGGAGATCTTCAAACGCCTAAAGATTTGTTCAACTATCTTTACCAAAACACAGAAAGAGTGACCATTGAATGGGTTGAAGAAGATGAAATCTCTTCCATGGATAGCTTGCTTCCACAGTGTGCCCAGTGGTTGGAATTAGTAACACACACCAAGTGCTCTCCTTTTCACCTGGGGAAATACTATATAGACGCCTGAGTTGCTTTTGCAAGTACCCAGAGATGTGTCTTTGTTATCAGCCGAAGAAACTTCACATTGACGTCTCTGCTTCTAAAGCTGGCAGTGCCAATGTGGAACAGCAAAGTGCTCTTCTCCAAGATGTTACCTGTGTGAAACCAAAAGAAGCAAACCACCCAGCCGAAGCAGAATGCACCGATTCTGATGATGACACCAGCTACACTGTTGGAAATTTTGTCATTGTCAACTACGATGATAGGCCATATGTGGGCCAGATCATGAAGATATGTCACAAAGAGGCAGAGATTAATTGCATGAAGCAAGTTGGTGACAAGAATAACTTCATCTGGCCAAATAAACCAGACTGCATATTTTACAGCTGTGATCAAATAGTTTGCACAATATCTGAGCCAGAACCTCTTCACAGGTCTACCAAGCTTTCTAAGATTGACTGGCTGAAGTTTAATATGGTCTGAAATGTTATCGGCTTTTGGCTTTTCAGCTTCAACTGATGTTTAAAGATCCCATGTGAAATACACATTTTTGTTTTTGTTTAAAGATTCATTGGATAATTCATATGCAAATGATACATTGTATGTTTTTTACTGTATCTGGTTTTACTAATATCTATGAATTTTCAATCTAAAACATTGAACTAATTGTAAATTGATTTGTTTTTTACTGTTTAACAATTAGAATTGTTGTTACAACACACACTCTCCTCTAATTTTAAATTGTTCATGTTGAATGTTCTTGAAGTGAGATGGTGTTTGATTAATTCATATTTCTGAGTTTCTTATCATTTTAAAAGTTTTAAAACAATGTTAGTATGTTTTTTTAATTTTTTTAATCATTAATGTTAACTGAATTGAATTAATTGAATGTTGAATCCAAATAAAATACAGTTTTTTGCATTGACAAATAGTGGAGTGGTGCAGTTCATCATATAGCGTGACACTATATCATTTGGTGTGACATTCAGAATTGTGCCAGTAAAAATACTTTCTTAATTATAAATCATAAAAAAGTCAATGGAACACAAGAGAAATAGTGTCAGCAAGAGTCACAAGCATTTTCATATATTTATAACCAGGTTTAACATAATTAATCTAAAATATCTGGAAAGGCTGAGGGGAGATGACTTACTTTGCATGATGATTTAGAAAAACAATACAAAATCTAATGAATCTGAACAAAAGAAATGTTAAATCTTAAGATAGTAATGATAACGATTTATGTTGAAGTTAGTTACTTAGGGAGAGTAAATCCCATTTTCATTTTATATAGAATAACTTTTGTCACACCATATGACAATTTTAGGCACGAATGCAACAAATTGGTGAATAAATCCAATTTCAAATACAAAATCTAAAAGACCACATATATTTTGGGAAATGCAAGAGTCAGTACAACACAACTCAATATTTTTTATGCCTAATATTTGAAGTAAAAAAAAAAAACTTTTTTCAGGCTTATATGTCTCCCACCCATGTGCAGTGCACGGACAGTCTGTGGCGTGCACATAACAGACGCGCACATAACAGTCTACGTGCACATAACAGAAACGCATGATGGCTGAGCGCCAAATTCAAACAGCACCCTCTTCGTTAAAATCTAACGTATGGAAATTGGTAATTTCATTGTGACCAATTTAGTATTTTTTGTATGAGAGCTGCTTTCTGTATTGTTTAGTTTTCACATCAGTATGCTGTAAACCAATCTGTTATACGTAGCCTACATTATACTGTCCTCCACAGTCACAGTGTGTATCAGTGCAATGCCAGTCACAAAAAGTTACATTTTGACTGTGCTCTCTGCAGATGTTCAATCACTTTTTTTGTATAAGCTGTTTTTGATTGTGGTATACAGCAAACATTTTAAGTCATAACTCTTTATTATTTAGTTGTGTATAATAGCGGCTTTGTATGTTACTAATTATTCAGAATATGCGTCCACAAGCATTATGTTTGTATGAGAGCTGCTGGTAGATAATTCTATATTTTTGAACAAAAACTATTTGTGATTTTGCTACAGCAAAATGTTTGTTTGTTTTTTGTCTGAAGGGTTATATTGTTCATTGGAAATAACAGGAGGATGTTGGTTAGAAGTCTATTATTAAATGCTAGAGATTCAGAATATGCTGAAGTTTGTATTTCATTTACAAAAGGTTTGCTGCTTGTACAGGCACACTTTTATTTACCCTGCTGGTTCTTTGCAATGTTGGGACATATGCTGGCAAATGTAAACTACAGTTGACTTGCCAAATCACTTCCATTTATTTTATTAATAAAATTAATACAATCGGGATCAGGGTTTACCGTCCCGTATTGTACCGCTCAGTGAAAACAAGCTATTAGTTTCTGGAAGCTGTTATTTGTAAAATGTGCAGCGCACAGATAAACATTGGGATTATAATGTTTAGGAACAGTGTTTAAAATAATTTTAACCACTCTAAGTTAAGTTCGTGAGCCTTGAGAAGGTCAAACAAAAAAGTTGTGGAGAAAAAAATGTCTCTTTGACATAGCAGCAGCTCATTAAGGCCTTGTCCTTTATTATTTAATTGAGTAACAAACATTATGACCTCATAACGCTTGAAAAATCGAGTTGTACATCCAAACGATCTGGGCCCGGTTTCCCGATAACGGTCACTCTTAGCCTGCTAAGAAGACTCGAAAGATATATCTTACCAAAGTAGTTTATGTTTTTAAGTGTGTTCCCCGAAGTGTCTCTTGGAAGCTTCTTAAATCGCTGCCGCTTAAGTTCAACTTAACAAAGGCGCTGTCCCAAGTGAAGGTGCTGAATTAGTTGGCATCGATTGCTCAGGAATCGATTTTACACTTCACACGGTGCATTACATCGTTAAGAAAGACAACACGTTCTAGCCAAATGAAACATTCCTCAAATTATTCCAGTAACTTTTATTTTAACATAGTGTAAGTTATCAGTAAAATATAGCCTATTAATTAAATGGTTAAATTGTCAGTAATATGTTCACACAATATGTTGTGACGGGTAGACGAACCGGGTATCCCTCGCTAATCATCCACCCTCCTTATCCCGTTGTGCCACTTGTGCAGCTTCTTTACATGGGTTTAACGACTTCTAAAAATTATGTAATTATGCTCTATCTATGAGATACCTTATTTATCCAGAAGGAAATTAAACAGTGTCATTCTAAGTGCACATTCAGATATAAAGTCTCATTTGAAGAGGCTGCGTAAAGACATTAGTTTGTAATGTACATTATCTGTGTGTTTGACGTAAAGCTATGCATGAGGCAAAGCAGTGGAAAGGGAATCCTCTGACAACCATGTGACCTGCGTTCAATGCCCTATAAATGAATGAAGATGAATCAGCTATGAGACGTGGTCATTTGGGCATATGTCAATTTTTGATGCAGAAATTCTAACGTGTACGCTCCTTTGTCAACATTAACCCTTAAAGAGTTTCTGTATCTTGGGGGATACAGTCATTTAACAGGCTGTGGGGGGAAGGGCCATGGGAGGAGGGGCATTATGTGGTTGCAATTGATGAGAAACACTGATGGGGTGATGGGTCATGTAATCAGGTCATGTGACTTTATGCCAACATTCCAAATATTTGTATCAAAATCCAAAATGGCAGCATACGTGGACAAAGACACTGGCTATGAGGGAAGTGTTTTTATATTTTTCACGATTATGATATTTTAGAGTGATTTTGTTTTAGAAAATAGTTTTTTAAGGATAGTTTTACATGTTCTTGTGGATATTTTTTAAATAATCTTCTCACAACTTTGATTATCAGGCATTGAATGCCTGTATCCTGGGGGATACATTGCCCGTATAAGGGTATTTAACAGGGCTGATCACTCAGAGATATTCTTATGTTTTGAGGCCTGTTCTCTACAGATATTGAATAGGATAAAGGTTTTTCTTTAACTTGTAGTGTAGTGTAGTGTAGTGTAATGTAGTGTAGTGTAGTATAGTGTAATGTAGTGTGGTGTAATGTGGTGTAGTGTAATGTAGTGTAGTGTGGTGTAATGTGGTGTAGTGTAGTGTAATGTAGTGTAATGTGGTGTAGTGTAGTGTAGTGTAGTGTAGTGTAGTGTAATGTGGTGTAGTGTAGTGTAGTGTAATGTGGTGTACTGTAGTGTAGTGTAGTGTAGTGTAATGTAGTGTAGTGTAGTATAGTGTAATGTAGTGTGGTGTAATGTGTAGTGTAATGTAGTGTAGTGTGGTGTAATGTGGTGTAGTGTAATGTAGTGTAGTGTGGTGTAATGTGGTGTAGTGTAGTGTAGTGTAATGTGGTGTACTGTAGTGTAGTGTAGTGTAGTGTAGTGTGGTGTAATGTGGTGTAGTGTAGTGTAGTGTAGTGTAATGTGGTGTAGTGTAGTGTAGTGTGGTGTAGTGTAGTGTAATGTGGTGTAGTGTAGTGTAGTGTGGTGTAGTGTAGTGTAGTGTAGTGTAATGTAGTGTAGTGTAATGTGGTGTAGTGTAGTGTAGTGTAATGTAGTGTGGTGTAATGTGGTGTAGTGTAGTGTAGTGTGGTGTAATGTGGTGTAATGTAGTGTAGTGTAGTTTAATGTGGTGTAGTGTAATGTGGTGTAGTGTAATGTGGTGTAGTGTAGCGTAGTGTAGTGTAGTGTAGTGTAGTGTAGTGTAATGTGGTGTAGTGTAATGTGGTGTAGTGTAATGTGGTGTAGTGTAATGTGGTGTAATGTAGTGTGGTGTAGTGTAGCGTAGTGTAGTGTAGTGTAGTGTAGTGTAGTGTAATGTGGTGTAATGTAGTGTAGTGTAGTTTAATGTGGTGTAGTGTAATGTGGTGTAGTGTAATGTGGTGTAGTGTAGCGTAGTGTAGTGTAGTGTAGTGTAGTGTAGTGTAATGTGGTGTAGTGTAATGTGGTGTAGTGTAATGTGGTGTAGTGTAATGTGGTGTAGTGTAGCGTAGTGTAGTGTAGCGTAGTGTAGTGTAGTGTAGTGTAGTGTAATGTGGTGTAGTGTAATGTGGTGTAGTGTAATGTGGTGTAATGTAGTGTAGTGTAGTGTAGTGTAATGTGGTGTAGTGTAATGTGGTGTAGTGTAATGTGGTGTAGTGTAGTGTAGTGTAGTGTAGTGTAGTGTAATTTGGTGTAGTGTAGTGTAGTGTAGTGTAATGTAGTGTAATGTAGTGTAGTGTAGTGTTATAGTGTAGTAGTGTAGCAATTAGAGGCAAATTGTTTGCCAGATTATAATTATCAAAAGTGAATGCCAATTATAGATTGACAATCATTAATGCTTTAATGACATTAGAAAATAGCCAAGGCTAATTAGCACCATTTTAGTTCTAATAACAAATAAAGTCAACTTCATAAATAGTCCTGTATCCATTGCGGACATTTTTTTTTATTAGTATATATATCATTATATATAGCATAAAATCATTGTTGAGCCACAACATTGTCAACATACCATAGTTTGACTTGCAAACAACGCTAAGAGAGAGCTTACGAATGGTCTGGACCAACCTTACGAAAGTGTGACTTACAGAAGATATACTTAGCGTACGAACATGTCGGGAACCGTGCATTAAGGTTAAGAGAGAACTTAAGTACTAGGTTAAGAACTACTTAGAGATAAGAACGCTTTGGGAAACCGGGCCCTGTTTGTTGTAGTTCTTAGAAAGTGGATTATGTTACATAAAATAGGTTATCTCCCTTTGGAGTGACATAGCTTTGTAACCTTGCAGATCTTTTTTTAAGCTCTAACAGCAACATAACACACTAACTAAAGTTGAAAAGATTAAAAAACATAATAGGGCCCCTTTGAGTAATTCTCCACCCACAAATTTAAATCTCTCATTCCACTCGCCCCATTCCACCCCAGTTCTATATAACTTTCTTTCTTCTGAGTAACACAAATGGAGATTAACCATGTAAATTAACATAATCCATACTAATAGCTGACAGTGCTCCCTTTATGTTTTTAGCATTAGATGAGCGATTTAAAAAAAAAAAATTGTAACTTAGCTAAGTTACTGCATCTGATATTTATCCAAATGAATCAACATTGAATCAAGATCGGAATCGAATCACAAACTTATAAATTACTACACTCAGCCTGTGAGCTACGTAACTACGTTAGTAACGTTACAGATCAAATGTGAGTTACACGAGGTTGAGTTGATTATCACAGGCAGTCAATTATATGTAAAAGCTGCAAAAGTGTATAATAAGCATGGACTTACCATTAAACTTGTCGACAAGGCTGGCCAACTGCCACTCGAAGAGTTTTTCCCTCACAAAAGTATCCATATGCTTTTCTGACTAGAGAAAAAATACATTTTGAATTACATCACTTACCAAAAATGAATTTATGCACATAACGTTAGGCGTAATTTGCGGGTGGGACATGTCCCCACCACTATTTTCTAAGGTCGATATTGTCCCCACCACTTTTGAAACATCTCGCGGCACGAATGTACCAATACAAATAATGTAATATACTATATTACATTATTGTAATACATGATGTAAATTTGTAATACATTATTGTAATACATGATGTAAAACTTTTTGTACCACATATGCATGCATCAAATCACCTCAATGGACACGCCACGCGATTTAAAACGTTTTCGCGGTGCTGATAAATGGATTCGTTTCCGGGAATCATTTTGTTTAAAAGTTGGTGAACCGGTTTATTTGAACCGGATGGTCGGTTCTTTTAGACCTGCGGTCCCAGGACATTTTATGTACTTTTTATGTCTTTTACATGTCTTTTTTTTAAACTTACAGTCTATGGTCGGTATGGACAATTGCAGGGGTTTTACATAAGAGCAGTGAGTCATATTACTCAATTGTTTTGTTTTGTTTTAAGTGACTCGACTCACTTTGTTCAGTTCGCTTGTCAGTGACAGAAACGACTCTTTCCTCTGTTTTCAAAGATATTCACATATTTCAGGGTTCCGTGTTGTAGTAGTTACATAATCATGAACAGTATTAATCTGTCGTCTCACATAATTTAGCCTACCTCAAAATGAATATGCGAGTCAATAGCATCTGATTCGGAATTAACAATTGTTTGTCGTCCAAGTTGCATCACCATTTTTTTAGTATAAGTTTAAGAATTGTTGCCGCGAAAAAAAGTTATAATTATGCTAATTTAAAATAATTATTAATAAAAAATAACAATAAAAACATTATAAACTTACCTTAAATCAGTTGCACCCATCTGCTTTGCCCCTTTGTCCTCTCAAAATGACGGTTTGGGAGCAAATTTAAACATCTCCCAGGCGCGAAGCTCGTGAAACAAACCAGCTGGGCAGAAACAACCCAGCGTTGCGACCCAGCAGGTTTAACCCAGCAACCGGAAAATTAAAACTACCCAAAGGTGTTTAAAATGTGATAAAATAACCCAACAAAATTACCCAATAGACTCGACCCAGCATTATGGGTTAAAAAACAACCCAGCATTTTTTAGAGTGCACTGTGTGACTGTACGACTGCTGGCCTTTTCTTGCAAGAAAATACACCTCATCAAAGACTATTGGAAATGTTTGTCTCTTATTCAGTGATAGAATTGTGTTTGCCACCACACCTCCCTGAAGGTTCTCGAGGCGACAGTAAAGCGACTCAAATTTGGCCTTACTCGTAGCCCAGCCTCCCTCATAGTCATACCATTGATAAAGACATGGGCAACTAGAGTGGCTTGAATTTCATCTGAGACTGCTTGTCTTCTTGCCCTTCACCTTCCTCCTCCTCATTCTTATCCCTCTTCCTTCATGTCTTTCTGGATCCATTGTTCCAAAACTCAATAAACTGATTTGGGCCCTTTTATATATCTATTGAAGGTTCTGATTGATGTGTGTTAAATTTTGACTCTTAGTGTTTCCACATGGGTAATTGTGTGCTAAATGAGCTGAAGCTGTGCTGACTTGAGTGAACAATTTTGAATGCTAGTGCTTTCTATATGACAACATGGTGTAGGCAATGAGAAATGAAGGGATTTGTGTGTAGAGTTTTGCAGTGACAGTTCAACAAATCTGACTCATGTGTCAAAACAGGGAATAGTGTTTATAGTTTAGTGAAATGGGTGTGCTTTTTGATAAATGGCATTATGGTTTAGAAATTTTAGTTCAAAAGCCTGGTTATAGTGTTTAAGCAATCGAGAAAAACTGTAAATGTATTTTACAGTTTTTCTCGATTGTTTACACACATTTTCTGAAAGCATGCCTCATATTCTCAGAACTCTACACACAAATCAAAAAAACACACACACAATGGGCAAAACCCCTCAATTCTCCTGCAAAATGGAACTTTACATTCAAAACAATGTTATTTCTTTTCAAAATGGTATTTTGTTTTCAAATGACACACACAAACCATCATATGAATAGACATTTATAAGAACCAGTTGAACACTGATGTGCTCAATGTAAAACACTATGATGAATGGAAAACACTTCTTCTCCATTCATCATAATGACTTAGGCCTTTTTTTTTGTTCAGTGTTACACTTACCAGACAGTACATACATAAGTGCGTTATAAAATATTTGAGAATATTGTTTTAATACACAGAACACACAAATACATGGTAACAAATATATTTTATTTTCCCCCACAAAAACAATGTACACAGTGTACATCCCAACCAACACAAAGTTGTTCATACAGTGGTCTACATATAAAACAACAGAAGAATTGACTGTTACAGTAAAAAAAAAAAAAAAAAAAAAAATCCAATGTTGGCATCCATTGCCCCATTGAAGAGCTCACCTGTTGCCCTTTTATGCTAAAGCTCTGATTGCTAATTGTAAAACTGTGTGACGGGTGTTTGCCCATGTGATGAGTCAGTGTGCATATCTGAATGGCAGTGTGTTCCTTGTGAAAACAAGAGATTTTCTGCATGAAAATTGTGCCATAAGCAGAGAATTGTGTGTAGTGTTTTGAAAAAGGTGTGTTTTAGATCTGCAATTTGAGTGTAAAGCAGGAATTGTGCTTGTAGTTTAGCAGAATTGGTTCAGGGGGTTGGTGAATGAGTTACATGCTGTGGTCATTGTGTCTCAAGTACCAGAAAATGTGTGTAAACAATCGAGAAAAACTGTAAATACGTATTTAATTACTTTAGTGTGTTTTGTAATTTGTATTTTGCAGGAGTGGAAAAAATAAAATGTAGTTTGTAACAAAATATTTTGAGGGAGTGTAATTAGAGTATTTCAAATACTTAAAGGAACACTCCACCGTTTTTTGAAATAGGGCTTATTCACCTTCTTTCCTACATTTAGATAGGTGGGCAAATGCATATTGTCTCAGTGCATGCATTGTTTTAGTTTGACAGGGTCGGCGCTAGCTTAGCTTAGCATAATGAATGGAATCCTTTGTTGCCAGCTAGCATGTCCTGAGTAAAAGTGATATATATAAAAAAAAAAACACCCACCTAATTTCTTCTTGTGGCCTGCGTATTCACAGATTAACACTAGGCGATTTCCTAGGCAGATATTGACTTGGGACAATATTAGAGGGAAGCACAGGTGAAGCACTGCTACTTGGGCGCAGAGATATCACACCCAAGTAGCAGTGCTTCACCTGTGCTTCCCTCTAATATAGTCCTTAATATATAAGTAAATATCTGCCTAGGAAATCGCCTAGTGTTAATCTGCATCGCAATTTGTACTCGTGAATACGCAGGCCACAAGAAGTAATTAGGTGTTTTTTTTTTATTTTTATATTATTTTTATTTTATAGTTCCTAGCCATATCAGCCTAGAAAATGGCAACTTTTCATTTTCCGTCAGTCTTAGTACTTAGTCAAGTTTTAAATAGGAAAAGTATCAAAACTCTTTGGTCATTTTTTTGAGAGAGATGCTTATGGTCTTGTCCGATTCAATGATCTATGCTGAGAGTTGTAAAATGAACCTATTTCCAAAAAAAAGTGGAGTATCCCTTTAAAGCACGAGTAGAGTAACGGTGATAATATGGCTACGTAGCCTACATCAAACACATTTTGCTATTAAGGGCAGCCTACCACACCATTGATGTGAACTTAGCTATACATGCCATTTACGTCAGAGGGAGCTATTTCAGGCCCTGTAGAGATTTAGTGAAATGCTTTTTTATTTTGCTACTTCGCCATTTTGAATTTACACATTTCTCATAGTTGTGTTATTGCTACTATTTGTGTTATTGACCTTTCAGTAATAAAAAAGAAGACTTAAGATTATTGTGGGAGTATTTTTGTATTTTCAAAATACTAATTACTTGTATTTTATTTAAATACATTTTTCACATCAGTATTTTGTATTTTATTTTGTTATATTTCATGAGCCAGTATTTGTAGTTTGTAACAAAATAGTTTTTGATGTATTTGTGCCCACCTCTGCCCCCGGTCTTGTAGGTGGAAAGGGAGAAGTTGTTCCACTCAAATAAAACTGGAACAACACCATTTTAACAGCCGACGACCTGTTTCTGATGCTGGTTCACGGATGTCTTCCGTTCTGAAGTGCCGGCTACACACCCGGGTGTGAGGCGTCACGGTGAATTTGTCCCTCCGTATATTGACGATCCACTTACGTCTCAGCTCCTCATCAGCAGGAAAAGTAAAAAAAAACTACGTACAGAATTGTACTTTCCGGATGCCTTGCACTGTGGCACACAGCA